>CM035417.1:184007366-184537366 GCA_020310875.1 Ceratopteris richardii | reverse complement strand
AGTGCAACAAATCTGAAAATCAGCAAGCCCTAATTTTGAAATTAGGGTACAGAAACCCGAAAAACAGAATATTAGGTTGACTTACAAAAGATAGCTTCCACCACCTTGTAGAAGACCTCTTGCTCCAAGAGAGTAATTTCTCCTTCATTGAAACTGCACCTCCAAAGCTTCAGAACACCAAGAGCTGGCTTGTGTCTTGTCTGATGTCCAAGAGTGTGTCCAATATGGTCTTTATATAGGTTATAGGCCTCCCATAAAGCAATAGCAAACAAAATTACAAAAAAATCCATGAAAAGCTTCGATCGTTGTTTTTAATTATTGGATCGTTAAAATTTTGCTTTTCTTGTGGTTAAAAAATCCATCGCTAAATTTAGCTTTTCTTTTAATTTGATCGCTAATAAAAGATGCTTTTAACCAGCTGACTTCATAAGCTTGTACACTTTGAGTTTAGTTCTTCAAAAAATGCTTTTCCTCCATTTTGAGCTTAATTAAGGTTTGGATTATGTCCCTGTTCTGACCTCTGATAAAGAAATGAAGCATACCACTAGATAGCTCTCACGAAGCTCTATCTTTCTAGCCTAAAAAAGTTTTACCCAAACTGTAAAAAAATAGCAAGTCCAAAAATGATTTGCTGGAAATGTATCTAATGTACATTTGACTTCCAACAGTTGTGGCTTGAATGTCCTCTGGATCTTCCAAACATGGCTTTACACTTTTTATGACAAGTAATTGCAACCCATAATGAATGATGGGTAAGTGTGTTAGTGCATGGGTTGAAGAAAGTAGGTGCCTTGTGCACAACCTTGTAGTGTGGCCCTATGCATGCGTACTTGGAAAATGCATTAGAAGGAATATGGTGCAAGAATTGGAGGTCTTGAGCGAAGTGCTCAAAGGCATGCTGACGAAGAGGTTTCCTAATCTATCATGGTTATAATGTTGGCCAAGTAGGAGATTCTTACCATGGTGAACGGTCGATCGATGTTTATCTCCATGTTGTAGATCGTCATTGTGATTGATCATTGGTTAGTCTATCGTTGTCTATGAATGCCCTTGTTGATGGTCCACTGATGAGATTCTTCGAGCGCCTGGTCCTGTCCCCTCTCTTCAAGGAACGTTTGCCAGATACTGAAAATTGAATTTCTTTATATTGCTTGACAAACAACATTGGGTAACTATACCAAGGTTAGTTTCAGGTATTCTTTTTAGCTCACCATGAGTAGGAATCTTCTCCCCCAGTATACATACAAGGATTTGTAGAGTATCAGAACTACCCCTAGCAGATATCTCCTTGGATGCTCTTGTTCATATAGTAGTTGAGCGTTGCTCGAGTTGCAAACCTTCCAACTCTTCCCTCCTACCATGGTAAGGGGGAACAATAGTTGTGGATGCCATGTTCATGCCAAGTTCTGGACATCTACGAGATAAGGTAGCAATAATATCATTTGCTAGCCAAGGTACACTTCTATCAGAACTGATAAATGCCCAGTCATCAACTGTTCCACCTTCAACAAAGCATGACTCATTCATGTTCCATGAGCTAATCCTGGGAACAAGCTCTCTCTCTCTCTCTCTCTCTCTTTTCTCGCTTTCTTTTTTTTTGCGAAACAATATCACAAAACAAGAAGACAAAGGTTAGTATCAAAAAAATAGTTTACATGTGTCAATGTGCTCTTGTGCATGGGATTCTCAAATGTGTCTATGGACGACCGTGTAATGTGGCCCTATATTAATGCATACTTTGGAAATGCATGAACTAAATGGTGCAAAAGATAGGGTTGTGCAAGGAGCACATGGTTTTCGCATGTCGAGGCTTTCGATGTTACTTGAGGATGTTGATGTCATTTTTGATGGTGGTATCCATTGGATCTCGAGATGACAATTGATCATGCCTCCTTATAGGGAGCCATTTGAGGACCATGTTTGGCTATGTAGAGATCACCTTGGGATTTTTCATCGGATAGATGCTTAAATTCTGTATCCCATGTGATTGGTTCTTTGGTTCTACGGGGGCTACTAATGCCTTCGGCTTCCAGACCCATACCCTTGATGATTTTCTTACTATTGCAGAAGAGGTGATTCTATATTCCTTTGGTCTCTGTGCTTGGTTCAGACCCTTGCCTCGCCTTGGATTCTTTGTTGAGACTTTGCTCATGTGGGAGAGCATAGGTTGTTGTGTATGTAAGAGGTTCTTGGGTACCCACATGTGTAATTGTCCTTGTTAGGCTTCATCTAATTTCTTAAGCAACCAAACTTGTCGGATACCTTGTGGTTGATCTCGGCCTAGTTTCCCCGATCTTTGTTTAGCATGGTTCGCTTGCCTAGATGGGAATGGTGATGGCAAAGCTGGTGGTTGCTCTCCTTTGCGTACCCAACTCTGCTTCATGCTCGAAACTACTTTCTGCTTGGAATCTCTTTGTCTATTTGATATAGCAGTTGGCATGTTCTGTTTTGCTTGCCGTTTTGGTTGAGTTGTGGTGGTGGCATTAGTCCTTGAACAAGAGGAGTTCGCTTGTCTTTGAGCTTGTTCTTCCATGATTGAGTTCTCCTAGAACATAGAGCTTATGACACATACAACATCTTGTTTGCTAAGATTAGTCCTAGGAGAACTATGAGAAGGTGGGACATTTGGATTTGTGAGCATGCCATTCTCTAATTCTAATGTAAAGCATTGTTTCTCGACCCAAACTTGAAGAAGAAGACTTCTTAGGTTCAAGTTGACTGCATGGCTGTAAATCCAATCTTGTCCCAAGACAAGTGGCTCTGTAAGGTCCTCATCGTGACACACTAGCATTTTGACTATCATCGGAACATCTTGAAAGTAGATGGGAAGTTCCACCTCGCCCAAACAAGGGGTTTCCACACCTCTCAATCCTATGAGATAGGTTTCTATGGGATTGATGTTCAACTGCAAGTCTTGGGAGTAGGAAAGTCTAACTGCACTATTTGATGCACCTGAGTTAATCAATCCTCTCATAGTCCTTAAATTCTCTCCGCGTCCTACCTGTAAGGTCACAAAGGGATGTCGGTCGATTATTCTAGAAGTAATTATGCTTGATTTTTGGCACATGTCCATGTGATATTTTGGGGCTTTCGGGTTGATATCTAGGCCTAGTTGCCTTAACTTATTTTGCCTAATGCGCTCTTGAGCCTCTACCTGTGCTTCTTCTCTAACTCTCAACTCTTCTTCTTTTCCCTTCTTAGCAGTGTTGAGTCTCATTAGCATATCCTCTGTAAGAGGTTCTTGATACAGCTTGAATCGACATCCACTAATATAGTTTCGCAAGATGCCACCTTCGAGAGTGGCCAATTGAACCGCACCACTAGTGGAAATCCAATTGATGATCATGGGTCCATATCCTCGCTTTTCCAATTTACGGGCATATTGTTTGAGTGTATAAACCAACACTAGGTCTCCCTCTTTCAATCCTTTGTCCTTGATATGTGCATCAAAGTATGCCTTTTGCTATATCTTTGCAGCATAGATGCTTGCTGCCGCTTGTAGCCTCGTCTCACCTAAGGGTTCTAAATCAAAGATCCTAGAGGACAATTCATGTCCATTCCACTCGTGCTCTTGTGCTACTTTTAAATCTGGGATTAGGAAGTCCAATGGTAGCACAACATTTTGTCCAAAGACCATAAGAAATGGGGTGGCATTGAGTATCGTTTTGTAGGCAACTCGGTAAGCCCAAATAGCATGATGAAGCTGTTTATCCCAATTAGAGCATTTGTTATTTATAAGCTTGGTCAAGACATTACATAGAATCTTGTTTTGTGGTCTCAGCTTGTCCGTTAGCTGTTGATATATTTAGGTAGTGATGTGTGTGAACACGCTAGGACCGCCGAGACACTTTTTTCCCTCTTTAGGAGGTTTTTTCCCCTGGCTTGTATATACACCTATTGCCTTAATGGGCTACTTATCTTTGTACATTCTCTAGTAATATATTCAGTATTGTGTGTTGTGCTCCAAGCTTCTTCTTCTTCCTTGTGCTGTTTGCTTCACCTAGGGCACCGTCGACACTCCTTCATTTGCAGTCTCAAAATCGTACGAATTTTGGTGAGCATACTCAGGGTGTTTTCGAGATCAAAACAGCTTCATTTTGTGGTGCTAAAATCGTGATCTAAGCTCGTTTCAACCTCCAAACGCAGTATCGCAGCGCTTATGCAGGCTATTTCGTCTTTTTGTGCCAAAGGTATATACCTGTTTCTGTTCGTCAATATAAGCGTCTCGAAGTCTGCTACAGGTTTAGGAGAACTCGTCTGGGTAGTTCCGTTCAACTTTTTGAGATACAGTCAATTTTTTGCATCAAGGTATTTTAGTCACCGGCCATGGCTGAAAGCAGTGATGTATTCCGTATGTTGGCTATTGAGGATAAGTTGGATGGTACCAACTACCCATTATGGGCTTATATGATGCGACATGTATTGGTTGCAAAAGGATTGTGGAACATTGTGCAGGGTGTTGAAAGACGTCCTGTTACACCTGCAACTACAGGTACTGCAAATACAAGTGCTCGAGCTGATGAAGATAGTGTCGAAGATGATATTGTGCAGATTCCTGTTCGTGTTGCTGTTTCTGTTGCACCTACTGCAGAGTAGATTCGTTGGGATGGCAGAGATGCCCAGGCACATGCATTGATAGCTTTGTCTGTCAAACGTTCCATTATTCCTCATATTCGCTCTTGCAGAACAGCTAAGGATGCTTGGGATACACTTATTACATTGTACCAAGCTAGGAATGAGGCTCGTGTTGCTTACCTCAGAAAACAGTTGGAAAGTGAGCACATGAATGAAGGTGATTCTATGGAGAGTTTCCTAACGAAGATCAAAGACTTGAAGGAACAATTGATTTTTGCTGATGAGGTTATACCAGATAGCTCACTTGTGCAGACCGTTCTGAATGGTCTTCCTGATTCATATCAGAGTTTTGCTTCTACTCTTCGGTTGATGATGAAAGGCAATCCAAATGCCGTATCATTTGAGGAGTTAGTCTCTGTTCTGTTGCAGGAAGATCAATCCAGGCAAAACAGGTCCATTATGCGAGTTGTAGATCAAGCTTTCCTGGCTAGTCAGAAGGGCAAAGGAAAATGGAGCTCTTCAACTAGTAAGCAGAAATCTGCTAATTTTGCATATTCGAAGAAGGAAGATAAAGATGAGAAGAAATCAGAAAAGCAGAAATTGTTTTGTAAGTACTGTAAAGGGAATGATCATATCATAAAATATTGTCCAAAACTGGCTGCTAAAGAGGCAAAGAGGAAAGAGGCTGGAATGGTTGTTGCAGAGGCCTCTACACCAAAAATAGAGTCTACAAATCTTGTGCAAGAAGAAGAATGGGCATTTACTACTGTCTGCAGTTTTGACCCATCTTCTCATGAGCCGTGCATGTCTACAGTAGACTCAGATGTTTGGTATTTTGACAATGGGGTGACCAAACATATTACCTCACAGTGGAGTTTCTTCTCTTCACTCGAGCCTGCCCCTACAATGAATACTGTTACATGCGCCAACAACTCCTCTTATCCTGTTATGGGAGTTGGTAAGATCATTTTGACTACTGCTGATGGTAGTTCTTTCACTTTGTCAGATGCTCTATTTGTGCCAGGGATCAAAAAGAACCTGTTATCAGTTTCTGCATTAGCCAAGATTGGTTTGGTTGTGAAATTTGTTGATGACAGGTGTACAGTTCATGATTTGTCAAATGGCGATGTGATTATTGCTTCAGGCATTTTATGTCGTGGGCTGTATAAGATCATAGACTATGAAAGATCTGTAAATGATTTGGCATGTGCAGTAAATGATTCTCAGGCTATGTCAGATGCAAAGCTTTGGCATGCACGCTTTGGTCATCTGAATTTTGCTAGTTTGCTACGTCTGCAGAAATCTGAAATCATGTCCTCATTGCCCAAACTTGAGGCACCTGGAAAACATGTTTGTGAAGGTTGTATTTTGGGCAAAATGCAGTGTTCATCCTTTCCAAAAGATGGTTCAGTTCGGGCTACTCAGAAATTGAAGCTTGTACATAGTGATGTCTGTGGTCTTATGCAAAAACCTTCTTTTGGAAATTACCTTTACTTTGTGACTTTCATTGATGATTTTTCCAGGCATGCATGGGTATATCCACTCAAAGCAAAGTTCGAAGTGTTCATGTGCTTTAAACAGTTTTTGGTTTTGGCTGAAAATTTGTCAGCATGTAAAATAGGCACCCTCCGTTTTGATCGAGGGGGGGAATATATGTCTTCTGAATTTAATGCATTTTTGGCTAAACGTGGGATAAAACACCAGTGTACAGTGCCGTATACACCTCAACAGAATGGAGTTACTGAACGAAAGAACAGATCACTCATGGAGAGGGCGAGGTGCATGGTCAAGAGTCAGGCTTTACCGCATAGTTTCTGGCTTGAGGCTCTCATGTGTGCAGCATATGTACTGAACAGGTGTCCCACTAAAGCGCTGCAATCTATCACTCCATATGAGGCTTGGCATGACCGCAAGCCATCCGTTGCTCATCTGCGTGTTTTTGGTTGTTTGGCATATGCACTAGTGCCTGAACAACATTGCAGAAAATTCGATGATAAGGCAGTAAAATGTATTTTTGTTGGGTACAGTTCTGAAAGTAAAGGCTATCATCTGTATCAGCGACAGACTAAACGCATTCTGGTTAGCCGTGATGTTGTATTTATGGAAGATGCTATTCAGCCATTGCTTTCATGTACTAAGGAGACATCTGTTAGCTCCAAAGACATGTATGATACATTGATGCCTCTTTTTACAGGTGGGCAGTCTAGTGCTGGACCTAATGAGGCAACTTCTCAGCCTTTGCAGGTTTCATATGATGATGTAGATCATTCCATTTTTGATGCAGATTTACATGATGCACTTGTTGATGAGAGAGCTGATATTGAGCAGGCAAAAACTATGCCAAAATGGCTGGTGCAAACTTTGCGTGACAGCAAATTAGATGCACCTTTGTCATATCGTACTCATTCAGGCTCTCATAGTGCCTCCTTTGCATCAGGTTGCTATGCTATGATGAGAATGAGCCTGTTTCTTTTGATGAAGCACATAATTCAAAAAATTGGATGGCTGCTATGCAATGTGAATATGATGCTATAATGAAGAATGGTACATGGTCTTTATGTGACTTGCCTCCTGGCAAGAAGGCCATTGGCTCTAAGTGGGTATACAAGCTAAAGCGTAAACCTGATGGTACAGTTGATAGGTATAAGGCTAGGCTTGTTGCAAGGGATTATGCGCAGGAAAGAGGCATTGATTTTGATGAGTCCTTTGCATCTACATGCCGTATGACTATTATTGAGAGCATTTGTGCACTTGCAGCCCATCATGGTTGGAATGTACATCAATTGGACATTAAAACAACATTTCTGAATGGTGACTTGCATGAAGAAGTGTATGTTTTTCAGCCCCGTGGCTTTTTGCAGAAAGGGCATGAAAACCAGGTGTGCAGGTTAAAGAAGGCGTTATATGGTTTAAAGCAAGCACCACGTGCTTGGTATGAGAAGATACATGCCTATCTGATTGCACATGGTTTTGAGAACAGTCCAACTGAAAGCACCTTATATGTTAAGCGTTTTAATGATGTGCTTCTGATCATTGTTGTCTATGTTGACCACATGCTGCTCACTGGTCCTATTGAGAAGCATATTGTTGATTTTAAGGCTGATTTGCATGCCTCATTTGAAATGTCTGATTTGGGGCATTTGCATCACTATTTGGGCATTCAGTTTATGCAAGTTGATGGTGGAATGGCTTTGTGTCAAACGAAATATATTGACACATTATTGCAGCGTTTTGGCCTTGAAGACTGTAAGCCTATTGCCACTCCTATGGAGACAGGTTTACGATTGAGTCTTCATGATGCTGGAGATGCTGTTCTCTATAGTAGGTTGTTGGATGCTTGATTTACTTATGCATTACTCGGCCAGATATTCAGTTTGCTGTCTCACAGATGAGCAGGTTTATGCATTGCCCACGAGTCACGCATTGGAAGGCGGTTAAGCGTATCTTTCGCTACTTGAGTGGTACTCGGCTACTTGGGTTGTTTTATCCTAAGGGGGGATGACTACCGCCAGTTTTGCATGCTTTTTTTGACTCAGATTGGGCTGGTTGCTATGACACTCGTGTGTCCACCAGTGGTTTTTGCTTCATGCTTGGTAGCTCATGTATATCTTGGTTGAGCAAGAAGCAGCCTATTGTGGCCACTTCCAGTTGTGAGGCTGAGTATAGGGTAGCTTTCATAGCGTCTGTTGAGTGTGTGTGGCTGAGACGCCTTATGGCTGATTTGGGTGTTGGTTTGTCTTCTGCCACCACCATCTTCACTGACAGTTAGAGCGCATTGGCAGTTGCGAGGAACTCTGTGTTCGATGCTCGCACTAAGCACATTGAGGTGCATTATCACTATATCAGGGAGAGGTTCTCGGCTGGGGAGATCAGCTTGGCATATGTGCCCACGCAGGAGAACATTGCAGACCTTTCACGAAGGCTCTGCCTAGGGAGAAGTTTGAAGCTTTCCGCAAAGCTTTGGGCTTACTTCCTTTTGTGCAGTGATTTCCACATAGCTTGGCACTTCCTTATACATGAGTGCCAGCTCCTTGTTCACCACATCACTCCCAGGGGGGATTTGTTGATATATTTAGGTAGTGATGTGTGTGAACACACTAGGACCGCCGGGGCACTTTTTTCCCTCTTTAGGAGGTTTTTTTCCCCCGGCTGTATATATGCCTATTGCCCTAATGGGCTACTTATCTTTGTACATTCTCTAGTAATATATTCAGTATTGTGTGTTGTGCTCCAAGCTTCTTCTTCTTCCTTGTGCTGTTCGCGTGCTTCCGCAGACATCTAACTCCAACAATATTTAGGTAGTGATGTGTGTGAACACACTAGGATCGCCAGGGCACTTTTTTCCCTCTTTAGGAGGTTTTTTTCCCTCGGCTTGTATATACGCCTATTGCCCTAATGGGCTACTTATCTTTGTACATTCTCTAGTAATATATTCAGTATTGTGTGTTGTGCTCCAAGCTTCTTCTTCTTCCTTGTGCTGTTCGCGTGCTTCCGCAGACATCTAACTCCAACATTAGCTTGTGGATGATAGGGGGCAGACTTCTTATGTATCACCAAGAATTCTTGGAGAAGATTTTCAATGACTTCATTCAAGAAGTGGGTGCCTCTATCGCTCACTAACTCTATTGGTAGTCCATATCTCATGAACACATTCTCAAATAAGAACTTAACTGTTGTTTGAGCATCATTCTTTGTTGTGGCTTTTACTTCTACCCACTTTGTAAGGTAGTCTATGGCTACAATAATATACTCTGCATGGGAATTTCTAGCTGGGGGTTAATAGGACCTACAAAGTCTATACTCCATTTCAAAAATGCACGTCCTGCCATCGTTGGCCTCAAAGCCATCTTGTCTTTTCTAATCGGATATTGTGCATGTTGGTATGTGTCACATTTCTTCACATAGGTATGTGCATCCATATGAAGAGTGGGCCACGAAAGTCTTGAGAATAGAATGGTCTTGATTACTCCGCAAGGACCAAAATGTCCACTTGCAACACCACTGTGTGCAGTTTCTAAGACTTTCAAATAGTTTGATTCATGAATGCATAATCTTAAGTATCCATCCTTGCCTCTTCGGTATAGGTTGTCTCCTACTAAAGCATAGTCCTGAGCCTCTTGCTCCATGCTTCTTCTTCTTGTTAGACTAGCCTCTTTGGGTAATGTCCTTTTTCTCATGAATTCTACTAATGGAGCAGTCCAATATGGAATTAATGACACGTGATAAAGGGTAGCATGCTCCACTGGAGGTTTCTCTTGGCACATTGGACAATTCCTCTTTGCACATTGGACAATTCCTGATCCACTCATGTATTTCTTTGTCCATGCTAGGCCAATACACTCCTAAACGTTTGAGATTCTGCAATGTTTGTTGTTTAGAATAGTGACTTCCTACTAATCCTTCATGAGCTTGTTGTAGCCAATTGCTATGTTCATCGTTCTCAACACAACAAGCTAGTACACCTTCTGTATCTTGTTTGTACATGCTTCCTACCAGTATTTGATAGTTTTGTGATCTTACAATTTCATCTTTACTCGTTTTTGCATTCTTATTTGTAGGTCTTACTAAGTGTTCTGTGTTGAAAGGTTTATTGATCAAATATAATAGAGCTTGATGATGAGTGAAAAACTTGAACTTGTTGGCCAATAAATAGTGCCTAAACTTCTTCACGACATATACCATGCCTAAGCCCTCTCGCTTAGTGGTGTTATAGTTTCGTTCAGCTACGGTTAACTGCCTATTAGCATGTGCTATGGGTAAATCTAAATTTCCTTCACCTGTGGGTTGTGCTAGCACACATTCTATGGCATGATTGGATGCATGCACATGGACATGGAATGGCTTATTCCAATCGAGTGGTCAGTATTGGTGTTGTGCACAAACGTCTCTTCAGCTCATTGAAGGAATTTTCACACTCATCATTCCACTCAAAATTTGTCAACAAGGCATAAAGAGGTTTAGCTATGATCGCATACATGTGGATAAATCTACGATAATATCCACAATGGCCCATAAAGGCTTGTACCTCTTTAACATTCCTTGGCGTTGGAAATTACGCTATGGCTCTTACTTTGTCTTCATCTGTTGAGATTCCATTCTTAGAAACAGTGTGACGTAAAATTTTACCTTGTCGTACCATGAATAGACACTTCTCTGGGTTCACACACTTGATATTCTCTACACTTGTTGAAGATTTGTCTGAGGTCAGGGATATGGTATCTTCATTCTTGGGAATGAGCACATAAATCGTCCACATATACTTCTAAGCTCTTTGGCAAGAACTCTTTGAATACATGACACATGAGCCTTTGGAATGTTGCAGGTGCATTGGTGATCCCAAATGGCATCACACTGAATGCAAAGATTCCCTACTCTGTGGCAAAAGTCGTTTTGTGTTGATCTTCTGGGGCAATGGCTACTTGATTGTAATCTGAAAATCCATCAAGGAAGTTATAAACTTCCTTGCCTGCAACACACTCCAATAAATGTTCACTGATTGGAAGTGGATAGCTATCTCTAATGGTAGCAGCATTAACTTTTTTAAGGTTAATACACACTCACAACTTTCCATTCTTCATAGGCACCAAATATAATGGGGGACACCCAATCAGTATGCTCAATCTCATAGATAAATCCAGCTTCAATCAGCCTATCGATCTCTTCTTTTATTTTAGCTGCATAAGTGGCATTATATGTGTAGGGTTTCTGTTTGGTGGGCTTGGTGTCGGCTATCATGGGGATCATATGAGAGCATATTCTTGGATTTATCCTCGCCAAGTGTCTATAGTGCCATGCAAACACGTCCCTATATTCCCTTAATAAAGCTACAAACTCTACTTCTTCTTCTGCACTTAGGTCTTCTCCTATGTAGGTACATCTCTCTTCGTTCTCCTCAACGGTCACGACAATCTTTTTGGTCTTTTCTTTATTATCATATGATTCTCCTATGATGGCCTCTCTCTTAGGTATTCGTACCAAAATTTTTTGATCTTCTTCATATTTTTTGAAGTTTTCTAGTACTTCGAACAATGATTCCTCTTCTTGTTTTACTACTTTTCTTTTCTTTTTCTTTTGACTGCTCTCACTTCCATCCTTTTAATTTACAATTTTAATGCTTGTGAGAGGTTCTTCTTCTTTTTGAGTAAATACTCCTATGTCTTCTAGATAATGCTCTTCTGAGTTAAAGCAGCTATCCATCACAATGGACTCTAGATCATCATCGCCCTCTTCTTCTTCTATGACTTCAGTAGGGTCACACTCTTTCTAACAAGGGTTGACACATGAATATCGAGATATCGTAACCTTCCTCGTCACAATGAGGTTCCCACTGTTCTTCATTGACAACAATGTCCATGGTGGCTAAGATTTTTGCCCAACCATGAGGCTCAAATTCCTCATCTGGAAAGATCATTGCTGTGTAGGCTGGGTCTTTAATTGGTCTTTCCCTTGAGAAGTTCCTTCTTCTCTCACCTTAAGGCGTTTTCTCTCTTCCTCTGTGACCTTGCACATCCACAAATGAGTATCTTCATGCATCCTGGATGGGTCAGGAGAACTTCTAGAATGCACAAAGATTGAGTCTTCTTTCGCTTTGTGGATAGGATTCCACTGTAGGGGTGGTACATCTCTGAAGGTGTAATCCTTCAAATTGACCTTGGTGGTGATCCTTAAGTGATGTAAGTACAAGGAGTTGGTTCCCTAATCTTGTACAATTTGCAATTGTCATAGGAAGAGTCTTCCTAAGATCATCTCATATACATTATTTTTCTCAAAGTCACATATAGCAA
The DNA here is from genome assembly GCA_020310875.1 of Ceratopteris richardii. Classification (NCBI taxonomy): domain Eukaryota; kingdom Viridiplantae; phylum Streptophyta; class Polypodiopsida; order Polypodiales; family Pteridaceae; genus Ceratopteris; species Ceratopteris richardii. The sequence goes on along the minus strand of CM035417.1, from coordinate 184,525,007 downwards.
ATGTGTGCTCAAACTCTACCCAAGTGGTTAGAGTTATCCCTTCAAGCAATCCTAGAGGTCTTTCAACATGGCCATCAGCCATTTGAAGCTTCATTCTAGTTGGTCTTACTGTGGGTTTGCCCCATTGCTTCCACAAGGAGGTGGTCGCGATAGCAACACCAACACCTGAATCTACGATCGCTTTGGTTGTGTAACCTTAGTAGGTGGTCGGAAGATGAGTATTACCTTCTTCACCTTCACTCATGTCTCCTATCTTGTCTAGAGGTATCTCCAGAACTTTCTGCTTAGAGCTTGCTTTTGAGAAATTGGAATCAAGTTCTGGAACTTGATTCGCCACATGCTTCCATAACTCTGGTTTTACTTTGAGCAGCTCTTCTATGGTGAGGTGATACTGAATCTTAGTGTTCTTCACGACATCAGTGTTCCTTGGAACCACTAAGTCTTTGTTTCTTACCAGTATTGTGGGAGCTCTAATATGAAGAGATTCAGATTCCCATGGGCCTGTGAATTGTGGAAACTCTTGTAAAGAATTAGATTCAAAATCTAATCTCTCATCCTCTTGTTGCTCTACCTGGTCTCCATAAATAGATGGAATGTCTTGGGGAAATTGATCATGAAGATCATCAATTTCAAGAATAGGAGGGGGATTGCCCTTCTCCTTGGCCCATTTCTCTTCTTGTATTTCTTGCAAGAACTCTTGAGAGTACTGCTGAATTGAAAGAGGTGTTCCATCATCCACAGAAGTAGGAACTTAAGCTTTCGTTGGCGGTGAGCTTTCTCTTTTAACTACCGGTTGAGTTTGTGGAGGTAAAGAAACTTGGGGCTTGTTTACCAACTGCTCTAATCTTTCTAGTAAGCCCTGAAAATGTAAATCCGGTTTGATAGAGTTTGTCTAATTGAACTTTTGACTAGTCTCGAGCATTGCCTAAGCTAGCTCTACCATTTTCATGCACATTTTGGTCCGTTCAATCTCTAAATTTGCTCTCGGATAACTCTTGTCTAGGTTTGGAGCTAGTGGCCCTTCCTGAAGTCGAGCCTAATAGGCCTTGAACATCATATCTAAGCCTTCTGGTGTTGGATATGCAAGAACAGACCTTGGATGCGGTCTATTTACAATGGGTGGTAGGGCGAGATGAGGTGGAGTGGACAGAGTTTCAGCATGCGAGGGGTTTTGAGATGCAATATCTTCTATTTTGTTTTTTCCTTCTTTCAGGCTTTCTTCTAGTTCCGATAACTTTTTATTCCACTTCCGATTGGCCTTCTCCCTAGTATCCTTCCATGTTCTTGTTTTCCTCTTACTAGGCTCTCCTGATTCGCTTGACCCTGATTGTTCAGCTAGCTTATCTTGTTTTAAGGCTTGTGCCTTGGTAACTACCTATATACGAGCCACATTATTGCTACTTGAACTTGAATCCACCACTAAGCTTAGCATATTAATCGGTGTCACCTTGGGTGCACTAGAGGGGTTCCTAGGGCAATCTCTCGGACGATGTTCTTTACCACACTTAGGACAAAAGGCTTGTATTGTGATAGCCTGTCCTTGACTCGGAGATGGTGGGTGGGGACATTCACGAATGAAATGGTCACCCTGACACCTAAAACGTGGTCCTCTAGGGGCTTGTGGTCTCATTTGTCTCAATTGGGGTCTAGGGTTAGGATTTGTATACATGACATTGGAGTATTTTGGCTCCCAATTTTGTTCCTTAGGTGGTGCCTCGTATTGATATGGATAAGTCTCACTATGCATAGGTGATTCTATGTAATAAGCTTGTGGACTATCTTCCTAAGAGTAGTCAAAACTATGAGCATGAGAGTCATTTTTTGAAAGCAATGGGGTTAGTGGCATTGATGCTCTATTTGGGCTTTCCTTTGCCACCGCATACTTGACTGGAATCATGTTGGCAGGAGCTGGTGGTTGGTTTCCTAGGATTGGTTGTGGTCTATATGGTGCCTGATATTGCTATTGTGGTCTATAATATGGCTATTGGTATTGGTTCTGATACCTACCTTATGGGTACCGTGTTGGCAGTGGTCAAGGCAGTCAAGGTCTTACGAGACAAGGAAGCCAGCGAAGAGAATCAGAGCAAAGAGAAGGGCCAAGGAGGCAAAGCAGTCAATGAAGATCTGGCAAATAGTTGGCAGTGGTCAGGGCAGTCAAGGACTTACGAGACAAGGAAGCCAGCGAAGAGAATTAGAGCAAAGAGAAGGGGCAAGTAGGCAAAGCAGTCAATGGAGATCTTGCAAATAGGCCTATCATTTTTCATGAATTAATATTTCCCAAATAGTGATTTTAGTCACTTCACACCATTCTAAATATCATTTTTTATTATCCCTACTCCATTTTGTACAAGCCGAGGAGTCCTCGAGCTTGAGGAGTATTAGTAGTGTTTATGCACCAATTTTCATAATTTTCAGAGCTCGTTTGAGCCTCCAAAATAGCTTTAGAACCTAATTTTTAACTAGGCCGGACACTAGGTCTGGACAGGACCAAAGCTAGTCAAAAACTATAAAAAGAGCTAGAGAGCTCATTTTTGAGATTAACTTGTTGTAGATTTGAACTTGTATGAGACCTCTTTTGCAATAGAAGTTACTACATTGTCTCTCTCTTTGTTCTTGCCTTGTGTGCGCGTGTGTGTATGTGTGTGCATGCTTGTGTGCTTCTCACTCACACACTAGTGCCATCACTTGTTCGAGGTCTTCATACCATCCTCATGTCTTCTCGGATTGACATTAAAGGAGGTGCTACTCATCATTGAGCTACACCAAATTTTGGCGTTGTTGTCAATGATCGAGCTTTGAGGACGAACGTGTGATGGTAAGATGTAGAGTTGTGACAGTGGCATTGTAGGTAATTTCTTTACTTTTCCTTATTTTTCTCTTTCTTATTTCACCATCATCATCACCATCTTCCACTTCCATCTCCATCGTCGCGAAAAATTCAGTTTTTGGGTCATATCACCTTCCCCCTTCCATTTTCCTCAATTCACTTGTGAGAGAGAGCAAGAGAGCTATTTGTGTGCACTGTTTTTGCATGTTTCTTGAGTGTTCTTGGAGGTTTTGGATGTATCATCATCTCCAGCAGGTTGTGCAGGTACGAAAAAAATCTACAGTCTCTGAGACGTTGACCTTTGTCAATCGCGATCGATAGAAAAACTCATCATTTGGTAAAACAAAGTGCACCACTATAACACACATAATGAGCACATTGCAAAACACTAATCAAAATTAAAAAATTCCTTAATCCTCTGTCAATCGCGATTGATATTGTCAATCGTGATTGTCAGCCACGATCGATAGCCTCTGTCAATCACGACTGACAGAGCCTGTCAATCGCGACCAACAGTCCACGACGGACTGCCATGTAGGACTCAATCAATTACGATTGACACTGTCGATCACGACTGATTGAAATTTCACGATTGACACTAGAATTCACGTGTACACGTGTCCATCGCGACTGACACAACCCCGATTGACTGAAATTACATCGGATTTTACGAAAAAAGTGTTGATCGCGATTGACACCATCAATCACGACTGACAGACCCCACGATCGACTTTGTCGATCGCGATTGACACCAACAATCGCGATTGACGTGTCGATCGTGATTGACAGACCCCGACAGACACCTCTATCGATCGCGATTGATAGACTTGTCAATCGCAATTGATAGGCATTTTTGGCTAAATTTTTAGGGTTTTTATTCCAAATTTTGTGGAAATTTTGAGCATACTTATCAAGTAATTAGCACTTTGTGAGGTCCCTACACTAGTAATTTGAGAAAAATCTTGCTTGTCTGATAGCCTGTTTGAACCTTGTTTTAACCCCAGAACCCTGAACTGTCATAACTTCCTTATACGAAATCCGTTTGGAGTGATCTTAAGCTCATTGGAAAGCTTATTTCAAATCCCACTATAACATCCACTGGTTTTTGTAAAACTAATACAGGGAGTTATAGATAGAGTGTTTTGAAGTTGACCATACCCCAGGAGAAGAAAACTGAGGGATCTTTAGGATTTTTTGCATAAAGACAAAGGGCAATTTTGATTTGTGAGTTACATGAATGAAAATGGTCTGTTGTGTCAATTGATTTTAAATCTTGAGCTAACCTTGGAACTTTTATAGGTCCACTAAGAGCATCGTACGACATTCAAGGCAAGAGTGAGTGCAGGCTTGGAACACACTTCCTAGGCTTACAAGGGCAAGGGATAAGCAACGTGAGGTTGGAATATTCTCAATGCCCTTTGTCAATTCCTAGCTTAGGCTAAGTGCGAGTTGTGCTAGAAGTAAGTCAAGGTGACGATAGACATTTGTCAAGTTGAAGACTCTTAAATAATCAAGTTCAATCATGAGATAGTCTCTTTGTGATCGATAACTTTAAAGGAAAGAAGTTAACGTGGTGCGATCAAATTAAAGTGCGAAAAATCACTCAAATATTCCTGACAACGTGATATCAAACAAGAGCATAAACACAATAACAACCTAAAAAAAGAGCCAAGTGACTGATACAAATTAATCTGCAATGAGGTTGTACCTTAGGTAAAAATTGGGATTGCTCACTAAGGCATATGAACCTTAGATCAACACGACACCTAGGGAGAGATAGACAAAGCCTTAGGTCTTCAGAGGCTAGTGTAAATCACACTGTTAGGTCTTGGTCCCAACAGTTAAGCAATTATTCATACTACCTTAGCTCTGAAACTAGCGAATCAGAGATGTCTCATGGAATGGAGAGACCCATAGGAAGTTCAGGTGTGGCTTACTTGCAAAAGGTCCCTACAAGACTCAACTGGAATACCTTAGGACCAACCGATTAGGTGCTTGTATCTATGAGGATGGCCTAAGAAGAGCTGTGGTCCAAATTAAAAACCCTGACCAACCCATTGGACTCGAACATCCAGCAGTCAAGTTTGAAAATGATGCATACCTGGACAAAGAAGGGACCATGTATGTAGTCACCAGTCATCCAGATAGGAACGACGAATTTGGTAACGTGATCCCATAAACGGACATTGAACTAGAGCAAGGGAACATAGGTGGAGAGCTTAGAACCCCTCGAGGCAAATCAGTTCTCACTAGGATTATCACACCAGAGTAGGTTCCCCAAGACAATAAGAGCATAGATCTACTCTTAAACCGAGAGACCGATGAAGCCTTTTGGAGGTAGAAGCCTGATCAACTGAATGAGGTAGGAACGATCACAATCTATGAGTTCAAAGATCCACATAACCCAGACAAAATGACCTATTTAGAGAATACTTCAGAAAGGATCTTTGTGGTCATAGAGCATTGTAGGCATGCTTACACTTGGAAGGGTGAATTTATTTTTCCCCAACCAAGATCTAATGTCTCTTATGGCCACCAAGGAGCTGGAACATCCCAAGCTCATGGAGCTCAAAGGGACAGGAATAGAGATAGACATGAGGTAAGCTTTGCCAACCCCTTGGGAAGAGAAAGGATGAGAACATAGACAGATAGAGTGGAAACTGAGAGACCTAGGGACCCAAGAAACCCAAGAAATGCCGATGATTTTCCTTTGCCAAGGCCTAGAGAACACACTAGGACCTTGAGGCCAACCCAGCTGGTTAAGTCCGTGAAGAATTACTTGGATGGCACTGGGGACCCATATGATCATGTGGCCGAGTTTAGGCAAGCCTTGAGAGCTGAACAAGTTGAGGACCTATTCACGCAATACAATGCTTTTGGTCTAACCCTTAGGAACACAACCCTTGCATGGTTTCAACCACTACATGAGAGACAGTTCAGGAACATAGACCAACTTTTAGAGGATTTCATTACTAAATTCTCTAAGAGTGGCATAAGGCATAATACTTCCTCATTGATTCACAACTTCAAGCAGACACCTCAAGAGACCGTCAGACTTACAGGAAGAAGGTCTAGACAATACTTAGAGAGATGTCCTATTCCTGAGTTACCCACACCAGCCAAACAAGTGGCTTTATTTTTGGATGGATTGCTAAGTACCAAATTAAGATCATATGTGCACTTGAAGGACCCTAGGACCATAGAAGAGTGTGTACGTATGTGCATCGACATTGAGGATAACTTAGGGGAGGAATTAGAGCTTTCAAAAATCTACAAAGATTCAGATAGTTCTACTAGCCTCACATCCACGCAATCCACTTCTATTGAGGAGCTTGCAGAGAAGGTAGCTCAGAAGTTAGGAGTATCAAGCAAACAAATTCCAAGGTTTGCCCCAGTTAGAAGATGCTATACTTGTGGAGGTGGCCACATGGCGAACATATGTCCCATCATGGCTCAAACCCAAATGAATCCTAGTAGCCAATACTGCACCATAGAAAGGAGATACACTAATCACACCACACAAGATTGCCCCTACAATAAGCAAGCAGTTAGGCAACCATACCCACAACGATACCGTCAACAAGGAAGATACCAGAACCAATACCCACCTCAACAATATGGCAGACCACAACAACCCTATTAGTAACCCTATCAAACCCAACAAAAGCCTCAACTTGTGTTAGCTCAGCAACCTCCAACCGCAACCAATGTGATTCCAATGAAGTATGCAGTTGCAGAAGAGAATCTGAATAGGGCCATAGTGCCAATAACACCATTGCATTTAAAAAGTGACCCAACTGATCATAGTTTCGACTCCACTCATATTGATAGGCCACATGCTTACTATATGCAGTCACCTGAGCATAATGAGTCATATTACTATGAAGACCCTAGTGAACCCAATTGGGGGGCAGAGTATGCAAATGTCATGTATGCAAATCCAAACTCTAGGCCTCAACCTAGGTAGGTAAGACCTCCATTTCCTAGAGGACCGTGCTATTGATGTCATGGAGATCACTTCATTCATGATTGCCCTCTACCTGCACCTACACAAACCCAATCTGTGACAATTCAAGGTTTTTGTCCCATTGTAGGAAAGAGCATCTTTGCGAGATTGTCCTAAGAATCCTAACAATTTACCAAAAATCACTCCTATTAACGTTATTGGGTTAGTAGTAGACTCTACAAGGAGTGTAGCTTCCACTGCACCAATGCAAGTGGTCACTAGAGCTCAAGCTTTGCAGCAAAACCAAGGTTTAGGCTAGGAAAAGAGTTTCAAGGTTAGCGAGACTAAGAGCATGACTAAGAAGAGGACTAGAGCTTGGAGGGATAGCCGCGAAAGAATGAAAAGGAAATGGACAAAGAAGATGAGTGAACTCGAGGAAAGTCTAAGAGAAACGAAAGCCAAGATAATTGAACTCACATCTCAAACTCACTCTCACACTACACCCCCACCATTCTCATCTCCTTCCAACCCACCACCTTACAACCCACCTCACACAATTCCACCACCCCCTAGAGTAGGATCAGTCTTAGCAGATCCCACTCCTGAGGACATAGACATGATGCTTAAAGGATATCAGGCTAGAATCCAAGAAGGGCCAAACGTAATGGATCATGAAAAATATTACCCTAGAGTTGAACTAGAGCTCAAACGAACTAAAATTTGTGCTAAGATGGTGGAATTGGCTCAAACCATGTTTGAAGCCAGTCGGCTCTTTAACTTTTCTAGTTCAGTTAAGACACAGTTGCACTTTGATGGATTGCTAGAAAGATTGGAGAGGCTAATTGCACAATCAAAAAAGGACCCCGCCTCTCAAAGTAAGGAAAAGGCAAGCGAAAGGATAAGTCTTCTTGCCCAGGAAGCTTATGTGCCTAACTCCACAGAACAAGACACACCTTCTTCTATGAATCGATACTCTGCAGAATTCCTACGAGAGATTCAAGAAGAGAAATGGGCTAAAGAGAGTGAAGTTCCTCCTCCCATTGAACTTGTGGATGACACGCATGATCAATTCCCACAAGACATCCCTTCCATATATGGAGCGCAGGAGAGTGCCCAATCTCATGAGAGATTAGACTTCGAGTCTAATTCTCTACATGAACTACCCCATTTTACAGACCCATGGAAAGTTAAGTCTACTTGTATGAGGGCATCCACGGTCATGGTAAGAAACGAAGATTCTGTCATCCCTAGGAACACAGAGGTTGTGAAAAACACTAAAGTGCAGTGTAATCTCACTTTAGAAGAACTACTCAAGGTTAGGCCAGAACTGTGGAAACATGTAGCCAATCAAGTGCCAGACGTAGCAAAACCTCGTTCGCAAGTAGGATCTCATAAAACAGTGCTAGAAATACTCTTGGACAAGATAGGAGACATAAGTGAAGGAGAAAAAGGAAACACCTATCTTCCCATTACCCACCAAGGATACACAACCAAGGCAATTTTGGACTCAGGCCCATGAGTTGCAATTGCTACCACTTCCCTTTGGAAGCGATGGGGCAAGCCAACACTCAAGCCGATGAGAATGAAATTGTAGATGGCCGATGGTCACATTGAGATACCTTTAGGACTGCTAGAAAGAATAACTCTCACTACGTGTGGTGTAGAGTTTGAGCATATCTTTGGTATATGTGACTTTAGCAAAAATCAGACCTATGAGATGATTCTGGGAAGACCATTTATGCGACAGTTGCAAGTGGTACAAGATTGGGGAACCAACTCTTTGTATTTGCAACACTTGGGTGTTACCACCACAGTCAATATCAAGGATTACTCTCATAGAGATGTACCCCCCATTCAATGGAACCCCATCCATAGAGCCAAAGATGATACTGAGTCAGTGCATTCCATAGGATCAGGATCCTCATGGATACATGAGGACACCCACTTGTGGATGTGTAAAGTGGTAGTAGAAGAAGAGAAGAGAGAAAAAGCGAGAGAGACAAGTGCAAAGGAAACTCATAGATCAATTCAAGACCCAGCCTATGCACCTGTAGTATTTCCTGACGAAGAGTTTGAACCTCATGGTTGGGTAGAGATTTTAGCAACTATGGATGTAGCCATCAATGAAGAACAATGGACACCCCACTGTGACGAGCATGGTTGTGACATTTCGATCTTCTCAATAGAGCCAATCATGTGTGATTTGGTTATTTAGGAATGTGAACCTAGCATTGATGCATTTTGAGGATGCAAGTGACTCCGATCTAGAATCAATCATTATGGACTCACCTTTTGCATCAGATGAAGAATACTTCTCTGAAGTAGAAGTTCATACTCAGAGACATGAAGAGCTTACAAATAATGTAAGGTTAACCATACAAGTGATCGCCAAGAGTGAAGGAAAGAAAAGAAAGAAGAAAGAAACCACATCAAAAGATGAAGAATCTTGTTTGAGGTCCGTGAAAACTTAAATTAAGAAGTACGAAATAGATGATAGGAGAGTCATGATAAGAATGCCTAAACGTGACGCACAAGCAGGAGAGGCTCATGACAATAAAGAAACTACCAAGAAAATTGTGGTAGCCTTGGAAGAAGGAGAAGAAAGATGCACCTACATAGGACATGATCTGATGAAAGAAGAAGAGCAAGAGTTGATAGCTTTGCTAAGAGAATACAGAGATGTATTCGCTTGGAGTTACAAGGACTTGAAAGATGTAGACCCTGACATATGCTCACACACGATCCCCATGACCTCAGATGCTAGACCCTCTAAACAAAAGCCATACACATACAATGACAACTACGTTGCCAAGATCAAAGAAGAGATAGATCGCTTGGTTGAAGCTGGATTCATCTATGAAATTGAGCACACTGAGTGGGTATCCCCCATCGTAGTGGTGCCCAAGAAGAATGGGAAGCTACGTGTATGCATTAACTTGAAGAAGGTTAATGCAGCCACTATTCGAGATAACTATCCGCTTCTGCTTATCGAGCATCTACTAGAAGGAGTAGCAGGCAAGGAAGTGTGCAGCTTCCTTGATGGATTTTCTGGCTACAATCAGGTAGCCATTGCTCCAGAAGATCAGCATAAGACAACTTTTGCCACAGAGTGGGGCATATTCGCCTTTAGAGTAATGCCATTTGGTCTCACCAATGTGCCCGCTATCTTTCAGAGGCTGATGTGTCATGTATTTAAAGAATTCTTGAGGAAGAATTTAGTAGTCTATGTTGATGATCTCTGTGCTCATTCCAACTTTAGACAGACCCATATACCTGAACTCAGGCAAATCTTTGACGAATGTAGAGAATACCAAGTCTGCTTGAACCCAGAAAAGTGTGTTTTCATGGTCAGACATGGAAAAATTCTAGGGCATATAGTGTCAAAGAATGGCATATCCACAGATGAGAGAAAGTGAGAGCCATTGCATAACTACCTAGGCCAAGGAATATCAAGGAGGTACAGGCTTTCATGGGGCATTGTGGCTATTATTGCCGATTCATTCACATGTATGCCATCATTGCAAAGCCTCTGTATGCTCTTTTGACTAACTTTTAGTGGACGGATGAATGTGAGAAATCTTTCAATGAGCTTAAATAGCAATTTTGTTCAGCACCAATCTTGACTACCCCAGATTGGAACAAGCCATTCCATGTCCATGTGGATGCATCCAATTATGCCATTGGATGTGTGCTTGCACAATCGACTAGCGAAGGTAATATGGATCTTCCAATTGCCTATGCTAGTAGACACTTGAATGTAGCCGAACAAAACTATACCACCACTGAATGAGAAAGATCAAGCATGGTATATGCGGTTAAAAAGTTTAGACACTATTTGCTTGCAAACAAGTTTAAATTTTTTTTACTGATCATCAAGTGCTATTGTACTTGGTAAACAAGCCATGCAATACAGGTAGATTGGTAAGATGGTTCCTCTTACTTATGGAATATGACTTTGAGGTAGTGGTGAGGAAAGGTAAGACTCACTTGAGGGCAGACCATCTATCAAGGCTTACCTCCAGAGAGGCTCCACAAGGAGTATCAGATGACCTTCCTGATGCTTACTTGTTTAATTTGGAAGTTGTACCTCAGTGGGCCAAGACCTTAGTGCCAGTACTGACATATGGGCCTAAACATCCAGTAATGAACACTCAAGATAGGGAGGTAGTAAAAGCCCAAAAGTATCATATCATGGCAGGAAGCATGTACAAGCATAGTGATCAAGGGATATGAGCTTGTTGTGTGGAGGAGGATGAGTACGCTAAATGGTTGCAATTAACACATGTAGGTGCATTAGAGCAACACTACTCAAGGCAAAGAACCCTACAAACACTAAGGAGACTTGGAGTGCACTGACCAACTATGGAAGCAAATGTTCATAGGTTGTGCAAGGAATGCCCAATCTGTCGTATTAGACTACCTGTGGAGCATGCTACTCTGTACCAAGTGTCCCTAATACCAGATTGGAGTGAACCATTAGTAGCCTTTCTGAGGACGAAAACATTTCCTCAAGAGATGACTTTGGCTAGGCAAAGAAGTTTAGAACACGAAGCCCTAGACTACTCACTCATTGGAGATAACTTATACAAGCGTGGTAAAGATGGTTACCTCAGATTATGTGTCCATGAGAGTGAATATCTTAAGATCTTGGAAACTGCTCACCAAGGTGTAGCAAGAGGACACTTTGGTCCAGATCGGGTAACCAAGGCAATACTATTTGTAGGTCTTTGGTGGTCCACGCTTCACATGGATGCACATACCTATGTGAAGAGGTATGATGTTTGTCAGCGAACTCAGTATCCTATACGCAAAGATGAGATGCCACTGTGATCTATGATGGGTGGACGTGCATTCTCTTAGTGGGGAATAGACTTTGTTGGTCCTATTAACCCCTAGTCTACACTTTGTAGCAACATGCATGGAAATTAGAGAAGAGAGGCTATGGACCAATGATTATCAATAGGATCTCCACAAGTGGAGTAGTTCAACTAGCCACTCTAGAAGGCGACATGAAATTGAGAAGACAGGGTAGAGATCAGCCTAGGACAGATGCCTATGCAGATCCAGGATATCAGATGGCTATGTGCGAAGTCTCGGGTGTAAGTTCTCATAGAATAAATGACCCACGTCCTTTTGTAACCTTAGGGATAGGACAAGGAAATAGTGCGAGGATTGTACGAGCCTTGATTGATTCAGGTGCTTCCACGAGTGCTGTTAAAGTTTCTTACTATCAAGAAGTGAACTTAAGTGTCAATCCTATAGGAGCATACCTCATAGGATTGAGAGGTGTGGAAACCCCTTGCATGGGCGAGGTGGAACTTCCCCTCTACATTCAAGATGTTCCTATGATAGTTAAGGTGTTGGTGTGTCAAGAAGAGGACCTCACTGAACCTCTTGTCTTGGGTCAAGACTGGATCTATGATCATGCAGTCAACCTAAACCTAAGAAGTGGACTTCTTCAGGTCTGGGTAAATCAAAAACGCATTACACTTGAGTTAGAAAATGAAGCACTCAAGGAACTAGGAAAGGCACACACTCATGGCCCTTTCACGAGTACACATGAAGATGACGATGCTATTCTTGTCCAAAACTGTGTGATACAGAGGGATGTTTTTCTCAACAAAGAAGTTAGGAATATGATGGGACTCCTTCTTTTCCAAAAGTGGTAGAGACACGACAACCAAAGGAGTACCAAATGCAGAAGAAGCAGATGACATATGCCCGAAACCAAAGGAAAGTACAAAGCAAGGTGTCGCAGTCACCAGAAAAAGTATGGGTACAGAAAGGAGAGCATCATGTTGCGGTAAGTCACCACCACTGACTCAATGTCATACTAGCGATCAATGATAGAACCCTTCTACAGAAGTAAAGTCTATCTGGGTATCCAAGAAGTCAATGAAGGCTGACCCACAATCAAGGCAAATTTGGGTGCCTAAGGCTTGCTTGCGGGCTCAAATAGCCACACATAAACCACACCATATACAGCATGATTCACTCACGTGAACAACTGATACCTATTCTTATTCAACACGCACAAACACATATTCGTCCATGAGCACTGGTAGAATCACTTGTAAATGGGTCCCTAAAAAGCCTTATTTCCAAGTAGACATTTTGATAAAGTCCTCCAGAGTCTCCACAAAATCAAAAGAGAAATCCATCCAATGTGTTTGGCAGCCCAAACCTTGTAATAAACCACCTGATCCCATTGTAAAGACACCTCCGCTTACTAACTGTATCCACATTGCACCCCACCACCCCAATTAGCACATAGGAACCCTACATCTGATAACCACACTTCACACTCACAACCACACGAGCATTAACTAATTGATTAACTACGTCACAGTTCATCATGTTAATGTTGTAACGGGGACACATGACCACTTTGTGTCCATTTGCAATGTTAACATTCATTTGTATATTCTCACGAAATCGGCGATCGATTTCCTCAATATGGCCGAGGCTGCAGGAACGAGCTCCCAGGCGGGCACCAGCCCTCAGATAGTAGACATTGAAAGTCTCCCTATTTAGGAGGAGTTGAAGGAAAGACCACATGCATTGAGAGCATTACATTTCATACCGATTCAAAATTCCCCCCAAGGGCACACATCACTAGTAAGCAAGAACTCCCATTGGTTCAGTGAAGTTGCAGGACCCCTTGGAGAAGGCACCTATTTATGGGAGGCTAAGATAGAGTTTAACGGACACTGGGGCCGGTATCATTTCTTTACATGAGAGTTTGAAAGGCTTCAAAACAGTGAAGGATTGCAACCAATGTGGAAGAAGTCTGGATTGTATGATTACTTCAAATCTCAGTTACCAAAGCTGAACTTCCTGAGGTGTTCATACCTGATTAGCACCCTCACTCCTAGTAAAGATAAAAAGGGGACGAGCACCTTTGTATTATCTTCTCTTATGCGAGAAAATGAATTGAAGCGCTTCAAATTGACCTACAATTTGGTAAGGAAAGTTCTAGAAATGCGAGGTATGCACATCCCTATGGAGAAGGAGACAATGATCTCGGACAACATGAAGAACATGAACTTAACTAAACTGAAGGATATGGTGGCAATGATACCAACTATTACCATTCATCTTCGAATGTGCATGCAACACTTCGTGTTCCCTACTCAAGAAAGATTCACGATGCCACCCAAGAAGATTTGGTTCAGTCTATATCTTACAGACACCTTCAATCTGACAATTAACATGCCCCATTGGATCATTGGCCAAATCCATCTTGCACACCAATGTTGGTACAAGAAACAGAAGTTAGTGCTCTATGGATGCCGTGCACTTACCAGAATTGTATATCGATGCTTGGCATATGATGTGCCAATTCAAAGGGTGCTCATCTGGACTAGGGTGCAAGATTTTCAGCGTAGGATATTAGTCGTAGGGCCTCCTTCAAAGAAAATGAGGGGAGCTATTCAAATGCCATATGCACAGGCCGAGGGCGCTACCCTGACACCGAAAATGACTCTGCCATCACAGAGGCGCATGCAGCCCTTTACCATCAGATTACCAAGGCACAGTGCAGAAGGGCATAATCTGGTGTTCCCACCAATACCCACCGATTTAGAGTTCCCTCAAGGCTTCACACTGGAGGATTTAACTGATGAGGAGGTAGCAAGGATAATTAATGCAACTAATTTGGAAGTTGAAGCAGAGCAATTAAGTGGGCAACAAACTGTCACGGACCAGCCTCATCCAACTCAATCGGAAGTTGTCGAAATAGATGAAGATGAAGAGGAGACGACATAAGAGGAACAAGATGATGAACAAGAAGGACCATCCGACAAAGGGGAGCATGAATATGAGCAACACATTATACCAGAACTTGCGAGAGCCCCAGCCTGTACGAAGCAACTAAAAAGACTATATGAAACTATAAACCTGGTTCAGGAACAACACAGACTATCTTTGGCAACAGGAAAGGCCTTGATGAACCAGATACTTGAAGAAGAAAGTGTAGATGATCAATACAAGGCCACCCTCGACATGCTCACTGATGCACTAGGAGTACCAGAGACTGTGCACACCGCCCTTGCACACTCACGGAAATTTGAGCGATAACATGAGAGACGTCCCCCCAGACCAGGGAAGCAGATAAATATTTTGGTATCAGTACCCCATGGCACCACCTCCACAACCACTGGCACAACTCACTCCATTCAACACTGACGAAGCCCACACCTCAAGTGCACCCCCATCACCACCTTTACCACCCTCCCCTCCAACTCCACCACACTCACCTCTTACCACCACTGTCACCACTACTGTCACAGCCACAGTCTCCGCTTCCCTTAGTGAAGCACAAACTATGAGTCAACCGTCACAATGTGCACAACCTGACACCACCACTATTGTAACTGCCACCACGGACACTGTAATTCTAACTATAGTCACCGAAAATCCCATTCCTCTTGTCACACTTCTCGGTGGCTCATATGCACAATTGCACACACCATTTTACACCGACCATCACCACACCTACCATCCCCATGTACACAATAACTCCCATGACCGCATCCACACATGACCTAATGGACATATCACCCACTTCTGCACCTCTCCCTCCCCCTATATTCCCACAATCTCCCATTCCCCCACCACCCACTTCAACATTCTCAAGCACAACATACACACTCCCTTTCCCTTTTCCCTACCCTCCTGCATTCAACACCTTCCTAGGATCCACTCCTGTCAATAATGTATTCAATACTTTTTATCAATGTATGTCTCAATTACAACATCATTACCAGCATTTAGATGCTCAGCATACGAGTCTGTTCAGAACCCATGAAGCTCTACAAGAACGATTCATCAACTTGGAAAAGGACAAGAGGCTACTACAACAACAGAATGATACCTTGCAGAGATAACATGAGGAATTAGTGGCCAATTCTCCCAAGCCAGATTCAGAGGCGCAATAACACTTGAAGAACTGCTACGTGCCCATCAAGCAGAAAACCTCAAAACCCACAGCAACCTTGCATTATTAAGGAAACACATGTCCGCGACACTAGAAGAAAATAAAAGACTCCAATGACAAAATGAGGAGAACATAGAAGCAATGATGGAAGGATTCCCCATAGAGATCGACCCGGACCGTTTCAAAGCCATACCATCTGACAACATGCAGATAATTTTAGACACACATGCTGACCTATTAGAGTCATATGCTACCTTAGAAACAGAGCGTGATGAATTACGGAAGCAATTAGCCACTCAACGAGAGCCACCACCAGAGGTGGCAGCCATAGCTGACACATACTAAGAGGTAGCAGAACTGAGAGCACAACTGGCAGAGCTGCAAAATAGAATTCTCCAATATGAGCGTCAACCTTCTCCCCTCGTGGAGCCGGAGCCGGAGGACCTAGTTTAAATTGAAGTCGAGGATACTTTCGAGGACCCTTATGTACCCATGCCTATACCAAGAGGTAAACAAACTGAGGAAGGAATGGATACATTTGAGATTGAAGCTCTAGAATGGATGCAAACATTAGAAAAGGTAGGTCCAACCTATGAGGATAGAGTAGTAGTGTAGATAGAGTCCATGTCCCGACTGGAAGAGGTTGTCATCAAATCAGATTACTTCAAAAACCTATCCCATCATCGATGGATTGACACTTCAGATGATTTACATGTTTTGTTTTGTGTATTATTAGCAGATTATAATGCTGAGATAAAACAACACACCACAAAAGAGCGAACCTCGGCAACACAATTTGCACCTGACGACATTCTTGAAAGCGCAATGCACGGCAACATATTTCAACCTACATGGAGAATATGCCTACTCGAAACATACCCCGAAATGGTGTGCACGTGGAATAATATGCCCTTATACATCAAGTATAACCCTTGCTACTGCCCTATGTTTCGACGCAGATCATGTTCTGAATACACCAAAACCGTGAAGACCGTCAAAGTGTGTGACAAATGGATGAACTATGTATATTTGGCACCACCTTGTGGCCAACCCACCATCGCATACATGATTTCAACCATTTGACATTGGGGAATCAGATTCAAGAATGTAGCAGACATCATGGCACAAATGTGCCTCAAAATATTCGAGCTAATGTTGGTCACATTTTGGACCTTTAAATGTCAAAGAACCTTACCTTTTGGCCCTAGGATTCAATGAAGGCAACCAAGACCTCGTCTATGATATGAGAAGCACCCCATCCATCAATGTTGTATATGCGTGGCATGCTCATATCAAATATCTCCCAGCCTGCTTCAAACAAACGTTTGAAGAAATATTTATCGCAAGGTTCTGGGAATATCATTCAAAGATATTCATACCCAGACCATCTCATCTATTACATTTATTTGCTGTAGAATAGGCTCTACACTTAGAGAAGCTCCGCATGCCACATCCGGAGGTACCTGGGCCAGTAGACTGGGATGCCCTACTCGCCGATTTGCCCAAAGGGCTGAGATTAGCAGAGCACCACTTGGCGACAGATGTCGTGGAATACTACGTCCAATGGTTCGCTCAACAAGGGTCTGTCAGAGATGACAGACGCGAGAGAGGGGGGAGTGTTGGCAGTGGTCAGGGCAGTCAAGGTCTTACAAGACAAGGAAGCCAACAAAGAGAATCAGAGTAAAGAGAAGGGCTAAGTAGGCAAAGCAGTCAACGGAGATCCGGAAAATAGTTGGCAGTGGTCAGGGCAGTCAAGGACTTATGAGACAAGGAAGCCAGCGAAGAGAATCAGAGCAAAGAGAAGGGCCAAGTAGGCAAAGCAATCAACGGAGATCCGACAAATAGGCCTATCATTTTTCATGAATTAATATTTCCCAAATAGTGATTTTAGTCACTTCACACCATTGTAAATATAATTTTTGATTATCCCTACTCCATTTTGTACAAGCCGAGGAGTCCTCGAGCATGAGGAGTATTAGTAGTATTTATGCATGAACTTTTATAATTTTCAGAGCTCGTTTGAGCCTCCAAATTAGCCTTAGAACCTAATTTTTAATTAGGCTGGATACTAGGTCTGGACAGGACCAAAGCTAGTAAAAAACTATAAAAAGAGCTAGAAAGCTCATTTTTGAGGTTAACTTGTTGTAGATTTGAACTTGTATGAGACCTCTTTTGCAATAGAAGTTACTCCATTGTCTCTCTCTTTGTTCTTGTCTTGTGTGTGCATGCATGTGTGTATGTGTGTGCATGCTTGTGTGCTTCACACTCACACACTTGTGCCATCACTTGTTCAAGGTCTTCATACCATCCTCATGTCTTCCCGGATTGACATTAAAGGAAGTGCTACTCATCACTGAGCTACATAAGGTTGCGGATAATTTTGCCTAACAGCCCGCTTGTTGTTAGGTCAATCTTGAGCCATGTGGTTGGTGTATTTTCTGTCAATAGTGCAATATGGAGCATTCCTTTCTCTTATGTTCGGGTTTTGCATTGGGCATACGTTAGCCATGTGGTCCTCTCCGCAAGTATAACGCTGGTTCAATGAGGTGACTCTTGGTGTTTGTCTATTTTGGGCTCCTAGCTTCTTGGCAACTTGCTCAGCTATCTCATCTATTTCCGTGGAGATTCTCGAAGTATGACTAGTAGAACTATCAGAATCCTTATAGAATTTGGACAATCCTAACTCCTCATCCAAGTTATCTTCTATGTCAATGCACATGTGCACTCACTCTTCTATGGATCTAGGCTCTTTCAAGTGCACATATGATCTTAACTTTGTGCTTAGTAAGACATCTAAAAACAAGGCCAATTGTTTAGTTGGTGTGGGTAATTCCAGAACAGGGCATCTTTCTATGTCACGTCTGAACCTTCTTCTTATTAATTGCACTGTTTCTTGAGGTGTCTGCTTGAATCTGTGGATCAAGGATGATGTATTATGCCTGATACCACTCTTGGAGAATTCTACAATGAATTCCTCTAGCAGTTGACCTATATCACGATAGTTGTGACTGTTTAGGGTTTCAAACCAAGCTACGACAGTGCCCTTCAGAGTCAAACCAAATGCCTTGAACTGGGTGAACAAGTCCTCAATCTATTCAACTCTTAACACTTGTTTGAACTCGGCCACATGATCATAAGGATCTCCTAAACCATCAAAGTAATTTTTCATTGTCTTGACCACTTGAGAGGGTCTAAGGGTTCTTGGGTGCTCTCGGGGTGTAGGCAATGGAAAATCATGTTCATCTCTTTGTTGCCTGTGTGCTCCTTGTCTTTCTCTTTCAACTCTTTCACTTTCAAGTCATGATCTGTCTCTACCCATATTGTGTGCAAAGCTTACCTTCGGTCTCTCTCTAGCTCTTTTCCTCTAGTTTTCATGAGCCTTGGATGATCCTACACCTTGGAGGCCGTGGGAAACATTTGATCTTGGTGGAGGGAAAATCAACTCACTCTTCCAAGTATATGCGTGTCTATCATGTTCTGTTACCAAGAACATTCTTCCCGAGGCGTCATCCAAATAGACAACCTTGCCTGGTGTCCTCCAAATCCTTGAACTCGTAGATGATGACTATGCCCAATTGGCTAGGTTAATCTGACTTGAATCTCCAAAAGGCTTCTCTATTTCTCTATTCTATGCTTTTGTTGTCTTGAGGGATCCAATCTAGAGTGATCACTCTAGTCAAAACTGACTTGCCTCTAGGAGTCTTGGGTTCTCATCCTAGGTCCCCTTGCTTAAGGTCTCCTAGCTCATTCTCAGGAATGACATTTCCAAACTCATCTGTCCTGTCGAATAAGTTGGTGACCACATACATGGTTCCTTCCTTATCAATGTATGAACCCTCTTCTAACTTGAGTACTGGGTATTCAAGTCCAAAGTGTTGATCTTGATTTTTGAGTTGGACCACTGATCGCCTCAGACCATCCTCATAGATGCGAGCACCTAAACGGCTGGTCCGAATATATTCCAACTGTGTCTTATATGGACCTTCTTGTGTTTGTAGATAGGCAGTTCCTGAGCCACCTGCAGGTTTTCCCATGCTAAAAGACATTTCTGAATCACTTGTGTCTAAACTTAGTACATAAGGATAACCTTAGTTGTTGTGCCTAAGACTTAGGTGTATGGTTGACACTTTCCTCAGAAGATCTAACCCTTTGTCTATCCTTGCCTAGGTGTTTACCAAATCTCAGGTTCATAAGCTTTGTCTTCTAGTTCCAAAATTCCTCTTTATATTGCTCCAAATCCTTTGGAGCCCCCTTGGTTTCCTAATCCCACATGAGGATCAACTTCAAATTAGTCTATCTGAAAATCAACGCCTTATTCTTATAAAAAACAGTTGAGCTCATGTAGGATTCAAAACAGGCTTTCCAATGAGCTATAGAGCTCAAAAATTGGACTTTTGATGAAAAAGTTATATCAAATCAGGCTCCTGGGGGTCAAAACAAGAAAACAGAACCTTTTGGAAAAATCATGATTTTTTGTGAAAATCGGGATTTTGGGGGTCGAAAAATCGCGATGCTGAGCAAGCATAAAAATCATGATTTTATGAAATCATGAAAATCGCGATTTTGACTGAAAGTCATGTTTTTGGCCTGAAAATCACAATTTTGAGAATGACCAAAAAATCCCGATTTTGATTGAAACTCGTGTTTTCTCAAAATCGTGGTTTTGACATGAAAATCATGATTTTGAGAATGACCAAAAAATCACAATTTTGACTAAAAATCGTGTTTTTACTTGAAAATCGTGATTTTGGCTAAAAATCGTGTTTTTGAGAATTGTGTTCTGAAAATTGTGATTTTGTACCTTAGTGAAAATAATGTTCTGAAAATTGTGAAAATCATGATTGTGGATGAAAATCATGTTTTTGAAAATCGCAATTTTGGAGCCAATTGAAAATCATGTTTTTGATCGAAAATCGTGATTTGTGAAAATCGCGATTTTGAGCCAATTGAGACTCGTGATTTTTTTTTCTAAAAGTCAAGTTTCCATGACATCTAGAGAATCGCATTTTCGTGTGACTTAGATGGGAACTGAAAATTGCATTTTTTTTGAGAAATTTGAATTTTATGAAAATCGTGATTTTCAGTGAGAATCATATTTTTTGGCGGCAAATTCAAATTTCTGAGTGTTGAGCAATGGCGAGTTTCATATGTGCAGAAAATCATGAAAAAACAGGGCACTTGCTCTTTCTTGCACTTCTTAACTCCTCGCACAATAATGCATGAGAAATGGTATGAAAATGATAAAAATGCACTAAAAACAAGAAATTTCTATGAAGAAGAAGATGTATGAATATGGCGATGATGATGATGATGAAGATGAAGAAAAAAAATCAGAAAATGAACAAAAATGTCATTTTTTTTAACCTTCGAACGTCGCAAATCTACGATCTTATCATCACAACACTCGTCCTCGAAGCTCTCCCCGACAATGGCACCAAAAATTGGTGTAGCTCAAGCATAAGCACCACCTCCTTTACTTGTCAATGTGCAGAGACGTGAGGACTGGTATGAAGACCACGAGCGAGTGAAGGCATAGGTGTGTGGGTGAAAGCACACAGGCATGCACACATACACACACATACACACACAAGGCAAGATCAAAGAGAGGAACAATGGAAGGACTTCAATTGCAAAAGAGTTCTCTTACAAAAGCTCAAATCTACAACAAGCTCTATTCTCTAACAAGCTAATCCCAAAAATGAGCTCTCTAGCTTCTTTTATAGTTTTTTGACTAGTTTTGACCCTGTCCAAGCCTAGTGTCCGGCCTAGTTAAAAATTAGGTTCCATGGCTTATTTGAGGTCTCAAACAAAGTCTAAAAATTATGAAAATTGGTAGGAAGATACTTCTAAAACTGCTCAAGCTCGAGGACTCCTGGCTTGAACAAAATGGAGTTAAAAAAAGGTGAAATTATATTTACAATGGTTTTTAGTGATGAAAGTCAGCATTTTATAGGGATTTCTTTTGAAAATTTGACATACACTTCTTGGAGCTCCCTATGTGCTCCTTCTTCTTGTGTGTCCACTTCTCTGACGCACTTGTTATGCTTGTCCTTGACCTTGAGTCCTCGACCTTGAGCTTCAATAATATCAAACTAAACACAAGCAGAAGGCACATGAGTGTTAAATGATAAGTGTAAGTAATGATCAAACGTTACATGTGTGAAGCGGCATGGACAAACACATGACGTCTCAAGTATAATAAATGCTTCGAAAGGGGCAAAAGGAGAAGTAAGATAATGTTCATAGGTATTTAAGGTACAAGCAAAAAGAAAAGTAGAGCTTGGAATGTTATGAAAAAATAGTGATAAAATTCGGGCATCACGAATTAAATCGTGAACAAATTTTACAAATTTTATTTGGACCAAAAATTCGTGAATTTTCAACTATGGTCATGAACCTTTATAAAACTTAAGTTCTTTCCTTTCACACAAGTGGAGGTGGTTGGCTCATATGTATGCCTTGAGATCACCTCCATTGAAGTGAGGTACCACCAAATAGGCTATTTCATAAAGTGTTTGAGGCTCCCTATGCGGTAGATGAGCTTGGAAATGCTACCTAATAGTAGAGTTAGAATATGGCTCAAAGCACATGGATTGGATATAAATAGTTCTCTTCTGTTATTATTAGATAGTGAGGCTATACAATGAAGTCCATTCACTCATAATGAGCAAAACATGGTGGTTACACAAGGCATGGTTGATATGTATCATGTAGTGGTAGATTAACCCATGTGCTATCAGAGCCTCTTGCACCTAAAATGCTGTACCACTGAGCGTGATTGCAATGCAATGGGTTGTGAATCCTTCGCAATGGGTTGCTAATGACCCCACATAGTGAGTGGGTTCAAAACCCATTGCTTATGTAACAAAAAAAATTTCCTCCCCAAAGATGCCATTTACAAAAAAAGAGCATTTGTCCCATGGGTTCTCAATTCTAGTCGGACAAGCTTTGGAATCTAGTTATAGAACTGAAAGGAGATTGGTTGCAAATAAGTAATGAAAATGTTTAATGGCCGAAACTATTAAGTATTCCTAATCTTGAATTATTTGTTTTTGGAATAACAACTTTTTGTATACCACATGATTAACAAATATTATACATCATAAATCCTAATCTTATGGAATCTATATAGATTTTCTTGCTTTCTCTCCAATGGAATTTCACGTCAAATAGGAAAGGAGCTTATTCTAGAACTGTTTGAAATCATAGGCATGAGCCTCAAAATGAGAAAAAGAAAAATCTCATGTTAGTGTAGTTTGGGTTGTGGCTAGGCCAAAGTTATTTCCCTACCTAGAACCTTCAGTCCTTTATTAATGTTAAATGATCTATTTATCATGATACTCAAAAATATTTCTAATCATGAACCTTGAGAAAGGTTTGACTAATGCAACATGGAATCCACTTGCTTGTGAATGGATTGAGACATGCATTCCAACATCTAGATTCTACTCTCAACATGTATAAGGAGCTCTAAACATATGAGATGCCTACTTATCACAAACTTTTTATCATAAATCCTCTAATTTGTTTGTGTTTGATTTGGGGTTTGCAACTTTAACCTATTGCTAATGTGTTAGCAATGCATTGCCTACCTTCTTGTGATTTCATTGGTAACCACACTGCCACCATTTTCGAAGGATATGAGAGATCGTATTCAGGAAGAGACCTAGTTATATGAGTATACTTCCATCACATGCTATGAGAGCTGCCATTGGTTAGCTCAGGCCCTCCTTAAATTAGTTGAGGATTGGTAGAGCTGAGGGGATTCCTAGAAAGCGGAGGGTTTCCAAACTGAGCTTCACAATTTGGAGGAGAATTTCACTTGTATAGAATGCAAATGTAGAACCTATTTAGAGATTGGGGAGAGAGATTGTGATTTGTATGCATTCATCAACTATTGAGCACATCTATCTCTAAGAGATTGGGCATACATCTTCTTGAGATTTAAAGACATCGGGTTACCATTTACAAGTCTCCCAATAGATGATTGGTGTATCATGCTAGCTTATTTTCACCCCTCCGGATGCAGGAGACTATCAAATAGCTTGCCTTGCCTTTTCAAAAATCCAAGTGATCCAAGACTCACAACAACATATGAGAAGAGAGCTCACAAATGACCATGATTTTTTGGATTTTAGGTATATCCAATGTCATGAATAATGCTTCAAGATACTTTCAAGGCTACTACACATACTCCATACTTTCCCAAGAGTTTCCATTGTTGGTATGAATTTTTGTTGGAGAAGGGTGATTGCTAATTTTGCTTGACGTTCCCAAAAACACAAATATAATCTAAGCAAATTATCAGGAAGGCTTCACATATTGTAAATACAAAAGTTTTTGATGAAATGACATAGGTACATGTATAGGGCATTGGATGACCATCCAAGGTTAGACCACCATCACTCTTTTTGCAATTGCACCATATCCAATTCTTTCAGAACTAGACCACCACCTCTTTTCTGAAACTAGACCATGATCTCTATGCAATTGGACCATCACCTCTTTGATGCAATAGTGCGATGACCTTGTCAAGCTACGTTTGGAGACCAACTAAGATTACATTGGGAAACCACCTTTTTGGTGCAAGATGGCAACCACCAAAAACGTGGTTGCCCAATGTCTCATCCTTTGGGTAAGACCTGGGTATCATCTCTCGTCCTTCGGGTAAGACTTGGGTTATCATCTATATAGTTAGCCCACATCTCCTTGGGTGGTAATGTGTCCTTGGTTGCCAATTGAACCTGAAGTATGAATCCGTGAGTAGTACTTGTTGTTATTGAGTAGTATAAGGTAATTTGGGTATCCTAGTAGTAGTGCATTTTTCATTCCATCTACATGTAAAATCTTGGCATGCTTAGTGGGAGAGGGCTTCTAGGAATCCGATAATCACTCTTTTTGCTAATAAATAATTACAATTTTCTTCTTTGATTCTTGCATTTCTCTCCTCCTTTTGGTGGGACTTGGGTGGTCATCTATATAGTTAGTTGATATCTCCTTGGGTGACCACTTGGCTTGGGGTTAGGCAACTCACTTTTGCCACACCTTTGCCTAATTGAGTGCTATCTATGCTCACTACTTATCTAGATCAACTCCTTCACATGTCCACCACTCAAGTGCATATCATAGTATTTTCACTCCCACCGTGGTCCATGAAACATACTAGAACCCATAAGGAGAGTCCATCGAGTCCCAAAAAAGACTCCCATTAAGCGTTACTAACGAAGAGGCCTAGATCATTATTGCACCTTCATTTGAGGCTCATCCTCCATAGGAAGATTGGGTGGGATAGCCAATATAAAAGGGGAGAACAAATGTCATGCTACTCTTAGCAAGGATTTGGTTATGTTTCCCATCACAAAGACCCAAATAACATGGCAAAGGAGCTTTCAACTCTCTTTTCAAGAATCAACATTAGATTCTCCTTTTCTTGAGGTGGTGCTCATGAGAACCCGAAGGACCATGTGTGGTGATTCCTATCAACCTATAAGAGTTGTGGGTTACAATAACAAGAGGTGTTTCTAGGTATGTTCCTTTCCACTCTCGAATGGTTGGCACACAAATGTTATATTCAGTAGAAGAAAGATCCTTGGAGTCCATTTTTGAAGAGGAAAAAAATGAATGATTCACCTCATAAGGCACCTTCTACTCAAGGAGGGTTCTCCTTAGGGAAGTATACCTTGTGCTCTCTTACAAAAGAAAAGGCAGTTGGCTAGTTGTGCACCTTATTGAAGATTTAGAACATGGACTCTACGACTACTACTAAAAACATCATATGCAATGATAACTACTTATTTATAGAAACCATTCCAACAAGAATAAGTAATGACTTGAAATTATAGCAACATTGCATAGGCGAGTAGCCACTTCTTTGAGTACATGGGAATTTGATGACTAGTTACATGAACAAGATATGATACTAGAACTTGCAATTGAGGGGGAGAGTCCCAACTCCTTGCACCATATGAAAGGAAGACATCTTTTCAACCGAGGAACCTGAGAACTTGTGAGAAAGGCAGTGGAAGCTACCTTGCTCAATTCCACCTGATGTAGTCAAGTGCTCGACCCAGTCCTTCACACAACTCCCAATTCCATGCTTCAATCTACTATCCACCCTTTGGAGAAGCAAGAAGGGACTCCCCTCTCCACCTAGAGCTTTGTGTTGCTTCTTGTACTCCCTTCAATAATAGTGCATACTCAGGATGTGCATCCCTTACACATTATGTTATGTGTATCTTGTGTCTTGGGTCTCCTCTTTTGATGGAGAGTTCTTATATAGTTTTTTTGGGACTTGTAGAGAAGAACTGGAGTGAGAAAAGACAAAATTATTTTCTTCCATTGCAAGATCATTGGCAACTTGACATGTTGGTCCACTTAGTTGTTTTCTCCATTCCTAGTTCTAGTATGTGGCAAAGATTTCTCGAGAAGAAGAGGTCTTTCTTGTGCTTTTATGATGGCTGACTCTCCATCCATCGTCCATGCACAATCCATGAGGAGTCCATGTGCAAGGTCGCCATGTTTTCTCCTTTTTAGTAGAAAATTTAGACACCTTTCACTTCCAAAAGTAGGCTAGTTTTCTAAAAAAATTGATCGGCTAAATTTAATTTATAAAAAAGTAGGCAAGTTTTGGCCACTTATAAAACTTGGTTGATAACTTGTAAAAGTGGATGATTTTGGTTCAAATTTAGGCAACTTACAAAATTGGATGACTCAAAAAGTTTGGTAACTTGGGAATTTGGCAACTAGGAAAGTTTGGCAACTAGGAAAGTTGGGCAACTTGGAAATTGGGCAACTTGGGAAATTGGGCAACGTGGAAAATGGGCAACTTGAAAAATGGGCAACTTGAAAATTGGGGAACTTGGAAAATTGGGGAACTTGGAAAATTGGGCAACTTGGAAAATGGGCAACTAGTAAAGTTGGGCAACTTGGAAAATGGGCAACTGGAAAATTTGGGTAACTTGAAAATTGGGTAACTTGGAAAATGGGAAATTGGGAAAGTTGGGCAACTTGGAAATTGGGAAACTTGGAAAATGGGCAATTGGGAAATTTGGGCAGCTTGGAAATTGGGAAACTTGGGAGTTGTTGATTCCTCCCTTCTTGATGAACAAGAATCTCTTGGTTTTCTCCATCTTAGTCCTCTTTGCCTTCTTTGCTTTTGTTCCTTGCTTAAAAACTGACAATTCCATTTTTGAAAATAGAGTTAAAGGCTCTCAAATTGCACAAGACATTGGCATAGGAGAAAAGCACCTAGAAGCAAAACCTCAACGACATGGCTCAATTAAGACAACTTTTGAAGAAGATACATCAAAACTTATGATGTT
Organism: Ceratopteris richardii; assembly: GCA_020310875.1. Taxonomy (NCBI): domain Eukaryota; kingdom Viridiplantae; phylum Streptophyta; class Polypodiopsida; order Polypodiales; family Pteridaceae; genus Ceratopteris; species Ceratopteris richardii. The sequence continues at coordinate 184,497,975 of CM035417.1, read as the reverse complement.
TAGTTTGTGCCAGTCAAGGGCACATAATGCAAGACTATCCTATGATATTTATGTCACTTTTGTGGAAAAGGCGTGTACAAGGCAAAAGATGGTTAGTTTCTAAAAGCTATAGGAGTTTTGACTTAATGGAGTACCAACCTCCAAATGTATAGTGGATGGGGAAGCTTATGCAAAAGCTTTGAAGAAGTTAAGACACTCTCTTGGGAACCACATTCATCATCATTACAAGGAATTAAGCATTGAAGTATATGCTTAATAAACCTCAAGTGGAAGGAAGAGTATGAAGGTGGCTACTACTTTTTTAGGAGTTTGATCTTAAAATTATGTAGAGGGATGAAAGGAAACATGTCATTCTAGATCATCTCTTGAATCCGATATCTCCACAAACACCAAAAGGTATTGATGATGAGTTTCTAGATAGCTCGAGTTATAAGGTAACTATTTTGGCATTTCTTGCTAAGTTTTTGATTCCCCATATGCTCCATCCTATAAGAAAAATGAATAATTTTAATAAAATTAAGTATTGAACTTTTACAATAAAATGCTCTACAAAGTATGGCTAAATGGTACGTACATGAAATGTCATATGCCTTGTGAGACTAGTTGTATCCTGGAATTCGCTCAAGGCAATAAAATAGGAGGTCATTCTTGAGGGCATATCACAACTCTCATTATTCTCCAAAGTGGTGTATGGTGGTCCTATCTTTTTAGAGGGGTTATTAATTTTACCAAGGAGTGATATTTGCCAAAGGTGTCACAAGATTTAGTGAATTTCCAAGATATACATGAGAGTAGAAACAAAAATCTATATGCTACAAAGCTCCAACAATTAGGCTCAAAAGGAATCATGATAGAAATGAAATTCTGAGGCTCATGGAAAGGCTCATGGAAAGAGATACAAAAAGGGAAGGCAAGATCTAGCTTGACTTTGGAAGAGCTTTTAAATGTCAAGCCATATCTTTGGAAGGAAGTACTTCCACAAGTAGACAAGATTGAACTAGAGGACATAGAGTTTGCAGAGATCAGAATGAGCATTTATTAAGTTCCTCCAAAAGAGTTGGAGATCATAGTGAAGGGGGATGAGGGAAATACTTGTCTAGACACATTTCAATGGGTATATGGCCAAAACCTTACTTTCTTTAGGTTCAAAGTGGGGGAAAACTTACACTTAGGCATATGACAATGAAGCTACAACTAGTAGGTGGACACATTGAAAGAATACTACGACTATTAGAAGGTCTCATACTCAATAGCTGTCATGTCAAATTTGAGACAGATTGGATATCTATCAATTTAGATGGGCAAACAATAATGAAATTATGTTAGCAAGATCTTTCATGCATCAACTAAAAATAGTGCAAGACTCAAGAAGCAATGCTATTTTTCTCTAAACATTGAGGTACGAATACAAAGCTTCACCTAAAGGAGTACATACACCTTTACAAATATACCCCACTATAATGGAACAACATCCCTAGAGAAAAAACTGAGATGTAATTGAACAATGCAAATTTTAATTGTGTATCATGGATGCACAAGGATACACGTTTATTGTTGGTGCAATTAAGCCCAAGCCTACATAAGCTTGATGTATTGACATTACACTTGGAAGGCTTCATATGTACAACCTCTTGTAACTTTGCTTCACAATTACCCCTTGTAAAAGTGGAATAAACCCACGAGGAGTTAGGAAGCATATAATCTCGTATCACTTGGTAGTTAAGTCAAGAGAGAATCAATCCTATACTTTAGGATTCACTTTTTGGTAGAGATTTGAATTTAAATTCAAATCTTTGACTCCAACAGAGACTATAAAAAGAGGATATGAAAGACCTGTGTCTATCTTGATGTTCAAAGATCATATTCATGTACTTTCATTGAGAAGAGGAGCTCACCTCATAGGTCACTCATTTCTCACTCATTGAGCTATGATTTATTGCCAATGACATTGTACTTTTACATGATTTAATACATACATGGTCATTACTTCTTACTCTCATATCTCTATCATACTCCATCAGAATAGTGAACATGTTAGAGCTTGTTCTCATTGTATAGTTGATCATTTCATATGATTCAAAGCATGATAGCTTCAGCATACCGTCCATTTTAATCCTACAAAGTTTCATAAGTAATGATTCTGGCAATCATTAGATATTAATCAATCTGTGCTCACCGGTCTATGACTATCAAGGCTCGTAAATGTTGGGATGCATGATCAATTTGCTAAACATATTTCTCTCTATATAGTCCATCATTTTAAATGATATCACTCATGATTGGTAGCTTATTAAGCTAATTGAAGTTCCCCAAAAGGAATTTTATCAATTGTTCTGTACTCAAAGAATGGTTCAAAACTCTGAGTAGATGTATCAACCAAAATAGTAGTTTTTGGAACTTGGATCATATGCCTACCTATCTGTTTTGATCCAATCATTAGTGGATCATCTTCCAAGCAACATATGTGATTATTTATGCTTATAAGCTTTCTAAAGAGGCCCACAACACTCTCCAACCATCACTTATAGAAGATGTGAAGCAGGTTTTAGATGCACCAATTCATCTAGTGTCATTATCCACCATCTCTTCCAACAATGGTATCAGAGCAAGCACAATAAAGATGGGAGATGGATTTCCATACTTCATTGACAAATTGGACAAAAACAACTACTCAGAATGGTCCCTAAGGATACAAGCATACCTTCAAGGGAGAAGCTTATATGGATATATCTCATGAGATGAAGACATGCCCACCTTTAGGAGCAAGAATCAACCAACAAGGGAATAGCAAGAAAAGCTGACCACATATGTTAGAAATTTCAAGACCTCCCAAGAGACTTGGGAAGTGCTTTCATCATACTTCTCCTCAAACACAAGAGCTAGGAAAAATAATTTGTGCATGGAATTCACAACCCTCAAGAAACAACCAAAGCAAGGAGTGGCTGATTATGTAACCAAAATGAAAGATGTTGCAAACTAGCTTGCAACCATTGGAGAAGAGATAGAGGAAGAGCACATAGTGAGGCAGATCATCAATGGAATTAAGGCTGATGACAAGTGGGAGTCCTTCACCATAACAATGGTTCTCTACATGGATATGCAAATACCTGATCTCAACACCTTGATGGGACAACTCTTCATCCATGAGACAAAGCTCAACAGAAATGGTGACAACTCAAGAGGTAACCAATCTTCTGCCCTTTATACAGATAAGAATAAAGCTAAGGATAAAGGTAAAAGTAAGAAACAAGAAGAAGAGGTTAGTACCTCTCAAGCTATATATGCAGAAAGAGGAAGAGGTGCTAGAGGAAGGGGTAGAGGAGGAAAACAAGGTAGGGGGAGACTCTACAACAATTCACCATGCAATATATGTGGTCTAAACAACCACACTACAGAAGAATGCTACAAAAATACAAGGAACCAAAGGGGAAGAGACTTCAATAGAGGAAGCTATGGATAAACTAGAGGCATGTACAACAATGGTGGAATCAAGTACAACCATAACTACAATTAAGGCTACAACAACAACAATTATCAAGGAGGCTTTAGAGGAAGAAGGGACTTCAACAACTATACCAAAGATCAAGAAGACTCTCTAATCATCATGAACATGACATCCAAGCAAGGTAAAGATGATGCACATCTTTTCTACATTGACTCAGGTTGTTCCAAACATGTGGCATGAAATATAGCTCTATTATCTGATCTTGAAGAACCCAAGGGGAAGCATGAAGTACAAGCAGGTGATGATACTAAACACTCAGTCAAGCAAGTTGGAAATGTCAAAACATCTCATGGTAGTATGAACCTTTTGAGCAAAGTTCTATATGTGCCTACTATAAGCAAAAACCTAATTAGTGTTGGGCAGATTGTAGAGAAAGGTCTACAAGTCAGATTTACTAAGCATGGAGCATATGTGGAAGATCCACAACAAGGCTTCAAAAGGATTGCCAAAGGTGAGAAGTTAGGTAGATTGTTTACTTTTGAAATTGAAGACACAAGGAATATAGCACTATTCAATTATAGAGATCAAACCTTATTTGAGTTGGAAATATGGCACAAAAGGCTAGGGCACATAGGAGAAAGAACTCTAAAGCAAATTGTAGGGATCAAAGTGTGCTTGGCATTCTCAATGTGACCAAGCAACACATGATATACAAATGTGGAGCTTGCCAATTTGGCAAAGCTCACAGGCAACCATTCAACTGGAAAGGATACATCCATGAAGACTATTTGGAGCTTGTACACACTGATGTGTGGGGTCCTAGCAAAGATCCATCTATCTCAGGCTCAAGGTACTATGTCTCATTTATTGATGATTACAGTAGGTGGACAATCCTCTATTTCATGAAACATAACGATGATGTATTTACATGTTTCAAGAAGTACTTGGTACTAATTGAAAACCAAACAGGAAGGAGCTTGAAGAGAATCAGGTCTGATGGAGGTGGTGAGTACTTTTCACATGAGTTTGATCTATTTCTATAGGACAGAGGCATAAAGAGGAAAATAACAACGAGGTATACTCCTGAATTGAATGGAGTGGCAAAGGGAAGGAATATATTAATTGTTGAGGCAGTTAGGTCTATGTTAAATGAGAAAAAAATACCTAATTATTTATGGGCAGAGGCTGTATCCACAGCCACCTACTTGGTCAATAGGCTTCCATCCAAATCATTGGATGGTATGACACCATATGAAGCATGGAATTGCAGGAGTCCCTCATTGGATCATTGTAAAATATTTGGGTGCATTTCTTATGCACACATTCCATCACAAATCAAAGGGAAGCTTGATCCTAAGGCTGAGAAATGTATATTCATTGGGTATGATCAGAATCAAAAGGGATCTAGACTATACAATCCCACTAACAAGGCATTCGTAGTTAGTAGGGATGTAGTATTTGATGAGAATAATCCATGGTTTGAAGATGATTGCAGGAAAGTCAAATTACCATATGATTTGGAAAATGATTTTCCAACCCTCACTAAAGAAGATCAACACCAAGTAGAGGACATCAACTCAGAAGATGAGGAGCAGATTGACTTCAAAGCTTGGAAGTCAAGAGGCAAGTTCAAATACAAGCAATTAGAGGATCTACCCGAGTCTTCCAATCAAGCTTTAAGGAGATCACAAATAGAAAGTAAGAAGCCCATAAGGTATGGATATGTACATCCTTACTCACAAAGCACTCTGTGTACATCACTAAAGATTCTATGGGAGAAGAGCCTTCTTCGTTTGAAGAGGCTAGGAAGAAGAAAGAGTGGAAAGAATCCATGCAGGAAGAAGTGGAAGCATTGCAGGAAAATCACACATGGGATCTAGTTCCCAAGAAGCCGAATATGAAGGTAATTGGTTCAAGGTGGATATACAAAATTAAAAAGAACTCTGATGGTCCTATAAACAGGTACAAGGCAAGGTTAGGGGCAAAGGGATTTGCCCAAACACATGGAGTAGACTATGAAGGAACATTTTCACATGTGGAAAAGATGCCAACAATTAGGGTATTGGTAAGTCTTGCTGTGTCAAAAAATTGGAATTTATATCAGTTAGATGTCAAAAATGCATTCTTAAATGGTTGGATGTCAGAAGAAGTGTATATGGTACAACCACTAGGTTTTGAAGATGAAGAAAAAGAAAGTTATGTATGCAAGCTTAGAAAAGCACTCTATGGTTTCAAGCAAGCTCCTAGAGCTTGGAACCATAGGCTTGTTACCTATTTACACAATCAAAGCTTTGTGGCAAGCAAGGCAGACTCTTCTTTATTTGTTAAGAAGAATAAATCAAAGGTCATCTACTTATGTGTCTATGTAGAGGATATCATTATTACATGTAATGATTCTGATGGTATCAAGGAGGACAAGGCTTAATTAATGAAGGAATTCAAAATTAGTGATCTATGATTATTAACCTACTTCCTTGGCTTAGAACTTGTGTATACAGATTCAGGTATATTCATCACACAAAGGAAGTACATACATGATATGTTGGTAACGTTTAAGATGGAGAACACTAAAGTTGGAGGTATTCCTATGGAGCTCAACCATAAGCTAAGTTCACATGAAGGTGAACTACTTGAAGATGTTACAAGATATCAACAACTTGTGGGTAGTCTTATGCTACTTAGACAAGAGTAGATATTGCCTATGCAGTAAGTACATTGAGTCAGTTCATGCATGTACCAAGGAACCCTCATATGGAAGTTGCAAAGAGGGTGCTTCAAATATCTTAAGGGTACAATGAATGAGGGGATTGTTCTATCCCTTTATTTCTGACATAGATATAAAGTATTCTGATGCAAATTGGGCTGTGTCCAAGGATGATAGGAGGAGTACTTCAGGGTACCTTTCTTTTGCAGGTTCAAAACTCATATCTTGGTCATCCAAGGAGCAACCAACTGTGGCCTTGTCTTCTACAAAAGCAAAATATAGAGGTTTGGCAAATGCAACTCAGGAAACTATGTGGATTAAGTAATTATATGCAAATTTGGAGATACATTCCTACACTCCAATTATCTTTGGAGATAACACTAGTTCACTTCACTTGGCTACTAATCGTGTATACCATGCAAGGATGTAGCTCAAGCATAAGCATCACCTCCTTTACTTGTCAATCCGGGAAGACATGAGGATGGTATGAAGACCCCGAGCAAGTGATGCACAAGTGGTGGAAGAGAAGCACACTCATCTCACTCTCTCACACACACACACACATAGGTAGAACAAAGAGTGGCACAAGGAAAGCTTTGATTACTCAAAAAAGATTACAATTGCTTTAGATTTAGTTCATTCATTAACTTGCTCCCCCCCAAGAATGAGCCTTCTAGTCCTTTTTATAGTTTGTCACTAGCTTTGGCCCTGTTTAGACCTAGTGTCTAGCCTAGCTAAAAATTAGGTTCTAGGGCCTATTTGAGGGCTCAAACAGAGTCTAAAAAATATGAAAATTGATAGGTAGGTACTTCTATTGCTCCTTAAGCTCAAGGAATCCTTGGCTTGCAGAAAATGGAGCTTACAAAAATAGGAAATGGTATTTACAACGAGTATTTGTGATAAAAATCACTATTTTAAAGGTTTCTCTTGAGAATTTTGACATACATTTCCATCAGTCCTTTCTTCGTTGGCTCCTTTGTCAGATTGTGCTTCTTGTCTCTTCACCTTGGTGCGTACTTCCTTGACAAGTTAGCCCTTGACTTCCAACATTCCCAAAACATGAAGTCTAGGAGACCGAAATGAAGCAAAGAAGTAGTTGTCCTAAACCAAAGATCACCTCTGCCAAGACATCTTGACCATCAAAGCAGATATGGGTACAGAAGGGTGAACTTTCCCAAGAAACTTCGGCTGATCAGAGTAGGAAGCCTAAAAAATTTCTCCGACAATCATCCACAAAAATAATGTCTATCTGGGTACCCAAGAAGTCGATGAAGGCCGACCCTCAATCAAGACAAATTTGGGTGCCTAAGGCTTGCTTGTGGGCTCAAGTAGCCATCCATAAGCTTCACAAGACAAAGCTCCATTCACACACAATCACACATGCATCAACAAGCACAAACATGATCACTTGTAAATGGGTCCCTAAAAAACCTCATTTCCAAGTAGATACTCATGCAGAGTCTCCCATAGCTCACAAGCGGTCAAATTGTAATCCATGCATTATCTTTGGCAACAAAAAGATTGTAATAAACCCCCGGACCCCCAATCTGTAAATTCATCTCCACCTACTAACTGCATCATCTTCACACTACATGATTCTACTTAGCACATAGAACTGTTCATTCACTAACTACACACACGATCACTGAGCACCAATTGACCCACTAACCCTATCATGGTGCCTCATGTTAATGTTGTAACGGAGACAAATGGTCATATCTTGTCCACTACAATGTTAACATGTGCTTCTATATTCTCCCAGAATTAGCAAGTAAGGTAGTAGCATGGCAGAAGCAGAAGGAACCAGTTCACAGGCAGGGTCAAGCCCTCAAATAGTCAACATTGAAACCCTCCTCCTTGAGGAATAAGTGACAAAGAGACCCCAAGAACTCACGACGGTTCACGTACTTCCAATTCAGGACCCTCCGTAGGGGCACACCTCACAGGTCGGCAAGCATGCCCATTGGTTCAATGATGTTGCAGGACCACTAGGAGATGGTACCTACTTATGGGAGGCTGAAGTAGAATTGCATGGCAAGTGGGGAAGATACCACTTCTTCACTCGCAAGTTTGAAAACTACCAAAATGCAAAAAATATGAGATCAGTATGGACTAAAGCCGGCTTGGATAGTTACTTCAGAGCTATGTTGCCCAAACCCAATTTTCTGCGCTGCTCATACATGATCAACACTCTCATGCCTAGCAGGGGCAAGGGAGGAGATAGTACCTTTGTGCTTCCGGCATTAACACAAGGACATGAGTTAAAGAGGTTCAAGCTGACCATCAACTTAGTACGGGATGCCCTGGACATGAAGGGCATGCATATTCTGACAGAGAAGGAAACCCTAATTCCTGGACAAATGAAGCACAAGGACCTCAACAAATTGAAGGATATGGTGGCCATGACTCCAACCATCGCTCTAAGACCGTCCTCATAGATGCGAGCACCTAATCAGTTGGTCTTGATGTATTCGAGTTGCGTTTTGTAAGGGCCTTCAGGTTTCTCTTGGAAAGGCACATCTAAACTTCCTATGGGTCTCTCCATACCATAAGACATCTCTGATTCGCTAGTTTCAGAGCTAGGGTAGCACGGATAAGCGCTCAATTGCTGAGCCCAAGGCCTAGGAGTGTGATTGACACTAGCCTCTGAAGACCTAAGGCTTTGTCTATCTCTCCCTAGGTGTCGTCCTGATATAAGGTTCATATGCTTGATTGAACGATCCAAACTTAATCCCAAGGTACAACCTCATTGCTGATTCTTTTTTATCAACCACGTCATCATGTTTATGATCTTGTTTGGTTTTGCATCGTCAGGAATACTTAGTGATTTTTGGCACTTGAAGTTGATTGCAATAGAATTAGTTCTTTCCCTTGGGGTTATCATCACATGCACATATTATCTCTTGACTTGAACTTGATTACTTAGGTAGTCTTCAACTTGTCTAGTGCCTATCTTTGCCCTAACTTACTCCTAATACTATGTGTTCTTAGCCTAAGCTAGGTATTGACTAGGGAGGTTTCAATAGAATTTCCAATCTCAAGTCCTTTGCTTTTTGATTGCTAGTCGAGCCCAAGACGCGCTCGCCCAAGCTCGGTGAAGCTGCTTGAAATCCCTGCTTGCACACCACAGACGTGTGATTTTTTACACGTTAAAAATGGACTTGACCGCAATGTATTGACAGAAAAAAACAAACCTCAACATACACTGAAAAGCATAGACCCTTGCTTTCCTTTTTGCCCTAAAAAGTATTCTCACTCCCTAGTACAGACTGATGGTCAACTTAAAAACACCTATACCGGAACTGCACGTATGATGATTACAAAGTCCAGTGGATGTCCATGTAGGATTCTCAATGAGCTTTCCAAAGGTACCAAAATCATAGCAAACAGAGTTCGTATGAAGAAGTTATGGCTAGTCAAGCACTCGGGAGTCCAATCATGTGAAACATGCACTCAGGGATAGCTCATAGTGTTTTCTAAGGTTTCTTTATGCTCTAATGACCCTTAATTTTGACAAATTTTGGCCAAAAATAGGCTAATTTTTTTAACCCTAAAAAAAGTGCCGAATTTGCCTATCATTACCAATCGATTCGTTTGTCAATCACGATTGATGTCTCCATCACGATCGACTGCTTGATCGCGATGGACAAGTCTGACAGGGCAGTCTGTCGTGATTGACACGTGGCTCAAAAATTCAGTCGATCATGGTCAAACAATCATTGACTCGGTGAGTCGTGATTGACGGGTCCATCGTGATGGACATGTTGGTCGTGATTGACATGTGGTAGCGATAGAATCAGTCACCCATGGATCAAACAGTTGTGGACCGTTTCCGTCATGATGGACATGTTCATCGAGGCTGTCAATCAAGATTGATGGGTCGGTCGCGATTGACACATGGCACGTGATGGCTCTATCAATCCTGGTCAATTGTTTGTGGAACATGTTGGTCACGATCGACGTGTCGGTCATGATTGACTGGTCCGTCGGGATCTGTCCCATCGTTTGTCACTCAAGAATGATTGACGTGTCAATCGTGATTGATAGAAAACTATGGAATTTGAAAAAATTAATCATATATTTGGGATCCCCTAGGCCTAAGCTTAGTTTTCAAAATGGTCAACTTTTTTGTCGGTCGTGATTGACAGAAGTCAACGCCTCGGGACTTGCACAATCACATTTTTTACCTACTAGAGCTGGTACAACTGTTGGAGATGCTGATTCCTACAAAAAATCTCAGAAAACACATAATACACAATCGCACACAAGTCGCTCTCTCGATCTCACACTCAAATGAAATGAGGAGGTGAATGGAGATGGAGGTATATGATCACGATGGTGAAGATGATGGTGGATGGATATGGAGTGTAGAAGTGAAGAAGATGATGAAAACAAATAAAAGAAAGACTTACCTATGCTTCCAATGTCTCTACTCTACATCTTACCATCACACGCTCGTCCTGAAAGCTCAATCCCTAGCAATGGCACCAAAATTTGGTGTAGCTTAAGTGTAAGCAGCACTTCCTTTACATGTCAATCCGAGATGACATGAGGATGGTATGAAGACCTCGAGTAAGTGATGCATAAGTGGTGGAAGATAAACACACTCACATGCACTCACACACACACACACAGACATGTAGAACAAAGAGTGACATGATTGAAGCTTTGATTACTAAAAAAAGATTATAATTGCTTTAGATTTAGTTCATTCTTTAACTTGATCCCTCCAAAAATGAGCCTTCTGGTCCTTTTTATAGTTTTTCACTAGCTTTGGCCCTATTCAGACCTAGTGTCTGGCCTAGCTAAAAATTAGGTTCTAGGGCCTATTTGAGGGCTCAAACGGAGTCTAAAAAATCTGAAAATTGATAGGTAGGTACTTCTAATGCTCCTCAAGCTCAAGGACTCCTTGGCTTGCACAAAATGGAGCTACAAAAATAGGAAATGGTATTTACAATGAGTGTTAGTGATGAAAGTCACTATTTTAGAGGTTTCTCTTGAGAATTTTGACATACATTTTCCATCAGTCCTTTCTTCGTTGGCTCCTTTGTTGGCTTGTGCTTCCTGTCTCTTCACCTTGGCGCGTACTTCCTTGACGGGTTAGCCCTTGACTTCCAACAAAGGACTAAGCACATTGAAGTGCACTATCATTATGTAAGGGAGAAATTGCTTAGCAAGGATATCCAATTATCCTATGTATCAACTCATTTACAATGTGTAAAAATACTTACCAAAGCATTGGATGAAACAAAGATAAAGAGGTTCAAATTGATGATTGGTTTGTAGGAAATCAATGAGCAATGAAGATAAAGCACGTTAGGCTTGAGGGGGAGCTGTTGGTGTAGTTAAAGCCAAGCCAACATACTTGATCACCTCACATAAGCTTGATGTATACACTTAGAAGGCTTCATATGTACAACCTCTTGTAACTTTGCTTCACAATTACCCCTTGTAAAAGTGGAATAAATCCACGAAGAGTTAGGGAGCATATAATCTTGTATCACTTAGTAGTTAAGTCAAGAGAGAATCGATCCTAGACTTTAGGATTCACTTTTAGGTAGAGATTTGAATTTGAATTCAAATCTTTGACTCCAACAAAGACTATGAAAAGAGGATATGAAAGGCCCCCATCTATCTAGAGGTTCAAAGATCATATTCATGTACCTCCATTGAGAAGAGGAGCTCACCTCATAGCTTACTCATTTCTCACTCATTAAGCAATGATTTATTGTGAATGACATTGTACTTTTACATGATTTAATACATACATGGTCATTACTTCTTACTCTCATATCTATGTCATACTCCATCAGAATAGTGAACTTGTTAGAGCTTGTTCTCATTGTATAGTCGATCATTTCATATGATTCAAATCACGATAGCTTCAGCATACTGTCTACTTTAATCCTACAAAGTTTCATAAGTAATGGCTCTCATGATCATTAGATATTAATCAATCTCTGCTCACTGGTTTGTGACTGTCAAGGCCCATGAATGCATGATCAATTTGATAAACATATTTCTCTGCATATAGTCCATCATTTTAAATGATATCACTCATGATTGGTAGCTTTTTAAGCTAATTGAAGTTCCCCAAAAGGAATTTTATCAATTGCCACTGTACTCAGAGAATGGTTCAAAACTCTGAGTAGGTGTATCAAACAAAATAAGAGTTCTTGGACCTTAGATCATATGCCTACCATTTGTTTTGATCCTATCATTAGTGGATCATCTTCCAAGCAACATATGTGATTATTTATGCTTATTAGCTAGCTTAAGAGGCTCAAAACACTCTGCATCCATCACATATAACAGATGTGAAGAAAGTTTTAGCTGCACCAATTTCATCTCTTATGATTATCCACCATCTCCTCCAACATTTATGGCTATGTACAACTACTTAGGAAGATGAAAAAAAACGAAAAGAAGTTAAAATGGGAATAATGAACATGAAAGAACAATTACTTGAGGATCCAACATCCATGCATAGAGTATTCAATGATAGAGAGTTTGAGCCGTAAGGCTACTCTAGATGTTTCTATGAATGAATATGTTTTTGCAAAATGCTTTGACCAAAAAACATAGGATCCATTTACGGTCCATGAATTCAAAGAAATGGATTTAGATCCATGGATCTATAAAGGGATAGATGATACTAGTGTGGATTTTCAATTCATATCATAGGATGAATTTGTAAGAGAGACAAGAGGAATATAGTTTGAAGTTACACATGATGAGTTGTTAATGCTATCTTGAAAAACAACATCATAGGAAGAAGATGATGATAGAGGTAATGAATGTTGAATCTCCATTTGAAACACGTGAATATTTGAAAAATAGGAAGTGGAAGATAGAAAGAGAAAATTAAAGAAATTCCAAAATGAGAGGCCAAAGCAACTCAATCATGACTATAAAAAACAAAGAAAAAGTGTTGATTACCAAAGAAGATAACAAAGAGTATTATACATACATTGGTAATGATTTAAGCGTGACAAGGAAGAAGAACTAAGCTTTCTTAGAAAATATAGGAACATATTTGCTTCAAACTACAAGAATTTGAGAGGGGTTGATCTAGATATATGCATTCATAAGACTACTATGGTTCTAGATATCAAGCCAACTAAATGCAACATTCTTATACTTGATGATGTGGGTTACTTTAGGGATGGTGTTTCGAGTGTTTGCAAAAAAGGGCAAAGATATATATTACATACAGATTGCGCACACAAAATATGTCTTCTTATTTTCAGGAATTAGGAAATAGTAATGGACTCCATAGAAAAGGAGGAAAAAAATGGAAAGTGCCACCAAGTACTTCCAAGTAAAAATATGTACAACCCAAGTGCAATGAAGCACACCAAGTATGATACTTGCAAGTACAAGGAATTCACAAGCAATTTCTTCTTCCTTGGCCACCAAGCTTGCTCTATGCAATCTCACACTCAAGCTTACTCCCAGTGTAGAAGCAACATCTATGCCTTCATCATGAGCCTTACAAGTGTCTCATTGGGTTGCATGTAGAAAATCCCATCGACTTTTCTTCTGCTAGAACAATCTAAAAAATGGAGAAAATGTATTAGAGAAGAATTTGCCCCTATCCGTTGTCTTCACTTGTGTCTCTATCTCTTCGCTAGCTCTCTAATTTTGTCAGCAAGTCACATACACACAAAATTATATCTTACTCTTTGTCTTCTCCTATTCTCTAACATATGCCATACACCATTTGTTGCATACACACACTTTAATTTGTTGATGTGTGTTTTCCCATGTGTCCTTTCCAATATCTTTGATATGAGATAAGAAACCCACTCTTTTGGCAATTTGTCCCATTATGAGAAAACACTATCCAACACTTTGTATAGTTTATAAACTCCTTGTATCAAGTGCATCCCAATGGAATCTTCTTTCCATACACATTTCCTATAGTCCATATTGATCCTCTCTTTGATCTTGTAGTGACCTTACCATATGTGATCCAAAAAAAAAATAAAATTCGGAGAGGCTTTATGCCACACGTTTGACAATTACTAAGTGACCATAACAAATGTGAACAAGTAAATCATTTCAAGGTAGAGTTCCCACATACTCTTTGAGGCCTCCATTAACCTTAGGTAAGTTCCAACAATGTGAACAATTGTGAGCACACCTTGTGCACTACCTATGCACCCTTCATAGACCTCTACATAACCCATGGACACATGTGCATCACCTTTGCACCCCTTGCCAAAGGATTCATTGAGTCATGCTCAACACATAAAATGATGTTGATGCTATGTAGACCAAAGAATAAATAGAAACACTTCTACTTATAGGATTTATTTATGAGAGTAAACACTAAAGAGGACCAATCATTGTTGTGACCAAGAAAAACAAAAGTTAGTGAATGTTGCAAACAAAACAAATGATTGTTATTTTTTCCTAATTTTAGATCATTTTGTTGAAAAGGGTGGTTGCAAAGGAGTTTAGCAACTTCCTAATTGGATTTTGGGGCTATAATCAAGTAGCCATAGTTTGAAGGATCAAAGAAAGACAAAATTTTCTATTAAATGGAGAATTTGTGTTTTTCTCATGGTGCGTTTTGGTCTCACAAATTTGACAGTAATTTTTGAAAGATTTACATTGCATATGCTCAAAGATTTCTTGGAAAAAGGATAAAATTTTAGAAGGAAAATCTATAAGCTCATTCATGTCAAAGATAATTTGATATCTATGAACTTAGAAAGATCTTTAATCCATGCCACAATTATTACATGTGCCTAAGACCAAAATAATGTGCATTCATGGTTATCCAAAGAAAGAATTCAAGGCATATAGTTAAAAAAAATGACACTTCCACCAAAAGGAGAAGATCAAAGTTATTCTGATTTTTTGAGACCTAAAAATACTAAGTACAAGAAATTATGGTCCACTATGGATATTATTGATGATTCATAACACATATGTAATCATATCCAAAACATTATATATATTTTTGAATCATTTTGAATGGATTGAAAAATATGAGAAAGATTTTGAGGAGCTTAAGAAACAATTGAGCTTGATTCCCATCTTAAAAGTTTTCAATCAGGCAAAGACTTTACATATTTATGTAGATTTCTTTGATAATGATATTGTTTTCATACTAGCACAACCTTAGATGAAGATAACTTTGATCATTCAGTTGCATGTGCTAGCTACTGATTAAACACCATTGAAATAAATTACATCACAACCAAAAGAGATGGATTAGGCATTCTCAATGTAATTAAGAGATTTGACCAAAACTTATTGGCAAATAAAATCAATTTTCTTCTTGATTATTGATCTGCTTTACCTAATGAATAAGCCATATGCAACAAGAGATGATAAGATGGATGGAATTCAACTTTGATATTGCAATCAAGAAAGGGAACATACACATAAACATGTAGAAATTTTCTCAAATGATTCGCAAGGAACCACCAATTGGTGTTGTTGAAGGTTTGCTTGCTGCATGTTAATTTAAACTTGAAGTTATTCCCTTTTGAGTAGAACACATGATCCATTACTCACAAATGGACCATTGCACAAAAGAGCACCTACACATAAGAAAATAATATGAAAGGCACATTACAACCAAATTACTATAGTCAATATTTAACTGTAGGATTCTCAAGGAATATTGTCCTAATGCATAGTAGAGGATCGCAAAAAGGAGTGTCTAGACCATACATTGGTTTTATGGGTATACACAACTCTAAAATTTGTACACTACAAAACCTACAAAATTTAGGTGTAGATTGACACAATATATAAAAGGATGTGTATGATTATATTACTTCCTATGTATCTTGCAAAATCAAAATCCTTATGGAAAATGATCCATAGTCCTTGAATGGAGAAAACCAATGCTCAATCATCCTAGGGAAAAGACCCTTCCAAAAATAATCACTTAAGCAAATGAATTCTAAAAGAAGAGGAAAAATTAAACATTGATAAGGAATCAATTATAAATGTTCATGATAGAAAATATATTTACCCATCTTAGAAATGGACCATGTGAGCATGGCAAGAGCAAACTTTTCCCCAAATCACATGACAAAAGTAATACTATTTGGAAGTGTATGAGGGCTATGCTCTACACAAATGTTGAAACATTTGTCAAGTGATGCCATCTGATGCCATCTCTATCAATGGGATACATACCCATTCAAAGAGATCTCAATGCATCTAAGATCTGCGATGGGATGTAAAACCTTTGCCAAGTGGGAACCAATTAATCCCCTTGCATGAAGCTCACATAATAAATCTATTTTAGTAGCATTATTATATCTTAAAATATGGGTAGAAGTCAAAGCTACACAAAAAAGTGATGCTCAAGCTACAAAGAGATTCATCTTTAGAAAAAAATCACAATGTTTGATATACCTATCAAGATTATGAGTGATAGAGGTACCACTTCATTAATGAAATAATGGAATTTATTTAAAGAATTTATAACGGTGCATAGAAAATCTCCACCATATCATTTGCAAGCCAATGGTTAAGCGGCAAGTCTGAGTAAAGTAATATCTCTTGTGCTGACCAAGATTATAGATAATGATGGATCGGGATAGAATAAACATTGCATTGTGCAAATTGGGCATACAAATATGCATACAACACAACCTTGTGGGCAATCCCATTCACCCTAGTCTATAGTCATAATGTTATATAGCTAGCCGACTTATTAGTATTGATATGTCAAGTGGCAAAGGCTATGAATGGATAGGACATGACCTATTTGGATAAGTGGAATAATTATAAAAGTTACAAGAAACTAGGATTAGGGTAGTACTAAGGATTTACGTGTTGGAAGGATGCAACAAAGGATCAAGAAGGATGTATCAAAGGATCAAGACAAAGGCATTAAGCTTGAAGAGATTAAGCTTTTATTACAGAGATCATGAACACATGGCATTCGAATGTCCTAAGAAGAAATAATTTGGGTTCAAGACTTCCACAATCATTATTCCACATTTGAAGTATCATCATCAAGGTCAAAAGAGAAATAAAGTCCATCATGAGAGTCATGCCTTGATTTTGTATTTCTAGATATACTACAAACCATTTCTAGTTTCATCATGGATATCCATCATTGTTGTGTTCGAGTGCCATATATCAAGAAACTCTACAAAGAACAAGAAATATGAAAATTCAAGCCCTTGAAGATCACACAATCACATAACTACTTCTCGAGGAACTCATCGCTTGAGGGGTAGGTGATGTCATGGACACAAAGGAAACCATCTTGAACCTTGGATTCCATGTGATTTTCTTTATGTCATTATTGGTTCAAAATTTGAAGAAGCTAATGCTTGCATCACATCTGGAACATGCCGAAACCCTAAGATCAATTATCTATGTACTTGATTCTAACACTCAAAGGTAATTGATGATATCATCAACTTATAACCGCCCTTCACCACCTATATAAGGAGGGCTTAGGCACTCATGTCCTCGCTCTTGCCAATACTAGTCTTGGGAGCTCAAGGAGTTTAGATAGTCAAGTAAGTACTTGCCAAGTTCTGGTTCTAGTTCTAGTCTTGTTCCATGTTCTAGTCTTGTCTAGTTTAGTATCTTAGACATCTTGTCTTGTCTTGTTGTTATATCATAGTATGAGATTCTATCTAGTTCTTTCTTGTAACTAGTCCATCTCCCTCAAGGGAGTTCTTGTAATCTAGATATATTGTTTCATACCTTCGATACTGGGTTGTGGGATCTCTTGTATCATGTCAAGTCCAATTATCCATACCTATCAATCCCAAGTTATGAGACTTCTTGTATTAATTGCATATTCTTGTATTATTTCCCTACATTGGTGATCTTTTGATAAAGAGTATAGTTCCAAAATCTTGTTTACTCTAATTAGAGGGCGCAATCTAGTTCCCAATTCGACAATAGGGGCTGTATGTGGTTTTGATTGTGAGGATATGGATGCTTACGAGAATATGCATACTCCTAACCCAAGTGTCAAAGTTATGTTCATGATTGAGGGTGGCTACTAGTCTTGTAGTTTGTATCCAAAAACCCACTTGGAGTCACAATTTGCCTAGATGGTCTTAACAAATTAGTGGTGAAGCTTAAGGATTCAAGGGGGCTGGAGGTGATCTCAAAACTACCTATCATTGGAATTAGTGAAAAACTTTCCATCATATATGAACTACAAGATCTCAAGGATCCCACCATAGTGCAAAAAATTCATGAATTTTTAGGTGAAAATAAAATTCGAATTATTCATTAGCGAATTAATTCATCTGGCACGAATTTTATACCTTTTTTTTGGAATTGTTCTTGGTCTTCTTATATTGATCTTGAACATATCATTTAGTTATTTTGAGCATTAAGATATAGATATATATACTTTATATGTAAAATAAAATAATCTTGAGATGGATAAAATTCTTGAATTTTATTTTGGAACTCAACATACTAAACAAATTAAATGAATAGTTCTTGGATTAATTCTCTCAAATTAGTTCTCTCGTTAGTACTATGGATCTCACTCAGGTTACTTAGATCAAACAAGGGGGAGATATACGGATTTGCCAATTTTTGAGAAACCTAAGTTTAAGTATGTGGGGCAACCAATGCACCCTTTGAGGGGATTAGCTTCCCACATTAGGTAATCCCAATGGAAACCCGAGCAATCTAGAGAACCCTAATTTTGGGCAATTCGCTTGGGCCAATGTGCCTCAACCAAGTGTAGTTCATTATTCCAATCACCACTAACTACCAAAGCCAACATTGGGAGGGGTGACGTTGAACATAAAACCCTTACCAAATAGACCACCAATGGGTCAAGAGTAAGGTGTGCATCTATATCATTGGATGGACATAGAAGGCTTATAACCTATCAAATAGCTTTTTGTATGAACCAATTTGACAGGTTTGGAGATCCCTATGATCATATGGCAGAATTCAAGAAAATCTTGAGAATGAAAAAGATAGATGATTTCTTTGCTCAATATAAAAGGTTTGACTTGACTTTGGTACATAGTACAAAGTAGAGATTTAAATCGTAGAGATTTTTAAAAATAAAAATAAAAATCAAGGTTTTTATTCATCAAGATATTTTTATTTTCTTGTATCTAAGGTATGCACAATACCTATTCAGCTCATATATACTCCAATATTGGACAATAGTGAAAGTAGTGAAAAGTTTATATGACCTGGATGCTTGTTAGTTGTTGTACCTCAGTCATATGTGAGATGCCAACAAAGAGTTTATGATAACATTGTAGTCATATAAGCTCTATAATGTCATTTAGCTATAGGTTGGTACAGATCCATACTAGACAAGGACTTAATTTGATGCCAAAAAATGTACATACACAATTGAAGGAACTTGGCTTGGAGCATCAATTTTAACTTAATTTAGTTAGTCAAATCTCTAATAGGCAAGAAAATAATATAGTTCTATCTAGAGAGAAAAGTGGTAATATATGACAAACTATTAGCAAGAATAGGTATCATAGTAATCAAATTTTAATTTTAAAAAGATATCTACCATATGAAACCTTAATTTCTTTTTTTTGAAATAAAAATGGTTAAAAATGATTTAAATCGCAAATGCGATTTTTACGATTTTTATTTTAAAAAAATTGTTCGATTTTTTTTACTATGCTTTGGTAGGACTGGTTTTATCTTAGTTCAAACTATTGAATAGAGATACTTTTACCAATATAGATCGACTTATGAAGGAATTTATTAGGGAATTTGAACATAGGAGATTTAGGCATAATATCTCCTTTTTGATCCACAATTTCAAGCAGGCTAGTCATGAATCATTGAGACTAGCAACTAGGAGGTTCAAACAATATGTGAATTAGTGTCTAGAGGTAGATAGATGAACCAAAGAAGTAGTTATCATGCGTAAGTGAATTTTTTTTCAAGCTAAGTAGTCAAATGAGGAAGATGACTCTTCACCACCCCAACATCTGAACCAAGAGTTATCCAAAGACAAGAAAAAGAAAAGAAAGAACTTGTCTTGGCAATAGAGGAAGAAAAAAAACGTTAAAAAGTGAAAAATAAAAATGTGTAGACTTGAAAAGAGTCAATGATGCAGTCATAGAAGCTTCAAAAGAAATATTTGTAGCAAAGGAGGCTGAAAAGAGATCTAGCAAATAGAAAGCCAATTCTATATTAGTAGAATCTCTCGAAGATCTAGCATTGCTATTCAAAGCCTATGAAACTTGAGTAGAAAGTGGTTCAAGCATGGAAACACATTGTTGAGATATCAAGCTCAACATGTGATGATCGAGGATGACATGTACCACTTTTCATTTCTCTGACATTTATAGTGGTTATGAAAATATATGTTAGGGATAGTTAAAGTGAGCTTTACCATATTTATCTATCCAGAGTGATGACATTTATTTCTTGCCAACTCACTCATTCGTGAACATTAGGATTTTCATTATGTATTGTTCTTTATATATTGTATTGTTTGTATTGTTGTATTTGTGTATGAGCATGAGAGAGATCTCTTCCTTATCTCTTTTATGTTGACATGGTATTAGAGCTAATGTGGATGTAGAGAGCTCATGAAGAAGGTTGATAGTGAAAAGTATGTAAGATGGTGTGGAGAATGTGCACTTCACAAATGATCTCAGATTGCTACAAAATCTAGTGTGAAGGTACAAGTCATCAAAATAGTTTTATGAGTTACCCTTTAGGGTCAACCATTTTTCTCAAATTTCAATTTTGGACCCCACAAGGTCTAACCCACAAAAAAGAAAGTCATTTTGCAAAACTGTAACTTGGATTTTGTTTGGTATCTCCCAACTATTTAAGACCCATGATTTTAAGTGATTGTGTGTACTATTGATAGGTGAAAACTATGGTTTTGTGAGATTCAAACTATCATGTCATAGTCTGATAGTGTTCAAGCAGAGGTACTACTTATAGTGTGTTTACAATATTGTAAATTGCTGCAAAAATAGCAAATGTTGATGGAATGATTCAACTTATGAAAGACAATTTGGACAAGAGCAACTTTCATGCTTGGAGATTCAGAATGATAAATTTCATGTTAGAACAAGACAATCAACAATTGGTGATTATGAAGCCTAGAAGAGAAGTAATGAAGAAAAGATTGAAGTCCAATTTCATGAAGTAAAGAGAAGATTCAGATAGTAAAGTTCTTTAGAACATATGTACATTAGCTTTGTAAATACTTCAATATACTTGAAGCAATGAAGAATCAATACTCATATGTATATATAGATACGTGTAGATGGTCATAGGAGGAGAATGAGATGAAGCATAGATGAATAGATGATGTGTACTGGATGTATCATCCATCATATGTATGAAGAGTTGAATAGAAAGAATGTTCAGAGAATTGCACGTCGATCTTTTCTCTAGTTCTCCTTCTGTGTTTAATTTTATCAGAAATCCTTTTGTACACATCTAAGTCCATAGTTAATCTATCTATGGTTAAAGTTTGAGAGTCCGATTGCAAACAGGCTGAGAGAATTTTGTGTAGGAACATCTATATGTGAGAAAGTGTTGAGTGTCTTCTGAAACAGGCGCAGATTCGATGGTCAAAGAAATGATCAGTTCTCAGTCTATAGTGTAAAGTTTTACACAAATGAGGAGTCAAAATCTAAGTTGGAAGGTAAGCCATCTATGGATAAAAGAATTTTCTCAAAGGGCTTCTAGTTTGGGAGAACTATGTGTTAGAAGTTGCAGGTCTCAAAGTCGATTCTACAAGAAGGTAGTTTTAGACATAGGTGGATTGTTTAAGGCATTTCTCATAATCTACTGAAGCATTTGAAGTGTTTTAATGTGGAGGAGGTGTGCATACTCTAGGCGACACATTCTACAAATTTTTATCAGAAACTTTACACAAATGATTAATCAATGAGTGAGTAATGTGCAGGAGACTTTTTTGTGAAATGACTTTCTTCACAGTTAGCTAAATTCTTGATAGTTTGGTACTTGTCTTCCAAAATTGGTTGGAGTTTAAAGTTATTCTTGATATAGAGGTGGTCTAACATCAAGGATAACTTGTTCTTTTGGAGATTAACACTCTCCATCAGTGGTATCAGAGCAGGAAGTATCAAAATTGAGGAACGGAAGACCTCGACTGCTGCAGATATACAAATTTCACATTTTGAAGGTTCAAAAGGATAAAGTGTAGTTGAAAGACTGAAGGAAGACACATAAAGTTTATCAACAGGATCAGAAGGAGCAACATTTGAAGCTAAGGTATATTCATTCCTTATAAGGATTAAAGATTTGATAGTACAGGTGAAGAAAGGATGGGAGATAGTCTCCAAATTGAGAAGTTGGATAGAGAGAACTATCCAGCCTGGTCTATGAGAATAGAAGCTCATCTTATGAGCAAAGATCTGATGGGATACATCAGAGGAGAGGAAGAAAAGCCACAGTTCAAAGATCCTAGTGTTCCAACTAGGGAGGAGCTTGCAGATATAAAGATTTGGATGAAGAAGGATGCTCAAGGAAGGAGCATAATCTACATGGCAGTGAATGATTATTTGCTTCCTCATATCAGAGGACTTGAAAGTGCAAGTGATATTTGGAATGCTTTGGAAGAGCATTTTCAGAATACAACCAAATCAAGGAAATCTTCATTATGGGCAGAGTTTACTACATTCAAGAAGAAGGCTTCATAATCAATATCTGATTATGTGACAAAGATGAAAGACATTGCTGATTCTTTAGGTGCAGTTGATGAAGATATTGAAGAAGATAAGTTGGTAAGACAAATTCTCACAGGGCTATGAGGAGATGAGAAGTGGAGGCCTTTTATTTTGTGTACAAAACTTTCATTAGATCATTTCACTCCTGATTTGAATCAATTGTTAGGACATATGCTAACTTTTGAGAATGATATCAAAGGAGATGTTGATAAGAGTGCAGGTCATGCAATGTATTCTAAAGACAAGAAGAAAGCTAGCAAAGGAAAGCAACAATCAGTTGAAGATGAAGGTACTCCAAGTCAAGCAAACTTCCTAAGAGGAAGAGGAAGTGGCAGAAGTAGAGGAAGAGGTAGAAATAACAAAGATAATGTTCGAGCTTGTTGGATATGTGGTAAGACCAATCATCTATCTCATGATTGTTGGTATAATAATCAAAGCAATGGTAATTTTAATCAGAACTTTAACCAAAGAGGAAGAGGTGGCAGATATCAGAGAGGAAACTTTAGAGGTAGAGGTGGTAGGAATTCTTTTGGAAGAGGTGGAGGAAGAAACTTCCAAAATCAATCCTATAATAATACCTATTACAATTATGCATGAGATCAGAAAGAAGATTCAACTCTTATTATGAATGCAACATGTGAAGCCTCACATGAAGACATGATAGTATTTTATATTGACTCAGGATGTAGTAATCATTTGAGTGGAAATATTGCTTTGATGACTGATCTAGATCATAAGGCAATCAATCACACAGTTCAAACAGGTGACAATACAAAGCACAAAGTAAAATCAATTGGTTCAGTTAAAGCCAAAGATGGAAGTACTCTCTTGAGTAAGGTTCTATATGTTCCTACAATTCCAAAGAACTTGATCAGTGTAGGACAAATTGTGGAAAAAGGATATGAGGTAAGGTTCACTAATGATGGAGTTTATGTTGAAGACCCTAGTCAAGGGTATAAACAAATTGTTACACGAAAGAAGGAAGGAAGGCTCCTCACATTAAAGATACAAGGTAATGTTGGACATGCTATGTTTACATATGGAGAGCAAAAGGTGTCTGAATTGGATCTTTGGCATAAAAGACTTGGACATTTGAATGAAAGAGGTATCAAAGAAATGGTTAACAATGGTTCAATGCTTGGATTTCCCAATGTTGCAGGTCAACACATGACATACAGATGTGAAGCATGTCAGTTAGGTAAGGCTCATCAGCAATCATATAATAAGCATGGTTTCATGTATTCAGAAAGACTTGAATTGGTACATACAGATGTGTGGGGTCCTTCAAAGGACTTCAGTATAAATGGTTCAAGATATTATGTCATATATGTTGATGATGCTACCAGATGGATTACAATCTATGTGATCAAAGACAAGTCAGAAGTGTTTAATACATTTAAACACTATCATGCATATGCAGAAAGAATTATAGGTCAAAAGTTGAAGAGACTAAGGTCAGATGGAGGGGGAGAGTATTTCTCTAACGAGTTCAGTGATTATTTGTGGAATGCAGGTATAAAGAGAGAGGTTACTTGCAGGTACTCTCCTCAACAAAATGGGGTAGCAGAAAGAAGAAACGGAACTCTTGTTGAGTTTGCAAGATCTATGATGAAGGAGAAAAATTGCCCTAATTATTTGTGGGCTGAGGCTGTAAACACAGCCACATATTTGGTCAATAGGTTACCATGTAAAGCCTTGCAGGGTATGACACCTTATGAAGCTTGGTGGGGTAAGAGACGTACCTTGGATCATTGTAAAATATTTGGATGCTTGGCATATGCATATGTGCGATCACAATTGAGGCATAAATTGGAACCTAAAGCAGAGAAGTATGTCTTCATTGGTTATGATGACAAGCAGATGGGTTATATGTTGTGGAGTCCATCCACAAAGCAATTCCTTGTGTCTAAGGATGTTACATTTGATGAGCAAGGTACTTGGTATGCAGGAACACTTAATGATCATGCAGATGTTGAAGAAGTTGTGAATCAAAAGAAAGGTAAATCAAAGGTTCATATATTTGATGAAGAGGAGAACAATGAAGTACAGGTTGAAATTGAAGAAGTGCCAAGGTTTGATCCAGAATGTGATGAATTAGAAACTTCAAGAAGTGGAGAAGTTAGAAGGTCATCTAGGCACAAATGGCAGCCTACAAGGTATATCTATGATACTTCATTCTTGACTACTAAAGATTATGCTTACATGTTAAAAACAGATGAAGATCCATCCACATATGATGAAGCCAAAGGAAAGAAGAATTGGGAAAAAGCTATGCAAGAGGAGTATGATGCATTGATGTAAAATGAGACTTGGGATTTGGTTCCTAAACCAAATAGTCAGAAGATCATTGGATGTAAATGGGTCTACAAAACAAAAAGGTTTGCAGATGGAAGTGTATCTAGGTACAAAGCCAAGCTTGTTGTAAAGGGATATGCACAAACATATGGTGTGGACTATGATGAAACTTATAGTCCTGTTGCAAAGATGACAACCATAAGAACTCTCATAGCAATTGCTGCTTGCAAAGGTTGGAAATTATCTCAACTAGATGTGAAGAATGCATTTTTGAATGGTTTTATTTCAGATGAAGTCTACATGGAACAACCAGATGGTTTCAAAGATCAACTGTATCCAAATCATGTGTGTAAGCTCAAGAGAGCTTTGTATGGGTTGAAGGAGGCCCCAAGGGCATGGAATTATAGGCTTGTAAAGTTCTTAAAGGAACTTGGATTTCAAGCATCAAAGGCAGATAGTAGCTTGCTAGTCAAAGCAAGTGAGGATGGATTTATTTATGTTTGTATTTATGTTGATGACATAATACTTACAGGAACATATGACAAAGGCATACACATGATTAAGAAGCAGATGGAGAAAGAATTCAAAATCAGTGATTTGGGAAATTTGTCATTTTTTTTGGGAATGGAGATTTCATATACTCAACATGGAGTATATGTAACTCAAGAAAGGTATTTGAAAAATTTGCTAACCAAATTTAAAATGGAAGATTGCAGGATAGCACCAACTCCAATGGAAGTGAATCATAGATTGAGTAGATATGGAGGAGAGGAATTCAAAGATATGAAGCTTTATCAGAGTTTGGTGGGTAGCTTGATTTATGCTACATTAACAAGACCTGACTTATCATATGCAGTTGGAGTTCTATCTCAATTCATGCACTGTCCTAGAAAGGAACATTGGATTGCAGGACAAAGAGTACTTAGGTACATCAAGGGCACACTTAAAGAAGGATTGTATTATGGATTTACTTCAGATACAAGAGTCAAAATATACAGTGATGCAGATTGGGCAGGTAATTCTGATGATAGAAGATCAACACATGGATACTTGTGTTATGTAGGAGACAAGCTGATTTCTTGGTGCTCCAAGAAGCAACATACAATTGCTTTATCATCTACAGAAGCAGAATACAAAGGCATGGTAGAAGCTGCAAAGGAAGTAATATGGTTAAAGACTCTTATGAAGAGTTTTGATATTGTTCAAAGTACTCCTATCATTTGTGGAGACAATATGAGTTCTTTATACTTGGCAGCAAATCCTGTATTCCATGCTAGAACTAAACATATTGAGATTCAGTATCATTTTCTGAGAGAGAAGGTTGTTGATAAAGAAATAGAAGTTATGCATACTCCTACAAAAGATCAACTTGCAAATATGATGACAAAAATCTTGGATGGACCAAAGTTGCAGAGGTTTAAAGATATGGCAGGGATAAAGAAGATGCAGGTAATCACAATTGATGATTGAGGGGGAGCTGTTAGAACAGGACAATCAATAATTGGTAATTATGAGGCCTAGAAGAGAAGTAATGAAGAAAAGATTGAAGTCCAATTTCATGAAGTAAAGAGAAGATTCAGATAGTAAAGTTCTTTAGAACATATGTACATTAGCTTTGTAAATACTTCATGGGAGGAGAATGAGATGAAGCATAGATGAATAGATGATGTGTACTGGATGTATCATCCATCAGATGTATGAAGAGTTGAATAGAAAGAATGTTCAGAGAATTGCGCGTCGATCTTTTCTCTAGTTCTCCTTCTGTGTTTAATTTTATCAGAAATCCATTTGTACACATCTAAGTCCATAGTTAATCTATCTATGGTTAGAGTTTGAGAGTCCAATTGCAAACATGCTGAGAGAATTTTGTGTAGGAACATCTATATGTGAGAAAGTGCTGAGTGTCTTCTGAAACAGGCACATATTTGATGGTCAAAGAAATGATCAATTCTCAGTGCATAGTGTAAAGTTTTACACAAATGAAGAGTCAAAATCTAACTTGGAAGGTAAGCCATCTATGGCTAAAAGCATTTGCTTAAATGGGTTCTAGTTTGGGAGAACTATGTGTTAGAAGTTGCAGGTGTCAAAGTCGATTCTACAGGAAGGTAGTTTCAGACATAGGTGGATTGTTTGAAGCATTTCTCATAATATACTAAAGCATTTGAAGTGTTTTAACTTCGAGGAGGTGCGCATACTCTAGGCAAAACATTCTACAAAGTTCTATTAGAAACGTTACACAAATGATTAATCAATGAGTGAGTAATGTGCAGGAGACTTTTCTGTGAAATGACTTTCTTCACAGTTAGCTAAATTCTTGATAGTTTGGTACTTGTCTTCCAAAATTGGTTGGAGTTTAAAGTTATTCTTGATATAGAGGTGGTCTAACATCAAGGATAGCTTGTTCTTTTGGAGATTAACACTCTCCGTCATTTCATGATGGGAAAAGGCTACTAGAAGTACATTGAAGAAGACAGTGAAAACACTCCATAGTTAATAGAGAGGAATTACACCTTGGACCATTTAAGAGCATAGCAAGAGTGGAATCAAGGAGCTTGGAAGGTATTGTATTGGCTCTATTAGCATACAAGATAGCATGATTGGGCACATACAAGATGCCAAAACTCTAAAAGAGGCTTGGAACAATTTGGTCACATTGTATGAGATCAATATAAAGGCAGAAAAAGTGCAACTCAAGAGTGATCTTCATACACCAAAGAAAAAGAGCATGTCACTAAGTGACTACACCTTAAAAATCAAAAGCATATATGAGTCACTTTCATCTATTGTTGTCAATGTAGATGATGATGGTAAGGTTGAAGTATGCCTTCATAGTTTAGGAGTTTCATATAAGGAGTTCAAAACCTCTATTGAGACAAGGAAGCATATTCCAAACTTTGTTGGTCCTTTAGTTAGAAGTCAAGTTTAATTTTGATGGTTTATATGTTGAAGCATACAAATGAAATGGAAGGTTGATCACCAAAGGGAAAAAAATGGCTTGGATGTTCACCTTGAATGTGAAAATTCTTGTAATGAATGCAATCACATTTGCAAAAGGTTCATGTGTCATTGTGAACATAAAGATTTGTGAGAGATGAATTTGACATGCAAATTTGTAGAGGCTAAAGTTGATGTAGTCAAAGGAGCTTGTCACTGGACTACCAAATTTTACGATTGAAGAGATGTAGAAAGTATGTGAAGCATGTCAAGTTGGTAAACAATCAAGGGCATCATCTTTGCATGACAAGCATGTTAGTAAGAATGTGCCTGAAATAGCACATACTAATGTTTGGGGTCCTGCAAGGACCACATCTATGGAAGGCTGCAGGTTTTACGTCACTTTCATTGATGAAGATATGTCAAAAGTATGGGTATACTTCAAGAGTGAGGTATTTTCTCACTTTCCAAATTTCAAGGCTGTGGTGGAAAACCAGACAGGGAAGTATATTCTGACATTAATATTTTATGGAGGAGGTGAATACATATTAAATGAATTGAGTAGTTTTCCAAACATTCATGGGATTCAAAGACAATTTTCATGCAAGTACACACCACAATAGAATGGCATTGCTAAACACAAAAATAGAAATATTGTAAAAATAGCAAGAGCCTTGATGGCTGAGTGTTCTTTAGCTCATTGGAAAGCTCTTGGTATCTAGTATTTGTGGCTAAGAGAAGTTTAAAAAATTCCAAGTGACTAGAGAAAAGAAAACTCTGCAAGCATGACTAGTTTTCTAAATGTAAGTTTGTGAGAAGGTCAACTAGTTCCTAGGGGGTTCCACCTACTTCTAGCTATACTTTGGAGGTCAATAAACCGCAACATTCGTATCAAAGCAAGGAATTGAAGCTTGGAGAAGGTTGCAATACCTTGATGAAGAATTTGGAGCAGAGGTTCTGTTGGGTGTCTGTAGAAGTGCAAGAGACACACGAGAAGCACACACAAGGAGCACCAAATGCAGCGAGACACACGAAGAAGACGGATGGTTGGAAGAGCTCTAACTATTGATGATGAACTAAACTGAAGTAAGAGCTGAATAATATCCCTAAGCACAAAGTACCACCACATATGTGTATCAAGTATGTGGTAACATGGGGAAAAAACATCTAGCCAACACTAGAGTAAAAAGTGCCCATGTATAGGGAAAAGGTTCACATCAAAGCTACTTGAGGAACACATAAGTGTAACAAACCCCCCTTGAGCAAATGATGAGAACAAGTACAGGGAGTGACAGATCATCCCCCACAAGGTAATAAGCCTAAAGTTTTGCAAAAAGCTTCAAACTTTTCTCGTGGAAGAACCTTGGTGAATATGTCTACCACATTATCTTGTGTAGGCACATATACCAAATCAATATCTCCCACTTGAAGGCACTCTCTCACATAGTGATAATGCACCTCAATATGTTTGGTACATGCATGAAACACTCGGTTTTGTGCAACAACCAAAGCGCTCTGACTATCATTGAGAATATGTGTAGCAACATCAATCTCCAAGCAAAGATCCATCAATAGGCATATCAACCATATACACTCCACTATAGCTATGAAAATTGCCCTGTACTAAGCTTCACAACTCGATGTCTCCACTATAGGTTGCTTCTTACTCAACCAATCTCCTTTGGCAACCAATCTAGCTTTGTAGCGATCAATGCTACCATCAGACTTTCTCTTAATCTTGTAAACCCACTTTGTACCAATGGCATTCTTTCCTTTTGGCAATTCATATAATTCCCAAGTACCATTCCTATGTATGCAATCCATTCTTGATTGCATAGCACTCATCCATTGTGGATCGTCACATGCATCTTCAAAAGAAAGTGGCTCTTCATTACATGCTATTGCAATAAGAGAATAATCCACAAAATTACTTGATGCATGGTGAGAGCTTGATCTTGTTCTACCAAGTAAAGATGCCCTCAATTTGCTGTCCTACAAAGTTTGTTTCAGCAACTTTGGCATAGTTTGTGCACTCTTGATAGACACATGTTCATTATGCAATACATCATCAATATGTAAATCATGCGTAGACTGAATTTCATGCTCATTTTCAGCTGTATTTTGATGCAAATGTTCATCCATATGTGGCTAGAAATTTCCAGCAGTTTTGATATTTTTTGGCTGAAATATTTCAGCCATGTTTGGCTAGAAATTCTCTGCATTTTCAGCTCTGTTTTGCTGGAATTTGTCAGCCGTTTGAGCCTTAGTTGGCTGGTCTACATGGCCACAGTCAAGCGCACCATTTTGGAACAAAGGCATGAGTGTATCGAACACATCTTGTGAGCTAATTATTGGTTGTTTTTGGCATTCAAGTAGAGGGAAAACTAATTTTTAGCAAATACCACATCTAGACTCTCAATAATTGAGTTCGTCAATGGATGATACAAACAATATCCTTTACTTTCAGCACTATAACCAACAAATATACATTTTTTTGCCTTGTCATCAAGTTTGTGATGTTGTTGTGATGGCGCAAGAGCATATGCCAAACAACCAAACACGCGCATATGACAAATCATGGGCTTATGTCCATTCCAATCCTCATAAGGAGTGATGACTCTCAATTCTTTTGTAGGGTAGCGATTCAACACATAGTTTGCACACATGATCGCTTCCATCCAAAACTTATGTGGAAGGTGCTTTCCTTTAACCATACATCATGCCATTTGAGGTAGAGTTCTATTTTTACGCTCGGCAACACTTTGCTAAGGTGTATATGGCACCGTAGATTGGTGTGAAATACCTCTTTCATGAAGAAAAGCATTAAACTCATGTGACATGTATTCACCACCACAATCCATGCATAGATTCAAAAGCTTTTGTGAAGAAAAAATTTCAATCGGACATCACGATAACATCGCCATTGCTGAAATCATGAACCATACACTTATCATCAACAAAGCGTACATGAACTTTAGCTTTGGCAATCAATGGAGCTGAAATTAAGCTCTTCTTGATACTGGGTACATACAATGCATTTTTCAAGAGAATCACACCTCCATTTGCAACAGTAAGCTCAATTTCTCCTCCTCCAATGATAGGATAAGAGGCATTGTTTGCACACATCACATTCCTCCTTTGGGTGCATCTTTCAAAGATGCAAAAAATATTTTGTATGGTGTTATGTGCTTTGAAGCACCACTATCAAAGAACCAATCCAAATTAACCTCACTCAGAAACATACATTTAGAATGCAAAGATGCATCATAATGACATGTAACAATACATGTCCAAAAATCTTGAGCCATATTAGCCTCATCATTCTTTGCATTTGCTAAATTTTCAGCAATAGAGATGCTAGATTCCTTCTTCTTTTCATTGGATTAGCAAGCTTTCTCCACTCATGAATAGTATGACCAACCTTTCGACAATATTTGCATCTTTTCTTCTTTTTCAAATCGGCATCATTAGAGGAATGAGTGGAAGAGGAAGGTTGAGGCTTTGGTTTTGATGAACCCAAAGCCCAACCATACTTGCTTTTCCCCTTTTGTGAGATAGCAAGTGCTTGCGCTCCCTCATGCAAACCACTCCTATTCACTCTAGATTGCACTTCTTGCAAAAAAAGAGACACAACCTCATCCAATGCATACATATTGGGATTCCCTTTTGCAAGCAAACGTAGTGTAGTAGTAAAGCTTTGAAAAGATTCCGATAATCCTTTCAACAATGTAGAAAATGAGTGATGCATCTGAAATAATATCATCTATGTTTGCCAATTGCTCTTTCAAGTCCTTGATGCATGCCACATACACATCCATGGACTCATTTTCAACCATACATACATCCTCATGTTGCATCCTCAAGTATGCAACATGTGCTTCATTACGCACAACATACAAAGAAGCAAGAGTGTCCCATGCCTGTGTTGATGTAGAACATGATCGAATGTGTGGAACTATATGATGCTTCATAGAAATTGAAATCAATGCATGAGCTTTAGCATCTTTTCCATCCCATCTAAGTTGCTCCTATGTAGGTGGAGAAGGAGAAACCACTGTACTTGAAGAAGAAGCTCCATCTGTGACAGTAGACTGTGAAGTAGAAGCACATGCGGGTCTTCAATCTATATCTGCCACTATGTTCCAAATTTGTTTTGCAATAAGAACATTCATCATGTAAGACCACATTGGATAGTTGGTCCCATTAAGCTTATCTTCAGCTTGAAGCATGCCAAACAAGTCATTGCTGCTCGCCATTTCACTAAAGAACAAGAATGTGACAAAATCTTCACTTCGACAAAAGCTGAAATGAGTGCTAAAATTTCAACTCACAAACTATCACTTTGATGGGGATTCTCACTGCACAAATGGCTTTGAAATTCACTGTTCTATGCTCCAAAGTTGATTTTCACTTTTAAAAGTGTGCACGTGCCGCAACATGAAAAACCAAAACTTGAAAAGGAGCTGAACTTGCTATGATACCACTGAAAAGCACACACAAGGAGCACAAATGTAGTGAGACACACGGTGAAGACGGATGGCTGGAATAGCTCTTTCTATTGATGATAAACTAAACTGAAGTAAGAGCTGAATAATATCCCTAAGTACAAAGTACTACCACATATGAGTGTATCAAGTATGTTGTAACATGGGGAAAAAACCTCTAGCTAGCACGAGTAAAAGTTCCCATGTATAGGGAAAAGGTTCACATCAAAACTACTCGAGGAACATATAAGTGCAACACGTTCATCATCAAGACTACATGAAGGTAGAATGAGATAGCAAGGAAGCATCTCAAGCAATGTCCAAGCAACATCCAAGCAAGGAAAGGTGCATAAACTTCATTACAAAGGTAAATTCATACTTCTTCTTATCACACATATCCAAAAGGAGGGTTAAAGAAGGACATTTAGTATTTACACTATGCGATCAACATGCACAAATAGAGAAGTTTGATAAGAACAACTATCAATCATGCCAATTTAGAACCACATCATACTTGCAAGGTAGAGGCTTGTATAGTGTGATTGATGGAATATATAACAAACCTTTATTACCAGAGGATCCAAATCAACAACAATTGAGGGATTTTAGACTTTGCAATGAAAGAGACCAAAGGGTTATATTCATTTTATCACAAAATATTCAAGATTCAATGTTAGGACACATAGAAGATCTAGAGACAAGTAGGGATGTTTGGCTTGCATCGGAAAGGTTGTATGCTATAGGTACAAAAGTAAGGAAGGTTCAACTAAGAGATGAGTTGAACAACATAAAGAAAGATACAAGGACATCGGTCAATGATTACTTCTTGAAGGTTAAAGAGATTGCAGATCAACTAGGATCAGTTCAAGCTCATGTGGAGGATGACGTCTTGGTTGCACATACTCTCAATGGACTCAAGGATGATGAGAGATGGAAACCATTCATTACTTCAAATTATGTCAAAGGAGAATTACCAGAATTTGATAAGATTTTTACTCTCATGGTCATAGAGAGATGAATCTAAATGAATCTAATTCAAATAAAAAAGGATCTCAAGGACAAGCTCTTTATGCAGGATCATGAAGAGGATGAAGAAGAGGTTCAAATAGAGGTCGAGGAAGAAGGAGTGATGATCAAGGGACTTCAAGTGGCTCCTTCAACACAAGAGGAAGAGGAAGGATCAAGCACTAGAGGTATGAGAGGCTACTACAACTACAATCAAAGACAAAGGAGTGAAAATAACATCAATTGCTACATATGTGGAAGGTATGGACACTATGCCAAAGATTGCTATCAAAATGAAAATAATCAAAGTGGTAATCAAAGAGGAGGCTATTCAAGAAGAGATAAACAACAAGAAAATTATGCAGTTGAAGGTAAAAGTGATGATTATGATTCTCTTCTTATGATGAATGTAGAAACTAAGATGAATTTCAATAGTGATGTATGATATGTAGACATTGGTTGCTCCAACCATATATCTCATGATGCTTTATGGTTTTCAAATATGCATAATCCTTCATGTAAAGATCATGTTGAAACAAGAGATGATACAACACATAAGATTATGCAAGTTGGAGATGTTGTTATGCAAGATAAGTGCAAGACAAATTGCATGAAGGATGTACTTTATGTGCCAACAATCACTAAGAATTTGATATTAGTTCGCCCAATGGTAGAAAAAGGTTTGCAAGTAAGATTGAATCATGCAGGTTGCTTCCTTGAGGATCCAAAGAAAAGGAGGTTAGTTACTAGAGGTAAAAAACAAGGTAGATTGTTCACATTCAAGGTAAATCCAAATCATACAAAATATTTCACTTATGTATGCATAGAGTAGTAGAGCTTGATCTATGGCACAAAAGGATTGGCCACATGAATGTACACAGGTTAAAGGAGCTATCAAAGAAGAGGATTGTTGAATGATTATGTGATCTTACCAAGCAACATATGGTGCATCTTTGTGAAGCATGTCAAATGGGTAAGCAGAGTAGACAACCTTTCCAGCATTCAAGCTATTTAAGTAGTTCTTTGCTAGATCTTATACACATAGACATATGGGATCCTATTAAAGAGGCATCCTTGGCTGGTAATAAGTACTATGTATCATTCATTGATGATCATAATAGAATGACATTTGTGAATTTCATTAAACATAAGAGTGAAGTGTTTGATTGTTTCAAGAATTTCAAATCGTTTGTCGAGAAGCAAACAGGAAGGTATGTTAAGAAGCCAAGATCCGACAGAGAGAGAGAGAGTATTTCTCTCAACCTTTTACTGATTTTTTGTATGATGAAGGTATCAAAAGAGAAGTTACATGCAGGTATACTCCACAGCAAAATGGAGTTGCAGAAATAAGAAACAGAATCATAGAAGAATCAATTAGAAGCATGCTAAATGATATGTGTTTGCCTAATTCTTTTGGGCTAAAACTATCAGCACAAGTGTGTATATTACGAATAGAGTACCTACTTCAAGAATTCATCATTTGACATCATATGACGTATGGCATGGAAGGAAACCAAGTGTAAGTCATTTGAAAGTATTTGGTTGCATATGTTATGTGCATGTACCTAATGAAGTGAGATTAAAATTTGTTGTGAAATTGGACAAATGTATATTTATTGGATATGTAGATAGTCAAAGAGGATATAGATGTTATAATCCTCATTCCAATAAGGTGGTTGTTTCAAGAGATGTAAACTTTGATGAATCCCTTTCATGGTATGTAGATAAGAAAAAATTATAGGTCATAAATGGAGATGAAGAAGATACACATGAAGGAGATGAGTGCTTACCTCAACCCATAAGAAGTTTAAGTGATGCAAAGAGTGCTTTGGATGAAGAAAGAAAGCTACCTTTCAATGGAAGAGCAAGGCAAGAATCACCTCCAAGTGTTAAAAGTAAAGGTAAATTCAAACTTATTGAAGTTAATGATGAAGGAGAAGAAGTTGGTAGTATACATGAGTATGGAGAATCATCAAAGGTTCCTAATAAAAAAGCAAGAGCACCTACATTGGAGGTAAGAAGAAATTCGAGAGTGAGTAAGCAACCTCAAAGGTATACTTATGAATCTTTTATAAATACTCAGTATGCTTTTATGACAAAGGTTGAGTAGGAAAATGAACCTACATATTCTGATGAGGCAAAAGGAGATGAAAAGTAGGAGAAAGCAATGAAAGAAGAAATGGATGCACTATAAGATAACAATACTTGGACATTAGTTCCAAAGACACAAAAACAAAAGGTAATTGGTTGCAAGTGGCTTTCTAAGATTAAAAGAAATAGTGATGGTAGTGTGTCAAGATATAAGGCTAGACTTGTAGTAAAAGGATATGCTCAAACTCAAGGATTGGACTATGAGGAAACATTTAGTCCAGTAGAAAACATGGCAATAGTGAGAACTTTGTTGGGTTTAACTGCAAGTAAAAGATTGATATATATACCAACTAGACATAAAGAATACCTTTCTTAACAGTGATGTAAGTGAAGTGTATATGTCACAACCAGATGGTTGTGTGGATGCAAAATGTCCTAATGATGTATGCAGCTTAAAGAAGGAATTGTATGGTCTTAAATAAGCACCAAGGGCATGGAATGTAAGCTTCATAAAGTATCTTATGCTACAAGGATATACAACGAGTCATGCTGATCCTTCACTTTATGTAAAACATGTAGATGACATGTGTGCCTATGTATGCATTTATGTGGATGACTTGTTGATTAGAGGGAATGACGTAAAAGCGATTGAAGAGATTAAAGGTAATTTGGGAAAGGAATTTGAAATTTCAGATCTTGGTTTGCTTAGATACTTTCTTGGGATTGAGATTGTGTATGGAGATGAAGGTATATGGTGGATACAAAGAAAGTATATATGTGATATGCGAAAAAGGTTTGGTATGCCATTTCTGATATATGCTATGTAGTGGGAGTATTGTCATAATTTATGCATGAACATAGAGTATTTCATATGCATGTAGAAAAAAACCTGCTTGGATATTTGAAAGGTACCATGAACGAAGGAATATTTTATAGTCATGATGCTGATCTAGCTCTTAAAGTCTTTAGTGATGTAGATTGGGTTGGATGTAAAGATGATAGAAGATCCACAAGTGGATATGTGGTGATACCAAGAAACAAGACATTAACATGGAGCTCAAAGAAACAACCTGCTATTGCTTTATCTTCTACAGAGGTTGAGTATAGAGGCTTACCATTTGCTACTACTGAGATTATGTGGTGTAAGAAAATTCTTTCATGACTTGAATATGAAGGTTGATGTACCATTGATATACGGAGATAACTTTAGCAGCATTCATATGAACTCAAATCCTATTTTTCATGCTAGGATAAAGCATATAGAGATACTCTATCATTATGTTCGAGAGAAGGCCATAAACAATGAAGTGCATGTTTCTTTTGTTGGAACAAAGGATCAAGGTGTAGATATCTTTACCAACTCCTTGGATGAACCAAAGCTTCAAAGATTCAACTATATTCTTGGCATGAAGGAAATACCCTTTGAAACTTGAGAGGGAGAATGTTGAGAACATTTGTTTTATGTATAGGGAGGTCTTCAATACTTCAAGAAGGCTCATATTATTGATAAAGAATATCCAAAATCCCACCTGCATTCTAGAACATGGTGAGTCAAATTAGTGAGTCACAAGGGAGTTGCAGTGGTGTCCTAGTGGAAGGTCGATGTGGCTAGTTCTCAAAGTCCATCAATATTTTACTTATTTGAGCATTTGAGTCATGTAATACCTCCACCCAAGTGTCTAACACCATTTTAGATGTATTAGGAGTGTTTTGGATTAGTTTTCCATGCTATAATTGTTGGGTGTGTGTAGAAGTGCGAGAGACACACAAGAAGCACACACAAGGAGCACAAACGTAGCAAGACACACGGAGAAGACGATGGCTGGAATAGCTCTCTCTATTGATCGATGAACTGAACTCAAGTAAGAGCTAAATAATAATCCCTAAGTACAAAGTACCACCACATATGAGAGTATCAAGTATGTGGTAACATGGGGAAAAAACCTCTAGCCAACACTAGAGTAAAAAGTGCCCATGTATAGGAAAAAGGTTTACATCAAAGCTACTCGAGGAACACATAAGTGTAACAAACCCCGCTGGAGCGAATGATGTGAACACATACAGGGAGTGACAGATCAGCCCCCACAAGGTAACAAGCCTAAAGCTTTGCGAAAAGCTTCAAACTTTTCCCGTGGAAGAGCTTTGGTGAATATGTCTGCCACATTATCTTGTGTAGGCACATATACCAAATCAATATCTCCTGCATGAAGGCGCTCTCTCACATAGTGATAATGCACCTCAATATGTTTGGTCCATGCATGAAACACTGGGTTTCGTGCAACAGCCAAAGCACTCTGACTATCTGTGAGAATATGCGTAGCAACATCAATCTCCATGCAAAGATCCATCAATAGGCGTCTCAGCCATATACACTCCACTGTAGCTGTGAAAACTGCCGTGTACTCAGCTTCACAACTTGATGTCGCCACTGTAGGTTGCTTCTTACTCAACCAAGATATGCATGAGTCTCCAAGGAAAAAGCAATTACCACTAGTGGACACACGAGTATCATAACAACCAGCCCAATCACTATCTGTAAAAGCATGCAAGCATGGCTGAACATCTCTGCCATAAAAGAGACCTAAGCTCAAAGTGCCTCGAAGATATCTAAACACACGTTTCACTGCTTGCCAATGCTTAGTGCCAGGCTATGCATGAATTGAGTCAACTGGGAAACAACATACTGTATATCCGGCCTTGTGTTGCATGCATATATAAGACATCCCACAGCCTGCTGATAAAGAGAAGTGTCAAATGCATCACTGGAATCCTCAACTGAGAATCTAAATCCTGTCTCAACTGGTGTGGAAACTGGCTTGCAATCCTCAAAGTCAAAACACTGAAGTAGTTTTTCAACATACTTTGCTTGATGCATAACAATTCCTCCCTCAACGGATACAAACTGGATGCCAAGATAGTAGCTCAAAAGACCAAGATAAGTGACATCAAAAGTATGTTGCAAATCAGCCATAAGAATGTCAAGTTTTGCATCACATGACCCAATCAAGAGTATGTCATCGACATAAAGAACAAGCACTATAAGATCAGCCCCATTTTTGCGTACATAAAGTGTGCTTTCAATCGGACTACATGTGAAGCCAAGAGCAATCAAGTGCTTATGTATTTTGTCATACCATGCACGTGGAGCTTGCTTGAGACCATACAAGGCTTTATGCAAGCGACAAACCATATGCTCTTTCCACTTCATAGAAAATCTGGGAGGTTGCTTCACATAGACCTCTTCTTGCAAATCACCATTCAAGAAGGCTGTTTTTATGTCCAACTGATGCACTTTCCAACCTCGATGGGCAGCCAATGCAACCACGGTACGAATGGTAGTCATGCGTGAAGTAGGTGCAAAAGTTTCCTCATAGTCAATGCCATATTGTTGCGCATATCCTTTGGCAACCAATCTAGCTTTGTAGCGATCAATGCTACCATCAGATTTTCTCTTAATCTTGTAAACCCACTTTGTATCAATGGCATTCTTTCCTTTTGGCAATTCACATAACTCCCAAGTACCATTCCTATGTATGGAATCCATTTCTGATTGCATAGCACTCATCCATTGTGGATCATCACATGCATCTTCAAAAGAAAGTGGCTCTTCATTACATGCTGTAGCAATAAGAGAATAATCCACAAAATTACTTGATGCATGGTGAGAGCTTGATCTTGTTCTACCAAGTAAAGGTGCACTCAATTTGCTATCCTGCAAAGTTTGTTTCAGCCACTTTGGCATAGATTGTGCACTCTTGATAGACATGCGTTCATTACGTAAAACATCTTCAATATGTACATCATGCGTGGGCTGAATTTCATGCTTAGTTTCAGCCATATTTTGACGCAAATGTTCAGCCATATGTGGCTGGAAATTTCCAACAGTTTTGACAATTTTTGCCTGAAATTTTTCAGCCATGTTTGATGGCAAATTCACTACATTTTCAGCCCCATTTGGCTGGAATTTTTCAGCCCTTTGAACCTCAGTTGGCTGATCTACATGGCCATAGTCAAGCGCACCATTTTGGAACAAAGACATGAGTGTATCGAACACATCTTGTGAGCTAACTGTTGGCAGTTTTTTGCATTCAAGTAGAGGAAAAACTGAATTTTCAGCAAATACCACATCTCGACTCACAATAATTGTGTTCGTCAATGGATGGTACAACCGATATCCCTTACTTTCAGCACTATAACCAACAAATATACATTGCTTTGCCTTGTCATCAAGTTTGTGACGTTGTTGTGATGGCACAAGAGCATATGCCAAACAACCAAACACACGCATATGACTAACCATAGGCTTATGACCATTCCAAGCCTCATAAGGAGTGATGACTCTCAATGCTTTTGTAGGGCAGCGATTCAACACATAGTTTGCACACATGACCGCTTCCATCCAAAACTTATGAGGAAGATGCTTTCCTTTAACCATACATCATGCCATTTCAAGTAAAGTTCTATTTTTACGCTCGGCAACACCATTTTGTTGAGGTGTATATGGCACCGTACATTGGTGTGAATTACTTTTTTCACGAAGAAAAGCATTAAA
Organism: Ceratopteris richardii; assembly: GCA_020310875.1. NCBI lineage: Eukaryota > Viridiplantae > Streptophyta > Polypodiopsida > Polypodiales > Pteridaceae > Ceratopteris > Ceratopteris richardii. The sequence goes on along the minus strand of CM035417.1, from coordinate 184,457,798 downwards.
CTCATGTGACATGTATTCACCACCACGATTTGTGCGTAGAGTCAAAAGCTTTTGTGAAGAAAAATTTTCAGCCATAGCTAAAAATGCTTTGAAGCAAGAAAATACCTCATTCTTTGCTTTCATAGGATACACCCATGTATGGCGAGTAGCATCATCAATGAAGGTAACAAAATATACATGCTTCCCAAAAGATGGAGTCTTGACCGGACCACATACATCACTATGAACAAGTTGCAATTTTCGGGTAGTGTGTGTATGACTATCTTTTGGAAAAGAAGCACGATGCATTTTTCCAAGAATGCAACTTTCACATGCATGCTTTTCAATGGACTCAAGTGTAGGCAAGCCAATAACCATGTCCTTCTTTTGCAAGTAGATCAAACTATTGAAGTTTAAATGACCAAGACGAGCATGCCAAAGCTCCATTTCAGCCATGGAAGAAGTATGAGCAACTAAGGCATTCGAGGCAGCCCTCTTGTATGTATCCATGCGATACAAACCATTACATAATGTACCGGACATCACGATAACATCGCCATTGCTGAAATCATGAACCATACACTTATCATCAACAAAGTGTACATGAAGTCCAGCTTTGGCAATCAACGGAACTGAAATTAAGCTCTTCTTGATACCGGGCACATACAATGCATTTTTCAAGAGAATCACACCTCCATTTGCCGTAAGCTCAATTTCTCCTACTCCAATGATAGGATAAGAGGCATTGTTTGCACACACCACATGTCCTCCTTTAGGTGCATCTTTCAAAGAGGCAAAACATCTCTTGCATGATGTTATGTGCTTTGAAGCACCACTATCAAAGAACCAATCCGAATCAGCCTCACTCACAACCATACATTTAGAATGTAAAGAAGCATCATAATGACATGTAACAACACATGCCCAAAAATCTTGAGCCATGTTAGCTTGATCATTCTTTGCATTTGCTGAATTTTCAGCAATAGACATGCCCGATTCCTTCTTCTTTTCATTGCGTTTAGCAAGCTTTCTACACTCATCAATAGTATGACCAGCCTTTCGACAATATTTGCATCTCTTCTTCTTTTGCAAATCACCATCATTAGAGGAATGAGTGGAAGAGGAAGCTTGAGGCTTTGGTTTTGATGAACCCAAAGCTGAACCATACTTGCTTTTCCCTTTTTGTGAGATATCAAGTGCTTGCGTTCCCTCAATCAAACCACTCCTATTCACTCTAGATTGCTCTTCTTGCAAAAGAAGAGACACAACCTCATCAAATGCATACATATTAGGTTTTCCTTTTGCAACCAAACGGAGTGTAGTAGCAAAGCTTTGAAAAGATTCCGGTAATCCTTTCAACAATGTAGAAATGAGTGATGCATCCGGAATGATCTCATCTATGTTTGCCAATTGCTCTTTCAAGTCCTTGATGCGTGTCACATACACATCCACTGACTCATTTTCAGCCATACATACATCCTCAAGTTGCTTCCTCAAGTATGCAATACGTGCTTCATTACGCACGGCATACAAAGAAGCAAGAGTGTCCCATGCTTGTCTCGATGTAGAACATGACCGAATGTGTGGAACTATATGATGTTTCACGGAAAGCGCAATCAAAACATGAGCTTGAGCATCTTTTCCATCCCATCTAAGCTGCTCCTGTGTAGGTGGAGAAGGAGAAACCACTGTACTCGAAGAAGAAGCTCCATCTGTGACAGTAGACTGTGAAGTAGAAGCACCTGCCGGTCTTCGATCTACATTTGCCACTATGTTCCAAAGTTGTTTTGCAACAAGAACATGCTTCATCATGTAAGAACACATCGGATAGTTGGTCCCATCAAGCTTATCTTCAGCTTGAAGCATGCCAAACAAGTCATTACTGCCCGCCATTTCACTAAGGAACAAGAATGTGACAAAATCTTCACTTCGATGAAAGCTGAAATGAGTGCTGAAATTTCAGCTCACAAACCGTCACTCTGATGGCGATTCTGACTGCACGAATGGCTTCGAAATGGGGGTAAAACCCCGGCGCAGCTGGTGGAAATGTTTCCCGGCTGCTGAAATTCACACTTCTATGCTCCGAAGTCGATTTGCACTGTTAAAGTGCGCGCGCGCCGCGACGCGAAAAACCGAAACTTGAGAAGAAGCTGAACGTGCTCTGATACCACTGTTGGGTGTGTGTAGAAGTGCGAGAGGCACACAAGAAGCACACACAAGGAGCACAAACGCAGCAAGACACACGGAGAAGACGATGGCTGGAATAGCTCTCTCTATTGATCGATGAATTGAACTCAAGTAAGAGCTAAATAATAATCCCTAAGTACAAAGTACCACCACATATGAGAGTATCAAGTATGTGGTAACATGGGGAAAAAACCTCTAGCCAGCACTAGAGTAAAAAGTGCCCATGTATAGGGAAAAGGTTCACATCAAAGCTACTCGAGGAACACATAAGTGTAACAGTAATAAGAGGGGAGAAGTCGTGATCTTGTGGGAAGTCCAAGAGAGTCATATGTGTATCTCTCCACTATTGTAGTTTTGTAGACATAGACTATAGAGCTTGTATCTCCCTCATTATATATCCAAATTACATGTTTGATGGTTCATTGGAAAGCTCTTATTGGTTAATTTCATACTATTAATTTTTATAATCATTGGATTTCTGAGACTCAGAGCAGTACTCTCTGCAAGTAGTGTGTGTTCTCAAGTTCACCTCTACTGAAGGTCTTCATTAGACCTCAAAATTATAGAGGTCACATCTCCTTGTGTATTTATCTAAATTGAGTATTCTATAGCTCACTAGAAAACTTGTGGTGTCTAGTATATGTGGTTAAGGGAGTTTTAAAAATTTCCAAGTTAGTAGAGAACAACAAGCTCTGCAAGCACGATTGGTTTTTTGCACATAAGTTTGTGAGAAGGTCAACTAGTTCCTAGGGGTCTTCTAGCTATACTATGGAGGTCAATAAAATCCAACAAGATTAACCTCTCCTAACAATCTATATAAACAAGAGAATTGTATATAATCGATTCCACAACTAAAGATAGAAACTAGGTATCTAGAGTCGATCATAAATCAAGATCCTAGTTTGATTATAGCATAACACATGCCTGAAAAAATACAAATGCTTCAAAAATCATACAAGGCAAAAAAAGTTGTTGAACCAACATTGTACCAACATGAGGAGTTTTACTATTGAGGTGGCTTAAAGGAAGAAATACTTGAAAAATAAATGATTGAAGTCATATAAAATTTACTAGAGTCAATTTCTTATCCTATCCTTGACATCAAGGTTCTAGAGCTCAAAATTTAAGATTTGGTAGGAATCGAAGCTAATCCTCAACCTATCTACGAAGAAGAGGTGTATTTAGATGTTTCCACAAAACCAAAACACATAAGCATTGATAAAGATGCTAATTCCTTGATTCTCAAGGTATATTGTACTTGGGAAAAAGAGATATTGGGAAAGAGTCCAAGAATCAAGATGAGAATCTTAATCTCCATCACCTATTGAGAATATTTATTTCAATAAGGACCAGTTTGCAATGAAACACATCGCTTTATAGCAATCCAATTAGTCCAAGGCCAATGAATGAAGACGCTACAATCTTAAATGAACTGCAAAGATATCCATGAGAGTAGAAACAAGATTCTATACGTTACAAAGCTTTTGCAATTCATCTCAAAAGGAATCATGACACAAATGAAATTCCGAGGCTCATCGAAATAGATACAAAAAGTAAAGCTAAGATCCACCTATACTTTTGAAGAGCTTTTGAATGTTAAACCATATCTTTGGAAGCAAGTACTTCCAAAAGTAGGCAAGATTAAACTAGAGGGCATAAACTTTGCAAAGATTGGAATGAACATTTAATAAATTCTTGCAAAAGATTTGGAGATCATAGTGAAGGGGATGAGTGAAACACTTGTCTAGACATACAATGCAATGGGTAAATGAATGAAGCCATAGTTTCTTTAGGTTCAAAATGGGGAAAAACTACACTCAGATATACGACAATGAAGCTAAAACTAGTAGGCAGACAAATTGAAAGACTACAAGGACTATTAGGTCTTATGCTTAATAGCTTTGCTATCAAATTTGAACATACACTAGATATGTGTCAATTTGGAAGGGCAAGTACTAATGAAATGATTTTAGGAAGACCTTTCATGCACCAACTAAAAATAGTACAAGAATCAAGTAGTGATGCTATTTGGCTCTAACATTTAGGTACAACTACAAAGCTTCACATAAAGGATTACACCTTTAAAAATATACCCCACTATAATGGAAGAACATCCATAGAAAAAAAATGAGATGTAATTGAATAATGCAAATTTCGATTCTGCATCATGGATGCACAAGGATACATATTTATGGCTATGTACAACTATTGAGAAAGAAGAAAAAAGATGGAAAGAAGCTAAAATGGGAATAATGAACATGAAAGAAAAACTACTTGAGGACCCTACATCCATGCATAGAGTATTCAATGATAGAGAGTTTGAGCCACGAGGCTACTGTAGATGTTTCTATGAATGAACGTCTTCACACAATTCTTTGACCAAAAAACATAGGATTTATTTATGGTCCATGCATTCAAAGAAATTGATTTAGATCCATGGATCTGTGAAGAAATAGATGATACTACTCTGGTAATGGATTCCCAATTCATTTCATAGGAATTTCTAAGAGAGATAAGAGCAATGGAGTTTGAGGTCATACATGATGAAGATGTTAGTCCTACCTTGAACATTCATGAAAAACATCATAGGGAGAAGATGACGAAAGAGGAAATGAAAGTGATTATCCATTTGAAGCACTTGAATATTTGCAAAATACAAAGTGGAAGATAGAAAGAGAAAATGATAGAAGTGCCAAAATGAGAGGCTAAAGCAAGTTAATCCTATGATAATAAACAACAAAGAAAGAAAGTGGTGATTATCGTAGAAGATAACAAAAAGTTTTGTACATGCGTTGGTAATGATTGAAGAGTAACAAAGAAGAAGAACTACTCAACTTGCTTAAAAAATATAGGAACATATTTTCTTGAAACTACAAGAATTTTAAATATATGCATTCATAAGACTACTATGGATCTAGATGTCAAGCCAAGTAAATGCAACGTTCTTATACATGTTTTTGTGGGTTGTTTTGGGGATGGGTGTTTGAGTGTTTGTAAAAAAAGGGGAGAAGATATATATTACATATAGATTGCACACAAAACAATATGCCTTCTTATCTTCAATGGTAAAGTGATTACAAAGAGGAAATAGGAAACAATAATGAAATCCATAGAAAATGGGAAAAAAATTTGAAAGTACCACCAAGTACTTCCAAGTACAAAGAAGTATAACCAAAGTGCAATGAAGTACACCAGGTATTATACTTGCAAGTACAAGGAATTCACAAGCAATTTCTTCTTCCTTGGCCACCAATCTTGAGTCTATGCAATCTTTCACTCAAGCTTTCTCCAAATGTAGAAGCAACATATATGCCTTTATCATGAGCCTTGCAAGTACTCATTGGAGGTTGCATGCAGAAAATCCCGTTGAGTTTTCTTCTCCTAGAACATACTAACAAAATAAAAAAATTATAATAGATAATAATTCCCCCTATCCCTTGTCTTCATTTCTCTCTCTCTCTCTCTCTCTCGCTCTCACTCTCTCTCTCTCTCTCTATCTCCCCTTGCTCTCCTTATTTTGTCAGAAATTCACATACACACAAAAGCATACCTTACTCTTTGTCTTCTCCTATTCTCTAATATATGCCATATGCCATTTGTTGCGTACATGCACTTTACATTTGTTGATGTGTCTTTTGCCATGTGTCCTTTCCAAGATCTTTGGAATGAGATAAGAAACCCACTCTTTGGAACTTTGTCCCCATTATGAGAAAACACTACCCAACACTTGGTATAGTTTATGAAGTCCTTCATTCAAGTGCATCCCAATATAATCTTCTATCCATGCACATTTCCCTACAGAAAATAGTGTTCCTCTCCTTGTTCTTGTAGTGATCTTAGTGTATGTGATCCAAAAAACAAAAACGTTATTGTGGGAGGCTTTACACCACACTTTTGGGTATATCTATCAAAATTTTGGTGTTCAACTAGCAATTCAAATAAAATTTGAATTTGAAACCCTCATTTCCTAGATTATAGGAAAAGAGAATGAGTCTCAATAAATTCATCCCACAAGTAACCTGAATTCAATTTGGCTATTAGGAGTTGTAGAAAACCAGGAGGAGACTCTAAGGAGTGTATATAATTAATCCAAGTACTTGTACTTTATAATAGATGAATATACATTCAAGTTACATCTTCATCTTGCTCATTGCTATCCTTCTCTATTTCATCTTCTTCAAATGAGTAGGACTGCAAAGTTTGGTTCTCACATCTTAGAAGTCCAATCTTTATGAATAAGGACTCATTGGAAAGTTATTAGTGTCTAATTGAATGGTTCAAGGTTTTGTATCATTAAGACTCTCTGCTGAGTTCTAGAGTAATTTCTTTGCCTCAAGGTCTATTCCTACTATTCCCTGAAAAGTCAGGGTGAGCTCCCATTCATGTTAACACTAGTGTTGTACTTGGCCATTGTAGTGTCCTAAAAAAGAGTCACTATTTGATGATTTTTTTATATTACTAGAAGGAACCATTTATAAATGTAACTATGCAACATGTTAGCATAAGGGTTGAATATTTTTATAAAAATATATTCTTAATTAAAGGATTTAGAAATTAATATTTATTCACTAATTTTATGATGCTAATTTCAATATTATCGCAATAATTACAGTGATGTAATTTAGTGGTTATTTTCTATCAAAATCATGATCTCGTAATTTTCATTAGTGTAAATGCCATAAAATATCTTATTTTATATACTTCAACATGTTTCTATCCATAATGAGAGATTTGCAATGATCTGTAATAATTATGGCATAAAATTAATCTCATAGATGATATGACAATGTTATCATCTATGAATTATTTTGCAAAGTGAGGGTATGGATATGCATCATTTTTTATTATCAAAATAATCAAATTTATATGTCGTTTCTTCAAGTTAAACAATACCACTATTTTTCTACGATAAGAAAAGGTCATTTGATGAGGAAATATGGCATATGCTACATGCTTAAAGTTAATATGCTAGTTTTTTCTATAAAGTAGTTTATAATGTCTATAGAGTTATTTTGATTGATAATATAAACCTTATGTCATTGAGGAAACCTAATTTCTTAGGACGATTTTTGATAGAGAAAAATATGGCTATTCAAAGAAATATTGAGATTTTTAGTGGTATGTGATATACATACAAAAAGTATTGGTTCAATGACATGTAGTAGATGGTTTTTGAAATTAAAAAACAACCATTTTAGTGTTTTTATGAATCAATATTATATAAAAAGCACCTAAATTGTATAGCTATATAATGAGCACCCTATATTGTAGTAATTTTTTTATTATAAAAATGATTTTTCTAGTTCCAAAGACTTGTCTTAAATGATTATATGATAATAAATTAACATTAGAAAAATGATTCCAATAGGAGGAGAATTATTTTTATGGAGATATTTCTTTCTTCTCATATATGAGGCTACAAAAAAATATTTTTTTTGAACCATATTCAATCATTTCTTTATTTTGAGTTATCAAAAAAGGTTATTTAAAAAAATATATATATATTTTATAGAACATATAAGTATAGGTCTTTATGGTGCTTGAAGGTTTTTTCAAAATTTTATTTGACTAGTATGTGTGATTATTTCTTATTAGTTAGAAAAAAGGACACTATAGTGTCCTGTTTTGGTACAACACTAGTGTTAAGGTCTTAATTAGAGCATGCTTTGTCCATAATTCCAATTCTTGTGCACAATAGGGACTTTACAATATTAGAAAACTTCCTATAAGAGGAACTAGATAAATTGTAATCAAGTTAAGAGCACTAAGTGTTTGAACTTGAAATTTCGTTCTACAAGAAAATGAAGATTATGACCACCACCACCTGCTAGAGAGATGAATCTCCTCCCAACCATATGCCTCTATATATAGCTCTCTCCAAGGGACTACCTTCTTGGGCAGGTGGATTCTAACCATCCATGTGTCTGCCATGTAACTTCATGTGTGCTAAGTGTCCGAGTTAACTGGAGTTAATGCAAGTGGATGCTTTTAGAAGGCTCTAGAGTTGTTTGGGCAAAATTAGTCTCCCCATGTACCCCATGGAGGTTGAACCCAAGACCTCCTCTTTCACACCCTTGAGACTTAACCACTAAGCTAAGTGGATCACTTGTTTGCAAGAGCACATGACATACTAATAAGTCTAGTCTCAAGATCTTTGGTCATACACGCAGGTGACCAAAACGGTGTCTGATTTTAGATCTATCTGAGCCAACCCGACCCTTAGATCATATAATTACTTTATTACATTCTTTCCCCTTGGAAAAATATTTTTATCCTCGAAAATAGAGCTATATAAATATTTTAGGAAACCCCCGAGCCCCATGTTCTAAAACCGAAAGAACATGATTCATGTGTGTGGTGGGATCCCTTCCCAAATGATTCAAAACACCATTGAACTTTGCACTTTGAGAAACTAGTCAAAATACAAAGTAGTGAATGAATCATAAGGGTGGATCTAAAAACATCCTTTCCTAATTCACTTGTGTCTAAATGTGCAATCTAGGCACAAACATGTGAAATGAGTGGATTCCAAGTATTAGTTCATCTCTTAGCATCACACATGCATGACCATAATATCAAAGGTGGGATTCTTATCCCTCACAAGCCTTTGAGAAGTCTTGATTCACTTGAATTTGATTTGGAAAACTAAAATTTTTGTTGGCACAAACATTGAACTTGGATGTTTGTACTATGGTTTACTTTCAATCAATATTTACTTGATTTCTATCACTTGACTGGAGGACTGCTATGTCCTAAAGGGCCTAAAAGAATCCTATGTAAAATGTAGTAGAAAGTGTGCCATATACATTCGATTAGCCATATTTAAATTTGAACAAGTCCAATTCAAAATGAAAATTGTCCAACTTAGGACACTTTTCTCACAGACTTTAGCTCAAAGTTCTTGGAATTGCCAAGTTAATGAGAAATTCCTAACTTCTTTGCTCTAGAGTTTACTAAACTCTAGAAAATCATTAAATTTATGATAGAGAACTAGAAGCAAACTCAAATGAATAATTCAATCTTGGACTTATCATCTTTTGAAGATTGAAAGAGTTCTTGTATAAAACATCTATCTAGAATGTTTAATTTAGTTGTTTGGTTCTAACAACTAACCCTAGACTTTTATAAAAAGGATAAAATACCATATCTGAGTCAAATCCAAAAGATTCAAAAAGCAAAAAGAAAGAGCTAAAACTATGTGCAATCAATTCAAACTTCGAAGATACGTAAACTTACGAGGAGTCAATTGCAATCAATTCAAACTTCGAAGATACGTAAACTTACGAGGAGTCAATTTCTAGATGACTCAAGACTTTTACTAGTCAATGATCTATTTCAACAAGGTATTGAAAATTTTTTTCTATCTTTAAGAGAAATTAACTTGATTCTTGAAAAGATTCATAGATTAAATCTAAAACATCATCCAACCACAAGATGCTAGTGTGGTATCCAACATGAGTGTGTCAACCTACTGAGGTTCTATTGATGATTTTTTACTCAAATAATGCTTCATTTGAGACTAAGTTCATGCCTATATTCAATCTTTATGAATGCTTATTGCGAATGCCATTCTTGTGCATTTCTTGAGTCAAAGGATTAAATTTATGAAGTTACACTAGGAACATCAATTTGAGTATAAAATCTAGTGTCCCATACCATCTTATTTTGTATTCACATTGACGTGTAAGTGATACCTATCCTGAAGTCAAAATATATCTTTATAGAGTATCTTCTCACTTCAATTCTTTAAAAGAATGTTGAAGTTTTAGGCATTATCTCTAACTTGATATACTAGGTTTTGATTCCTTTACATGATCATTTCATGATCTTGTGCTTTTCCCTTGGAAAATTGAAAACCTTTGGATAGAACAACAATCCTTCTTTGCTAAGGTTTTCAAACGAAAAGAAGTTAGAATTCTAAGTTCTTGAATTTTAAAATTCAAGTCCAATTGGTTATACTTGATCAATTTTTACCAATAAGAGCCATTTACATCTTGTCTTTAGATTCCTTTCTTACTGAAGCAGTAGCTACCCTAACTGGGACTTTACAGGCATCTCTTTATTGCTTAAGTGTAAGCATCTGCTCATGCTTTTTTTGGATTTTAACAAAATACCTTTAATGATAGGCAAACATTATGTTTTACCTTCCACATGCTTAATTACCATCGACACGGTTACAGACTACATAAATGGTTTTTTTTAACTTTATTCAAGCTTGGAACAACTTATTATTTCACACTTTCCATTGAATAAATGGAACTTGAGTGGAAAAAATCCCAAACAAATTTGATTGCCAGTACTTAGGAAAATTTTAGAGTAGTTCAAATCACAATTTCTTAGACAAACCTAATGAAGTTTGATCAAGTCTTGTTGACCTTGTGACAAGAATACAGACTTAGTCTTTATTGTTAAGATCTCTTAAACTGACAAGGACGTCTTCTCTTACTTGTGGGATTTTAAAGATCTTTCTCTCAACTCAAGTTCAAGCATATGCTAATGGCTTCTTAGATTCTAAAGCTAAAAATCTTATGAATATTTATACACCTATAGGTGATATCAACCATTGGACTTTAAGTACCACCTCTAGTGGTTTGAGACTTTTGGGAAACTACTTGTTGTCTAATGAGTTTGAATGATTTCGTTCTCACTACTAGGGAGAATGTTATGCTTCAAGGACTTGAGATTCCTTCTAAAGAATCAAATAACCTAAGCAAATGATTCATCATGCAATCCATTGCACTATTGTACTCATTTTTGAAAGAATTTCTTGACTTTTGGGCAAGATTCTTAGAATTTTATTGTTGGAATGTTGTTCATGTGGTGACTATCAAACTAAAGGATCATTGTAGAACATATTTTCCCATCCGTTGATTAAAGTCTAGAGTACATATTTTGAAAATCCACTTTGATTGCATAGTTTAATGTACAAGCATCTTTTGATGATTGAACCAACCTATAATAATTACTATGAACACATCATCACCTTCTTTATTACTTAAGAATCATTGGGGTTCTTTTCTATAAGTGATAGCTTACCAATATCTTGGAAGACCTTAATGATTGAGCTTTACCAATAGCTTGTCCAAAAGATATACGTTTCAACCTAAATTAGTGCATGTGTACTAGAGTGTCAAGAAAGCTAATGCTTTGCTCATCGTACATGGTAAACAACCACCTTTAGGGTTAGAAATCACATCATTTTCTAGAATTTAGCATGCCAAAAAGGTTTTTTTAAAGATAGCTTTCTTGAATAAACATCTATATCTTGAATATTTTTATTTTTCCTTCTATTGAATTCAATCTAGGTTGCATTTATTCAATCGAATAATGGAAAAATATGGAATATGTTCATTTTATTCATGTTTATGAATAAATGTGGAAAGAAAATAAAAAACGGTTGCTCTTTCGATTGAAAACCTTTAGGTGCTTCTTCAAAAGTTCATATAGCTCTACTACTATGATACCAATTATATCGAGAGCTTTCCTCACCATACCATTCAGGTACCGCTCTATTTTTTATTTATTATCTATTTTATTGTTATGTTTATTGTGTCATGCATATGTTATGATTCACATATGCATCTCTTACATATGTATGATTTATATTTATGTGATTAATTTTATGTGTTTTAATAATGAACAGTATACATGTTTCGCTCGTGAAAGCATTTTCTACTTGTATACATTGATGAATAAAATTTAAAATAAACCACTATTGTGATTGTTTGACTCGGTACATCGATTCTTATTCTCACAATAGTATAGGACTGAGCAATAGATCTATTGAGATTGTCTGAATTGCCACCTCGATTCCTACACTCTCAATAGCATACGGAGTGTATAGGGACTATTGTGATTGTCTGATTCTTTGACTCGTACTCTCACAATAGTCACTTAGATTCCTGTGAGCATAATTATACTGTAGGTCATAAGGTGTATAGAAACTATTATGATTGTCTGATTCTTTGATTCTTACTATCACAATAGTTATATACACTCATGTGATAAGAATCATACATAGTATAGTGAGTGTATATGAAATATTATGAATGTCTCATTCTTTGACTCTTACATTCTTAATAGTTACATAGATTCACTTCAAGATGATAATTGTACTCTTTATTTAATTATAAATCTACTTATCTAATTATCTATCCATATTTCTATCATTTCTCTACACATACTATTGATCTATCTATCCATACACTTACTGATGTATCTATTTATATGTGTACTTAAAATGCATTGAAACATCCATCATTTTATTTATGAGACTTTTTTTTTATTATTGCTTTTATGAATTAGATTAGTGTTTAAAGATATAATATCAATTTTGATTCAATTTCATATGATAGTTTATTTTCTACATTTGCACAGATGGCAGATAAAATAGATAAGCACAAGCGAAAGGTTTTGGAAGATTTTGTCTGCTAATACATGTATGGAATGAGAGAAGACCAAATCACTATAGCAATGGACATACCCAATTACAAGCATTTCATTGAACAACTATTTAGAACAACATATGTCAATATTGAAGATAAATTTGGGAGTGTATCAGGAGGAGCACAAGTTATAGATGAACAAATGTCCAAAGAGCTCACTCATATCTTTGGACAAATAATCAAAGTGGCAAACTCATCGGCATTGGATACCACCACAATGCCTAGATTCATTGATAAAATAAAATTTGTCAATTTACATTATCAGACAATGAAGAGACGAAAGCGAATGAGACGAGAGAGAGAGAGAGAGAGAGAGAGAGAGAGAGAGAGAGAGAGAGAGAGAGAGAGAGAGAGAGAGAGAGAGAGAGAGAGAGAGATAGAGAGAGAGAGAGAGAGAGAAAGAGAGAGACCAATAGTAGATCCAAATACAAAAGATATACATGTGAATATGGGAGATCAAATATGGAATAATCTTTTTTTGCTCCCATACAGACACGAGAGAATGAACCCATGAATAAAGCCACAATTTTACCTGTGACACATAATGGAATTTTCAATCCACTCAGACTCACTCAAAAATTCCATCAAGATAATCATTTGGTTGAGCTATACTCTAGTTTTGAGTTAAATTAAGAATTATGGTGTTTTCCACATCCCCCTAGAGAAGATCACACATGTTTATACACAAAAGATGACAAACCCAAATTTTGATCTAACGATGCACATAAATCTGATGGCTTGGAATTAGTTCCCTCACCATGGATTCTACCATGAAATATATTCCCTTTATTGGTAAATTGCTCATTGAGAATGTGATTTCAAGACCATTTTCACCATCCTCCTCTAAGAATGCCCACCCATGCTCAATCTAGTACACAACCTTATGCATAATAGAATGAAACCATAGATGAAAATAGTCAAGGCTAGCTCTCCAAGATCACAATTGTGGCCAACTCAAGTGGATAAATACATGCAAAAAGTTTTTGATGGACAAAGTGATTGTAGGAATAAAGAGGTAGTGTTTCTATGGGTGTTTAGGTATGAGCAAGTCAATGATTGGTTCATGCATTTGGAAGTGTTTGTTATGAACCCAACAAGCACATATTTAGTATGGTTTCACTTTCTAAAGATTCAAACTTTCCAAAGTATTCGTGACCTCTTGGAGTGTTTTTCATGGAGTTTTCCAAAAATGGGATCATAGATGATAACATCCCTCAACTTGAGAACTTCATGCAAAATCCGAATGAATCAGTCTGAGATACAATACATATATTCAAATTATACTTAGCATAGTGCAATTTAGATCATTGCACTAGAGATAAACTTAATCACCTATTTTCAAGATGTTCTAGTTAGTGAAACTTTGAGAAATTTATTGTACCTCAAAATGGCCCAAACTCTAGCCAAATGCTTAGAAAGGTGTATCCGCAATGAGGGTGAATTGGGCCCTCTTGTCTTTCGACCAATTGTGTCTGCTCGAGAGCCTAAGAATACTTCTCCTTTAGCTGAAGAAATAGTTGAGAGGATATTGAAACACTTTGAACCCAAGATTAAGAGACTCCTTTGTGCTCCTTTGAAGATGCACAACCTTGAGAAGATTAACCCATACCTTGCCAATGGCCATTGTCATCCTTTGAAGATGAACCCATACCTTGGCAATGACTATTGTCAAATGCCTATTCATAGGCACCTCAAAGATTGTCTTATGGCCACTTCAAAACTTCTCAAAGATTCATACAAGGATCCAAAAACTCAATATTTCAATTCACACATCAAGTCTCGACAAATCCCTCCAACGGTTCATGCCCAACATCAAGGTACATATGCCAATCATGTGTGAACACACTATCCACATGATAGATATCCCATGTCACCAACTTCTAGCATCATTTAAGTCATTCCACATCCAATGATATAGATCCCTAATCAATGGAATGAAGGTACAAAATAGAGCCCTCAGTATAGGGAACCACTTTATAAGTGCCATTTGTGCTCTTATCTACCCACCCTCACCCACTTTGGCGCAAAACAAATGGTAGCACCCTCTCATGTTGTAGGATCTAGTGTTCAATCAAATTCTCCACGAGTTACACAAAAAGCAAGATATTGTCTTGGTTTTTGAGAAATTCACTTGTATAAACATTGCCCTAATATTCTTAAGAACAAATGAGTGACATGTCCATCCCTCAGAGATCTTGAGAGCAAAAGTGGAGTACTGTTTCATGTGATTACCAGGGACCAAGATAAGAAAAAATTCATTCAAACTAGACTAGGGCAACACGAAAGTAGAGCAATGAACGGATAAAAACTCAGACCCATATTTTGTTGAAAAAGAAAGAGGAATATATGAAGAGATAACAAGAAAACAGAACAAGGATGAAAAAGCAAATAGAAGATCTAGAGATTGAAGTCGAATAGGCTCAGTAGGAAGTCAAAGAAGCAAAGGAATGACGTGAAAATCTAAACGGGAGGTTCATAAAGAAAAACTGAAACTATTATCTATTTGATCCTAATCTTGAGTAGTTTTGCAAGCCTCCCATAAGAGTATCTACAAAGTTTCTAATCTATAAAATCATGATACATGTTACCCGAGATCCAACAGAGAAGGAATAGCTAGATATTTGTAAACCAATGATTAAGGTAGGTCAAAAAATGATGGAAAAGACTCCTCATTTTCTTTCTACATGCATATTCCAAAGAGAAATTCCACAAACTAACATGGAAAGAAAAAATTCCACAAGTAGTGATCCAAGAGCCTATAAGACTTCAAGCCCAAGTAATGCCACAAGAATACCATGAAAATAATGAAATATTGATCAATAGATTATTGACATAGAAATGGAGAGCCATGGATAAAGAACAATCAAGGAAGTCATACAAGCACAAAAAATATGACTTCTTAGAGGAGCCGTAGATACACCTTTAGGCCCTTGGAGTAAACTCAAAATAGCCCCAAATGGAACTTACAATCATCAAAGGATTGGTGAAGCTCCACAACCTCCGATTGGAAATTGGACAAGTGTCCAAGGCCTTGCTCTCACACCAATACTCTTTCTACTAAACCTTTCCTTATGTTAGAAGTAGATTTTGATGTTTCCCTTTGAATCATGGTTCCCTCATTGTGAGTAGTTACCTCTTTTAATCATATGTCCAATGCACCTTTTGCATGCACATGACTTGAAGTAGAAACATTACATTACAATGCACTTGTAACTCTTGGTGGACAAGGAATGAAGGATGCAATAGATGGGATATGCATGGAAGCAAACATAAACACACTAGTACTACTTGTAGAGATTCTGTGGCTTGTAGTGCCCTTCATCGCACAAAAGCTCACACTTAACCTCGGAATTCCCAATGTTAAAGTGGTGTGTGTAACAATATCAAAGGAGTACGCAAGATATTTCAAAAGAGTACTTCCCTGACCTGATCGATTTGATGTAGATTTGATTCTAGCTTAGATTGCTAGAATATTGATGTAGCTTAACACAAAAACCTTTCTTTACTTGCACTTCAATCCTTGAAGTTCGTTGAAAAGCTTGATTCAGCCTCCTCTGAACTCCATTGAAGCAATGAAAATCCTTCCTTCACTTTGAAGAGCTTGAAGAAGAACAAACTCCACCTTGGAAGATACTTATAGATTTGAAGCTTGTAAAGGGTTAAACTATGGCATAGAAAACATCTTTAATGTATTGGAAGAGGAATAATAATCTTGATCCTTATGTTTTGAAAAGAAAATGAATGAAAAATTTGCTCTCGTGCTTGAGGATGTGGAGAAATAAATGTGTTCTAGGATTTAAGAGAGACGGGAAAATGGCAAGATTTCATGGAAAGGTCGAAGGAAGGTGTTTTGGAACTTCAATTATCCCACATGTGTTGTAAAGAGATGCAAGAGGCACTTATAAGAAATAATGATTCATAGAATATTCACCATCACAAAGAGGAGGGAAGAGTAGTTGTTATCTTTGCTCCTTCATAGTGGTAGCCGACTAACTTTTGTCTCCTTCTTGAGTGTATGGATGGAAGCCTTCTGAACTAGGCCGCAACTCCTCTTTTGGGGACTCCTTGGGGGGGATCCCACACTTTGAGGGGTCCTCCTCCTCTTTTTTCTCCACTAACCAATTGTAGAAATGCCCAAGTGGCGACAAAATACCTTGGCTATATCACAAGGAAGTCGAAATAGCTCTCATACCAATGCAATACAATGAGAACCTCCATGCAAGAATTGAATCAATGAATGCCCTTTACCTCCCATTCAAGCCTCACATATATAGCCTCTCTCAAGGGGTAGTTGAACTAGGAAAGTGTTGAAATGGATCTCCAACTTGTGCAGCAAAACGTACATGTAAGAATTGACTCAATGAATGTCCTTTACCTCCCAAACAAGCCTCACATATATAGCCTCTCTCAAGGGGTAGTTGAACTAGGAAAGTGGTTACATGTCTGCCATGTGTGCAAGTTCTCAAGAGTCCACTAAAGTGGTTTGTCAATGATGTGTCCTAGTCCACTTTGAGTATACTCAAGTGGATGGGGATCCCATCCTCTAGGTGGTCCTCAATCTCTTTTTACTCCATGAATCAACTATAGCAATGCTTGAGCGGTGGCAAAATACCTTCGGGACATCACAAGGAAGTTGAAATAGCTCTCATACCAATGCAATAGAATCTCCATGTGGAAATTCACTCAATGAGTGCACTTTACGTCCCAATCAAGTTCACATATATAGCCTCTCTCAAGGGGTAGTTGAACTAGGAAAGTGTTGGAATGGCTCTCAAACCTATGCAATAGAAACTCCATCCAAGATTTGACTCAATTGATTTTCTTTAGCTCCCAACCAAGCCTCATATATATAGCCTCTCTCAAGGCATAGTTGAAATAGGATAGTGGTTACATGTTTTCAATATGTACGAGCTCTCAAGAGTCCACTAGAGTGGTTGGTTAGTGATGTGTCCCAATCCACTTTAAGATAACCCAAGTGGATCCTTCTAGAAGGCCTTGAAGCTCTTGAGAGAAAAATTCACCCATGTCTCCCATGGGATTAGAACCCAAAACCTCATCCTTCCCATCCTTGAGAATTGGCCACTAAGCCAAGTTACTGGCTTTTTTGCTCTTAGAAAATCCTAGGCTTAACTTAAGCCAAAGCAGTTTTATAACATCACAACCATCCTGTTGAACAATCTATAGATTATTCCAAGAGGAACTTGCAAAACTGTACTAGAATATTGTTGAAAACCTCGCCAAGATATTCATTAGACATTGAAAACCCCTTGTCGGATCTCATATCCTATTGTAAACAAGAAGGATATAACACTCTAGATGTGCATAGATTATTGTGGCCTTAATAAGAGTAATGATTAGAGTAGATATCCTCTACAACTTATATTAGAGCTCCTATATGGACTTGGAAAGGCAAAGTTTTTCACTAAGATTGATCTTCGAGGGGCTTACAACCTTATTAGAATTAGAGGAGACAAATGGAAGACATTATTCCATACAAGATATGGACATTTTGAATATGTAGTTATGCCATTTGGTCTCACAAATGCTCCAAGTTTTTTTAGCCTATGATGAAGGATATTTAGATGATTTTGTGTTCATATATCTAGATGATATCTTGATATTCTCACTAGATCTAGAGAAGCATGAATGCCATAAACAATATTTTCTAGAGAAACTAAGAGAAAAAAAGACTATATGCAAGGTTAGAGAAATGCTCTTTCAATCAAAGAGAAGTGAAATCCTTAGGGTATGCTGTCTCAAGAAGAGGAAACTTCATGTATCTTAGGAAGATTAAGAGAATTGTTGATTGACAAACACCTTCTTGTGTTCGTGATGTATAATGTTTCTTATGAAGTGGTGCAATAGTGATGCACGATGGTGGATTCCCATTCGCAAGAGCTCCACGATGATGCCCTCACAACATACAACTCAGCTGTGGGGGGCAAGCATGATGAGACTTGGAGAATACGTAAACTATACAATACATAGAGAGCATGACTTAGACTTCGTAGGTTGTACAAATGCAATCGAACATTGAGTCTATGGATGACCATGCAATAATATGTTTTTATTAAAGAACATATACAAAAACTTTTTGACGGCCATTTGGCCTTTCACATGGACACTAACAGTAAAAATCTCCCACCAAAGGCCAATATGGAAAAAGTGAACTATGGGAGAAAAAATAAAGAATGATAAAGGATACCTAAGTGTAAGTATACAAAGTATACCTCCCACTTGATGGGCATGCTACACAATGTACAACTATGCAAGTTCATGAATCAAATAACCCACATCAAGTGAAAAAGGTATCTTGTTGTAGACCTTCTCAAGAATAATGCGCTCAATGGCTAAGTAATGTCTAATGAATGAATACCTCACCTCAATGTGCTTGGTATTTGCATGATAGATTGGATTCTTAGCCAAAGCAATAGCACTCTAACTATTAGTGAGAAAATGAGGTACATGGTGAGGTAGACCCATATCACAAGCAAGATGAGAAAGCCACAATGCTTCCTTGCATGCCTCACTAGCTACAACATAGTCTGCTTCTGTAATGGAAACAACTCTACATTCTTGAAGATGAGATGTCCAAGAGATGACACCTCCAACAAAGTTGAAAATGAACCCTAATGTAGAATTTTGATCGTCCACAGAACCAGCATAATCAGAATTTGTGCAACCAATAATGGATGCCTTTCCTTTACTCAAGCATAGACACTTGTCCTAGTGCCATAGATATCTCAAAATATCTTGACTACTTCCCAATGCTTCTTGCCAGGACTAGATGTATATATGCTCACATTTCCCGTTGCAAATGCAATGTCTAGTCTCATAGCTACCATATCATACATGTGACTACCAACAATAGATTGATAAGGAATTTTTGTCATGAATTCCTTTTCCTCATCTAATTTGGGGCAATCATCCTTGCTCAACTTCACATATGTAGGTAAAGGTGTCCTCAATGCCTTGCCACCTTGCATATTGAGCTTGTGAGGTACTTTGGATATGTACTCACTTGGAGGCAAGTATATGCATCTTTTACTCCTATGACAAGTAATGCACATGCCAAGAATAGGCATCCTCCAAATCCTTCATATCAAATGTCTCACTCAACTTCTTCTTGAGCAATGGCAATTCAATAGAGGATTTCCCAACAATCAACATATCATTAACATAAAGTATCAAAAATATCAAGCTTCCATTTGAGCATCTCTTTGTGTAGATACAATGATCCTCATTTCTTTGATAATATCCTTGAGCCTTCATAAAAGCATCAAACTTCTAGTACCATTTTCTAGGGGACTTTTTGAGTCCATATAAGCTTTTCTTTAGTTTACAAACTAGTTTCTCTTTGCTAGAAACTACATAGCCCTCTGGTTGTTCCATATAGATCTCATCTATAAGATCTCCATGTAAGAAATAATTTTCACATCCATTTGGACTAGCTCTAAGTCCTCCATTGCAATGAATCTGAGAAACATGTGTAGTGTAGTCACCTTGACTAGTAGAGAGAAGATGCCCTTGAAATCGACACCATGTTGCTGCTTAAAAACCTTTGCAACTAATCATGCTTTATACTTTGGAGAAGCACTATCTTATGTGAATTTTAGCTTATATACCCTTTTACATGGTAAATCTTTCTTGACCTTTGGCAAAGGTACCAAATCCCAATGAGCATTCTTGTGAATAAAATCCAATTCATTTTTCATGGCACTCTCCCACTTGACATGATCCTTTGTTTGCATAGCCTTTTTGTAGAAAGAAGGCTCACCACCATCATTTACCATAATAGAATCCAAACCTAGAACATATTCACTAGGTGGATGCAAGACACGTGTAGAATGTCTCAATGGTTGCTAAAAAAAAACATTTTTAGACTAATTTGATTGGACATTCTCCTAAACATCCCTATGTGTAGCATTCTTATGCATGCTAACTAGAGGACTACTATCCTCAAACACCACTCTTCTCACTTAAACCTCCTTAATGGTTTGTTTATGCATCTTAGAATCATTGAAAATGACATTACTACTTTTGATCATTGACCATGTTTTACGATCCCATAAGCAATATCCAACTTGACCATCTCGACCATGTCTAAAAAAAATGCATTTTTGTAACTTATAATTTAGCTTTTCTCTAAGATTCTTGGGTATATGAACATAAGATTCAAAACCAGAAACTCTAATATGATCATAACATGGTGGATTCCTTGTCCAAAAATTATGTGCCACGTTTAGACCTTTGGCAATACTAGGTGAAATTTTAATCACATGAACTACAATCAACATTGTTTCTACCCAAAAGCCTTGTGAAAGTTTTGCATGATGTGACATAGAAACTACTCTATCCTGAATAGTGATATTCATTCTCTCAGCTACACCATTTTGTACTGGTATAAGGAGCTGTAAGCTTTGTACGAATTACTCTAGAATGATTGAAAAGGTTAAATTCATGTGAGGTATACTCACCTCCATTATGTGAATGTAAAGCTTTGGGCTTAGTTCCTTTTTCAGTCTCAATTGAATCAAGCCATTTTTGAAAGTAGGGAATACCTCATCCTTTGATTTGATAAGATATATCCAAACATTTCTAGTAGAATCATCCTTGAAAGTGACAAAGTAAAAAGGACCATCTCATGACCTTGTGGGCATAGGACCAGAAACTTGACATACATTATGCATTTTACACCATCAATGAACTAGAAAACCACATCTCCAATCATGACAATGTCAGACTAACAAGAATCACCAAGTCTCAAAGTACCAAGAGACCTTGCTGCATAGGTAGAGAATCGTTCTCATTGTGATGTCACATGGAAAAAAGCACAAGAATCTATCATCCACATTTTGGAAAGAGAATCACCCATAAGAGCCTCAATACACATAATACTATCAAGTGTCAACACATCAACATCATCAAAACTAGCATTGATTTCTTCTATCTTCAAAACTGAAGAAGATGGTGTACATAACTATTTAACATGTCCATCAACGTTTTGTCCTTTATTTTTAGGATTCTTTAATGCATAAATAGTCTTTCTTCATATGTTATTTCTTATGAGAATAATTGAACTCAGTATCTTTCTTCCTCGATTCACTTGTGCTCTTCATTGACCGTTATTTTCCTTGTTTTTGCTACTACCACATTGCTAATTCTTTCTTTGGTAAGAATAAAAAACATTATATGCATCTCCACTCTGAGTGCCAACCATAGGCTTTCTATAGATCTCCTCACTCAAGAGTGCTCCACATATGTCATCATAGACTAGTTTACCACGAGATGCATGATTGCTAATATTTGTGCAACAAATATCCCATGATGATGGAAAGGTGCATAGTAACAAGACTACATTCATTTCATTATCCATCTCCATTTGTTGAACCTATAATTGAGAGAATAGAGCATCAAACTCATTTGGACGAACAACAACACTATCTTTGTCCTTCATGCAAAGGACATATAACTTTCTCATCAGATATACTTTATTTGATGCCTTTTTTTTCATATGTATTGCATAACTTCCAAAGATCCTTTGCACTTTCACACGCCAATACTATAAAGCAAACATGATCTTCCAAGTGAAGTGGAATGGTGGAACTGGCCATTTGCTCCAACTCATCCCAAACCTCAATGTCCATATCAACATGCATCTTTGAGATTCCATTTACTAGCTTCCACTACCTTCTTTGAATCATGTGAGAAGAGATGGTGGATACCTCCAAAGATGAGCCTTGTGTTGAAAAAAACCTACTCTACACATGCCAAGATAGCTTCAAGAATAGTAAGTAGACACGTTTTGCTTGCTACAAATGCATATAGACCACATTACTACTTTGTAAGATCATTCTCAAATTGAGGCATCAAAATAGATAACCTAATTAAAAACAAATGAATCAAAACTTGCTATTTTGGGATGAGTGCACTCTCAAATTTCACTCAAAGCTCGCAACCTGTTGAGAATTTCCTAGAGATATTTTGCACACTTTAAATAGGATATATGATAAATCTAAAGCAACAAATTCGATGAATTTCGATCCATACTAAGAGAATTTAATTTAGGAACATTGGGGTATCATCCCGACATTTCAAAGAACATCTGCTTGCATACATAAGTTACTTCAAATAGATGTAGCTCATAGAAATTTGAACCAATGATGATGAAAATTGAAATGGTGCAAACATACTTATCACTTTACCTATAACAATTAAAATCCCATCAAAAGAATGAGTATATACTTGATTCTTCATTTTTCCTTGATTTCTAGCAATCCAATCATTCCTTTGGGTCTATTTAGCTTGATAGCATCCAAAGGTTTGTCAAAATGTCTGCACATTGAAGATTTGTAGACACATAAGACAATTGAATGTCCTTTCTTAAAAACTTCTCTCTTACATAGTGATAATGGACTTCAATATGCTTGGTTCTAGCATGGTAGAAAAGATTAGCTACTAAGTCGAGTGAGCTTGTATTATCACCAAAGATGTGAGGAGTTAGAGTATGTAACCACAAATCTAAGTATAGACCTTGCAACCACATTGCGTCCTGTGTTGCATTGGTTGATCCTCTGTATTTAACCTTAGTAGATGATAGAGCAATAGTTGGTTGCTTCTTTGAAGACCATGAGATTAACTTTGAACCTGCAAAAGACAAATATCTTGATGTAATTTTCCTATCATCCTTTGATCTAGCCCAATATGAATCTCAGTAGAGTTTGAGATCAATTTTTGAAGTAAAGGGGTAGAAAAACTTGCTATTTTGGGATGAGGTGCACTCTCGAATTTCACTCATAGCTCACAACCTACTGAGAATTGTCCAGAGATATTTTTCACACTTTAGATTAGATATATTATGAATCTAAAGCGATAAATTTGATGAATTTTGATGAACCATACAAAGAGAATTTAATTTAGGAACATTCGGGTATCATCCCTATATTTTAGGGAACATTTTCTTGCATACATAGGTCACTTCAAATAGATGATTGAAAATTAGTATTATGCAAATAGACTTATCATACTACCTATACCAATTTAAATCTCATCAGAAGACTAAGTATACACTGAGAAATCAATGATCAAAGTTGATTGAAAATATGAAAATAGACCTACAGTAGTAGATGAAGAAAACTCCAAGATGTGACTTGCAAATAAATCTGTATTGCACATATGATACATGAATCAATTGGAGATGAGGCTTGGGAAAGAGGAGCATAATGTGTGCTTCAATAATAGCACAATACTTGGACATAACCTTCTCTGAATGTAGCACAAAAGTTTCCTCTAAATTATGACTAATTTTGGGTGTGTATATGGAGAAATTTGAATTCAAGGCTTGGAGGGATTCCACCTAAAAGATTCCACAAGTTAAGGAAATATTTGGTTGATCAATTTTTGCTAACTAACCTCGTGATTCATGCCAAGCTAGGCCATGAGATCCTCAAGGATTTTACCTTTTGATGTTATTACTTTTCAAGTAATGATTTTTACAAGAGTTATTGTTTATGGCTTCTCTCATTGAGAGTATACATAATAAATGATGAGTGATCAAGCATTAGGCTTGGATAAAAATGCACCAACGAATCAGCACATCTTTAACCTAATTCTTCCATAGACAAAACTTTGTGCCATCAAATTTTCGAATCTTTAAATGTTCTTTGCCTTGCAAGTTATAGCTCCTCTTGGGAATACTCCTAGTGGAGCCTGATCCATGAGATGTGCCTCATATATTTGACCCCATGATGATAGAGAACTAACTAGAATGATAATGGAGCAAGAATAGTCCCGACATCATTAAGGCTAAAAAAGGATGACCAAGTGTTAGATATTGAGAAAAGGTTGGCAGAGCTTCTTGAGAAAAATGGATCAATGAAATGCAATGAATAATGTCAAAAATTCATAAAAATACGGAGCATTGACATGTAAACCTACATAGTGAATCACTGAGACCATTGCATACAACCACTTAAGTGAAAGAAGGCAACAAGGTTTATTGAGCACCTATGAACAACTAACATAAATCTCCTATGATGAGACTGGGTAAGTCTTCCACCTACATCACTGAAGAGAAATGACATCTGGGTGTCTCCCAATTAAAAACAACTCACCATGATATCAATGTTTTATGCAAAAAGCTAACCACTATATCAATTACCACATGGGCATATATAAGTGGTATCTACATTAGCATATATAGTGTGTATGTGCTCAATAAATGCAGTAAAATTCCACTAAAAGGTTGAATTTATAGCCCAAATACTAGCTACGCCAACAAATGTCTGTTAACTCAATTCTTTGGGCTCAAAAAACTTGCATAAACTTGTGGTGGTTGCTCCCACCACAATTGAAAACCTTCTAAGCAACCTATGAATTCACTAGTGTTGCTGAAAACTCAGCCCCAAAGCTGAATATTAATTGTTGCCAAAGCATAAAGAACACTCTTCTTGATGTTCTTGAACTTGTCTAAAGAGAACTATGCATGAAACTACTCCAAGATGGCTCCAAGAATCACCCCAAAAATTCTTCAAAATAGGCTTTGAAAGCAAAGATTGAAGCCTTGAGGGTCCAAAACATGCTCAAGGTAACATCAATCTTAGTCTTTCCCCCTCCTCAAACACCACAAGAGTGTATCTTAGTGGCAAGAGATTTCCAATCAAGCAAGCTCTGGTGAGAGCGGTATTGGGGTGACCTATTGGGAAGTATCGGGAACCACTATCTTCCTTGATCATTGAGGTCCTCCCTCAGGTGCATCCAGTAGTGCCAATGGTGACTGAGATGACAAGGTATGCCAAGGTGTATGCCTTCATTGTTGCCTTGGTTGTAAGCCTTGGAGGAGACCTTAATTGGGGCAAAACATTTTTCAAAGAACATCTCTGATACTAGTGAAGTGGTGTGATGGAAATACACCACAGTGGATTCTCCTTTGTGAGAGCTCATCGGCAATGCCCTCATAGTAGAGAATTGAGCTCTGGAGTAGGAACACGATGCTCGATGCAGACGTGTACATTATATAAACTACATAGTAGACAAAGAGCAAGAATCATACTTCTTGGGTTTAAACACAGTCAAACCTTGAGTCTATGGTTGACTAGGCCACTATATGTTTTATTAAAGAACATATTCAAATGTGTCTAACATCCATTTGGAATTTCACATGGACACTAATTATAACATCTCACAATTTTCCTACTTTTATCGGATATTTATCAAAGGTTACTCCAAGATAGTGACATCTCTTATCAAGCTTACAGATAATGCAAATTTCTTCTAGATCACTGAAGCAAAAATATTCTTTCAGAACCTAAAAACAACATTTGCCACTACCCCAAGTTCATTAGGATCCTACCAAGCCTTTATTTTTGGAGATGGAGGCATTGAACTTTGCCTTGGGAGTTGTCTTGTCTCAACATGAGAATGATGGACACCTATACCCAATTGCTTTTTTTAAAGAAATTCTCCCCTCTAGACATAAATTATGAAATCCATGACAAAGAACTTCTTGCCATTGTGGAACAATCTCAATGGAATAAATTATTATTCGGGTTTGATTTTATCATCACATATCGTTTAAGATGCCAATACCATTAGTCATATTAAAGAAGGGTGAATAATCTTTTGATCAACAAGATAATGTGTTGCTCAAGCTAGAACATCTATAGTGAGTCGATATCTCCTCATCATGTCTACAAGATTTATTCTTGATCCATCTAGCTTGTGAGTCTCTACTGCATGAGAAGTTTTTTTGTAATGTCAAGCCAAAAATTCAAAAGGAGAAGCTCATCAAGTGAACGAGTTCCAAAAAAATGATGGATTATTATATTACAATAACTAAATGTGTTTTCCTTGAGAAAAACCCATAATCGAACATTTTCTATAGCCAATCATCCATAGCTTGATGGCCAAATTGAATGGGTGAATCAAGTTCTAGAATATACTTTTGTTGCATTATCAACTGTCATTAGAATGATTGGTTTGAGCTTTTACTCTTTATGAAAATTGCCTATAACAATAACATCCTTACATCTACCAAGGAGAGTCCCTTCTTTACAAACTATGGAAAACACCCAAGGATGGATGCACAACTTTCTAATCATGTGAAGAACCCAACTACTAGAGAGAAAGCTCAATAACTAATCGATATTCATCAAGAATGCAAATGAGAGATTCAATCGGCTCAAGAACACTATGAAGAATATGTAGATAAACATTACATTCAAAGTCCATCTTATTGTGTTAGATATAAGATGTGGTTATTTAAAAACAAATTGCAAACTTCAAAACCTTGTTCCAAGCTAGATCATCAGATATTTTGTCCTTCAAGCATAATCCAAGAATAATCCTAGCCAAGAATAATCCAATTACCTTCAAGCTCTAGTTACCAAGTACCATAGAGTGCATCTAGTTTTTTAGGTATCCATGTTGGAACCATGTCACATTACATCATTGGGGGGGGGGGTGGGGGGAGAGACCCAGTACTTCACCACCTATTGAGATCGAAGATCATGAAGAATTTGGGGTTGAGCATGTCCTAAATTCTAGAATCTCAAGAGGAAAATTGGAATACAATGTTCATTATAAAGGGTATGGTATTGATGATCCTACTTGGGAACCTATAGAAAATCTTTAGAGAGCACCAACCAAGGCTCTTCAATTCCACAAGAAGAACCCAATGAAGCCCAAGCTAGAGTGCATGGCTGATCCTCATGGAACTCATTGCTTGAGATGATGGTGATGTAATGGTCACTAAGGAAACCATAATGAATTCCAAATTTCATGGGACTTCTTATATATCATGATTGATATAGAATTTAGGAAATCTCACTTCACTATCACATCCAAAACATGTCGAAATCCTAAGAACGAGTTTTTACTTGCCACATCTTGAGCATGCCAAAACCCTAAGAACAATTTTCTCTTGTCTTTTTTTGACATCTAGAGACCAAATTATGACATCACTGATATCATCAGAGGATATTGCCCTCAATAACCTTTGTTTGATACCTATATAAGGAGAGATTCACCATATCGATCCTCACTTTTGGCAATGTCATGAAAAAAAAGGTGACCACAATTTATATTTAACAAAAACTACTACCAACATTAAGAGGTTGAAACCATTTCTTTGTAGAAACATGATTTACAATAAGTATCTTCCAGATAAAGGTAAATGGTAGAAATTTACTAATACATTCAATGCTCTGAAGGTAATTTGTGTCCAAAATTGTATTTACAACCAAGAGCATATAGATATCTTTCAACATTTTTTGGAAGTAATGGACTAAGTATCAAGATAGATACAAAACTCTATACATTTTTGGAGCCTTCACCTTTCTGCTTATTTTTCTTCTTTTTCAAGCTTTCACATATTTGC
This sequence comes from Ceratopteris richardii, assembly GCA_020310875.1. Classification (NCBI taxonomy): domain Eukaryota; kingdom Viridiplantae; phylum Streptophyta; class Polypodiopsida; order Polypodiales; family Pteridaceae; genus Ceratopteris; species Ceratopteris richardii. The sequence continues at coordinate 184,429,811 of CM035417.1, read as the reverse complement.
TTATTCTTCAGGACATGCTTCAATGGAGAGTGAACAAGAGTTCCTTTCTTCTTATCTTCAGTATTCTTATGTTCTGGTGATGGAGGTGGTGGAGGTGAGTCTAAATCATAAGGACAGATAGCATCTTTTAAGATGGCATGAATTGCTTTTTCTTTGTCCAAAAGGATCCATGCATCTGGATAGCTAGATAGATTTAGACTAGGACTGTAAAATCTATGCTCTAGGAACCTTGGTAAATTGGCAATTACTCTCCATCCACATGATGTGCTATCTTTCTGTAGTGGCACATGAATTTGCATATAACCAAACTTTTTTTTTTCATTCACATTGCTTAGATATTTCTGATCAATGTGCATTTTCAAAAGTTTAGCAGCACTGCAAGGCTAAATAAATATCAGAATGCATGGCAATAGAATTGTAAAATAGGCAATGGAAGTGTGAACTTACAGTTTGGAGTTACCATGTTGTGATTGGAGAGAGTTCATGAATAAGGCTTGGTATTCAACAAAATCAATAATTACAAGTCTCCAATGACCCCTAAAAATATGACATATACTCATTAATAAAACCACCAAGAAAGGAATGACTTTATAAGAAAATTAGAAATGAAAACATACTTATCAATATATGGATAAATTATATATTGTATTTCCTCACTAAAGTTCTTGGGAAAATGACCAATTTCTCCATGCTTGTATAATATACACCGAGTCAAAAAGGGATCCAAAATAAAGAAATTCCTTGAGACTAACTCCTCACATTGCTAGATTAAGACCCTACAATATAAAACCATTAGCAGATGCATCATGGAGATCAAGTATTGATAAAATGGAGCATATTATGACCAAACACGTGAGAGCTATATTGACAATGTTGTCAGAGATCTCAACATTGAAGTCTCTCAACATTTTGTTTAGCTCTAATGTCAAGCATGAAGTCTTCCTCCAATGGCATTGAAGCATTGACAATTACATGGCCATTTCCTTTCTTTAAAGGCTTTGAATTAGCCTTCTTCAGCCTCTAAATGTCCTCAAGGATAATAGATTCTTCTTTCATAAGATTCATCCTTCTCTTCTCCTCCTCAATCTCTGCTTCATTTCTTGTTGAATGGTCATGAGAAGGGACCTCTTCAATTTTGACTATAGATGGCTTAGGATTTCTTGGTGGAGATATATTAAGAATATCAAAAAATTTCTGATCATGCTTGTCAAGAGGGACAATGGCTTTATCAAAATAATATCTTAGCCTGGACACAACAACATAGTCCTTGGCCATAAGTGTCACCCTATGACAATGTGCTGCACAAAGATAAGCATCATTCATAAAATCACGTGCAAAATCTTCTACTGCTACTTGCAAGCATAGAAGAGCCTGACTCTTCCATTTGACATTCACAAATGAAGTAATCTTCATCATAAAGCAAAGATTGGCAGAGATCTCCTTAACCACTCTCATGAAAGGAAGCCTTGGGATGAGAAGTCCCACAATTTCTTGAGCTCTTTTCATTTCCCTCAGTGATTTGACATGATACTTAACTCTCTTTTTGGCATATGCCTTATGTGGATCAACCTTATGTTGGCTATTTGTGGTCTCTAGAGCAAGTCCATGCCCCTCTAGAGTAGGTGCCTGCCCTTCTAGAACAGGTCCCCCTTGCTATTGCTCCTGAGGATACAACTTCCTAGTTGTCTTCTTTACTGTAGCCATGATCTGTATAAAAGAATTGAAGGGGATCAAACACATGGAACAACAAGAAAATCAATAATTTATTAGATGACCAATTCAAGCGATTAGGGCCATCCAAAATCTTTGATTCCCCTAATTGTTTGAATCGGTCCTATCAAACAAGTCAACGTCTTCTCTTTCTTTTCATGTATTCCATGAAGTCTTTATAGATGTTCCTACCTTAAAAACTAAAATAGACCATGAACATGTTTTTTTTTACTAGACACAAACGATTCAAGCGAATAGGTCAAATGAATCTAAAAATCTTTGATTCCCCTACTGGCTTGAATTGGTTCTCTAAATAGCATGTAAAAAAAATAGGATCCTCTTATGTTTTGCCGTTATCCTTGTTGGAGTTAGATGTCTGCGGAAGCACGCGAACAACACAAGGAAGAAGAAGAAGCTTGGAGCACAACACACAATACTGAATGTATTACTAGAGAATATACAAAGATAAGTAGCCCATTAGGGCAATAGGCGTATATACAAGCCGGGGGAAAAAAAAACTCCTAAAGAGGGAAAAAATTGCTCCGACGGTCCTAGTGTGTTCACACACATCACTACCTAAATATATAAACAAATCCCCCTTGGGAGTGATGCGGTGAACAAGGAGCTGACACTCATGTATAAGGAAGTGCCAAGCTATGTGGAAATCACTCCACATAAGGAAGTAAGCCCAAAGCTTTGCGAAAATCTTCAAACTTCTCCCTAGGCAGAGCCTTCGTGAAAAGGTCTGCAATGTTCTCCTGCGTGGGCACATATGCCAAGCTGATCTCCCTAGCAGAGAACCTCTCCCTGACATAATGATAATGTACCTCAATGTGCTTCGTGCAAGCATGGAACACAGGGTTCCTTGCAACTTCCAATGCGCTCTGACTGTCAGTGAAGATGGTGGTGGCAGAAGACTGACCAACACCCAAATCAGCCATAAGGCGTCTGAGCCACACACACTCAAAGGTAGTTGTGAAAGCTGCCCTATACTCAGCCTCACAACTGGAAGTGGCCACAGTAGGTTGCTTCTTGCTCAACCAAGATATACATGAGCTACCAAGCATGAAGCAAAAACCACTGGTGGACACACGAGTGTCATAGCAACCAACCCAATCTGAGTCAGAAAAAGCATGCAAATCTGGTGGTAGTGATCCCCCCTTGGGATAAAACAACCCAAGTAGCCGAGTACCACTCAAGTAGCGAAAGATGCACTTAACCGCCTTCCAATGCGTGACTCCTGGGCAATGCATAAACCTGCTCATCTGTGAGACAACAAACTGAATATTTGGCCGAGTAATGCATAAGTAAATCAAGCATCCAACAACCTGCTGATAGAGAACAACATCAAATGCATCTCTAGCATCATGAAGACTCAATCGTAAACCTGTCTCCATAGGAGTGGCGATAGGCTTATAGTCTTCAAGGCCAAAATGCTGCAATAATGTGTCAATATATTTCGTTTGACACAAAGCCATTCCACCATCAACGTGCATAAACTGAATGCCCAAATAATGATGCAAATGCCCCAAATCAGACATCTCAAATGAGGCATGCAAATCAGCCTTAAAATCAACAATATGCTTCTCAATAGGACCAGTGAGCAGCATGTCAGTGAGAAGCATGTCATCAACATAGACAACAATGATCAGAAGCACATCATTAGCAAGCTTAACATATAAGGTGCTTTCAGTTGGACTGTTCTCAAAACCATGTGCAATCAGATAGGCATGTATCTTCTCATACCAAGCATGTGGTGCTTGCTTTAAACCATATAATGCCGTCTTTAACCTGCACACCTGGTTTTCATGCCCTTTCTGCACAAAGCCACGGGGCTGAAAAACATACACTTCTTCATGCAAGTCACCAATGTCCAACTGATGTACATTCCAACCATGATGGGCTGCAAGTGCACAAATGCTCCGAACAGTAGTCATACGGCATGTAGGTGCAAAGGTCTCATCAAAATCAATGCCTCTTTCTTATGCATAACCCTTTGCAACAAGCCTAGCCTTATACCTGTCAACTGTACCATCAGGTTTACGCTTCAACTTGTATACCCACTTAGTGCCAATGGCCTTTTTGCCAGGAGGCAAGTCACATAAAGACCATGTACCATTCTTCATTATAGCATCATATTCCGATTGCATAGCAACCATCCAATTTTCTGAATTCTGTGCTTCATCAAAAGAAACAGGCTCATTCTCATCATAGAGACTAGATGTAGCCATAGCATAGCAATCTGATGCAAAGGAGGCACTATGAGAGCCTCAACAAGTACGATATGACAAAGATGCATCTAATTTGCTGTCACGCAAAGTCTACACCAGCCATTTTGGCATAGTTTTTGCTTGCTCAATATCAGCTCTCTCATCAACAAGTGCATCATGTAAATCTGCATCAGAAATGGAATGATCTGCATCATCATATGAAACCTGCAAAGGCTGAGAAGTTGCCTCATTAGGACTAGCACTAGACTGTCCACCTGTAAAAAGAGGCATCAAAGTATCATACATGTCTTTGGAGCTAACAGATGTCTCCTTAGTACATGAAATCAATGGCTGAATAGCATCTTCCACAAAGACAACATCATGGCTAACCAGAATGCGTTTAGTATGTGGATGATACAGACGATATCCTTTACTTTCAGAACTGTACCCAACAAAAATACATTTTACTCCCTTATCATCCAATTTTCTACGATGTTGTTCAGGCACTAGTGCATATGCCAAACAACCAAAAACACGCAGATGAGCAGCAGATGGCTTGCGGTCATGCCAAGCCTCATATGGAGTGATAGACTGCAGTGCTTTAGTGGGACACCTGTTCAGTACATATGCTGCACACATGACAACCTCAAGCCAGAAACTATGTGGTAAAGCCTGACTTTTGACCATGCACCTCGCCATCTCCATGAGTGACGTGTTCTTTCGTTAAGCAACTCCATTCTGTTGAGGTGTATACGGCACTGTACACTGGTGTTTTCTCCCACGTTCAGCCAGAAATGCATTAAAATCAGAAGACATATATTCCCCCCCTCGATCAGAACGGAGGGTGCCCATTTTACATGCTGACAGATTTTCAGCCAAAACTAAAAACTGTTTGAAGCACATGAACTCTTCGGACTTTGCTTTGAGTGGATATACCCATGCATGCCTGAAAAAATCATCAATGAAAGTCACGAAGTAAAGGTAATTTCCAAAAGAGGGTGTCTGCATAGGACCACAAACATCACTGTGTACAAGCTGCAATTTCTGCGTAGCCAAAACTGAACCATCTTTTGGAAAGGATGAATGCTGCATTTTGCCCAAAATACAGCCTTCACAAACATGTTTTCCAGGTGCCTCAAGTTTGGGCAAAGAAGACACGATTTCAGATTTCTCCAGGCGTAGCAAACTAGCACAATTCAGATGACCAAAGCGTGCATGCCAAAGCTTTGCATTTGACATAGCCTGAGAATCATGAACTGCACATGCCGAATCATTCACAGATCTTTCATAGTCTATGAGCTTATACAACCCACGACATAAAATGCCAGAAGCAATAATCACGTCGCCATTTGATAGATCATGAACTGTACACCTGTCATCAAAAAATTTCACAACCAAGCCAATCTTGGCTAATGCAGAAACTGATAACAGATTCTTCTTGATCCCTCGCACAAATAAAGCATCTGACAAAGTGAAAGAACTACCATCAGCAGTAGTCAGAATGATCTTACCAACTCCCATAACAGGATAAGAGGAGTTGTTGGCGCATGTGACAGTATTCCCTATAGGGGCAGGCTCGAGTGAAGAGAAGAAACTGCGCTGCGAGGTAATATGTTTGGTCGCCCCACTGTCAAAGTACCAAACATCTGAGTCTACTACAGACATGCACTGATCATGAGAAGATGGGTCAAAATTGCAGACAGTAGTAAACGCCCATTCTTCTTCCTGCATAAGATTTGCAGACTCTGTTTTTGGTGTAGAGGCCTCTGCAACAACCATTCCAGCCTCTTTCTTCTTTGCCTCTTTAGCAGCCAGTTTTGGACAGTTCTTTATGATACGATCATTCCCTTTAGAGTACTTACAAAACAATTTCTGCTTTTCTGATTTTTTCTCATCTTTGTCTTGGTTCTTCGAATGTGCAGCATTTGCAGATTTCTGCTTGCTAGTAGAAGAGCTCCATTTTCCTTTGCCCTTCTGACTAGCCAAGAAAGCTTGATCTGCAACACGCATAATGGACCTGTTCTACCTGGACTGATCTTCCTGCAGCAGAATAGAGACTAACTCCTCAAATGACAAGGCATTTGGATTGCCTTTCATCATTAACCGAAGAGTAGAAGCAAAACTCTGATATGAATCAGGAAGACCATTCAGAACGGTCTGCACAAGTGAGCTATCTGGTATAACCTCGTCAGCAGAAATCAACTGTTCCTTCAAATCTTTGATCTTTGTTAGGAAACTGTCCATGGAATCACCTTCATTCATGTGCTCACTCTCCAACTGTTTTCGGAGATAAGCAACACGAGCCTCATTCCTAGCCTGGTACAATGTGGTAAGTGTATCTCAAGCATCCCTAGCTGTCCTGCAAGAGCATATGTGAGGAATAATGGCACGTTTGATAGACAAAGCTATCAATGCATGTGCCTGGGCATCTCTGCCATCCCAACGAATCTGCTCTGCAGTAGGTGCAACAGAAACAGCAGCATGAACAGGAATATGCGGAATATCATCTTCGACACCATCTTCATCAGCTCCAGCACCTGTATTTGCAGTACCTGTTGTTACAGGTGTAATAGGACGTCTTTCAACACCCTGCACAATGTTCCACAATCCTTTTGCAACCAAAACATGTTGCATCATATAAGCCCATAATGGGTAGTTGGTACCATCCAACTTATCCTCAACAGCCAACATACGAAATACATCACTGCTTTCAGCCATGGCCGGTGACTAAAATACCTTGATGCAGAAAATTGACTATATCTCAAAAAGTTGAACGGAACTGCCCAGACGAGTTCTGCTAGACCTGTAGCAGACTTTGAGATGCTTAACTGGCGAACAAAAATTGGTATATACCTTTGGCACAAAAGGATAAAATAGCCTGCACAAGCGCTGCGATAGTGGGTTCGGAGGTCGAAACGAGCTCAGATCGCGATTTCAGCACCACAAAGCGAAGCAGTTTTGATCTCGGAAACACCCTGAGTATGCTCACTAAATTTCATGCGAATCTAAGACTGCAAACGGAGGAGTGTCGACGGTGCCCTAGAAGAAGCGACGACCTGCTCTGATACCAATTGTTGGAGTTAGATGTCTACGGAAGCATGCGAACAGCACAAGGAAGAAGAAGAAGCTTGGAGCACAACACACAATACTGAATGTATTACTAGAGAATATACAAAGATAAGTAGCCCATTAGGGCAATAGGCGTATAATCCTAACAGAATAAATAAACTCAAAAATCCTTTTAATTAGGCACGACCAATTCAAGCGATTGGGCAAATCCAGTAATCTCCGATTCCACTAATCCCTTGAATCGATTGTGTAGAAGATACCAAGCTCATGGATATTACCTTGCACACCAAGAGAGCTCAAGGAGAAGAGGACTAAGAGAAATTCGTAGAAGAGGATTGGACCATGAAAACTACTGGAAGTGGGGAGAGCACATACGTCACAAAAAAATGGCACAAATGAAGGCAAGAGCTTAAATAGGTCTCAAGGTCGAGTTGATTGTTTGTGCCACATGGCAACTTCTGATTGGTCCATGTAATCGAGCAATTTTGAATCCCAACATATTTCCACGTGTCAATGTTTCAGTGGTTAACATCATTTGATCATTGAAATTTCAAATTCAAATTTGCCACATGGCACACATTCATTGGTCCACATCATGTGACCGTTTCTTTCTCTCTTCACCTATAAATACCAGTTGCCTCGCTCTTTTCTAATTTTCAACCTTCATCAAATTTCTACCTTCATAGCCAAACACTCTGAGCTTCAGTCCTATAGACGATCCATTCAAGCGATCACGCCTCTTTGACTCTCTTTGACTACACTTATTCGCTTGTATGGATTGCCTTTAGACATGGAAGAGAAGAATGTAGTTCTAAATGTTTCTCCATCTAAAAAAATTCTAGATTTTATGGTTCAAGAGGGATTGAGGGTGAATCATTTTCTAGATGCAATGAAAATCTTCAATCCCGCCTTTGATTTTGAAGCACTTGTGGAGAAAAGCAAGGAATTTCTTATGTATGAATGGGAGACCCTCATTAGGATAGTAGATGGTGAAGAAGTTATCATATCTGGCAAAACTTGAATCTACCCAATCATTTTTGGGAAGGATCCTTTGGATAGGGCAATAATCACAAGAAAATGTAGGAAGATTTACCCCTTGCCAGGGAGGATAGAAATTTGCCCAAAACACCAAAAAAATTGTTGTTTAGTGCCCTTGAGCATAGGGTTTTTGATGTGGCTTGATCACATCTCAATTGGGAAGATTGAAGAAAAGGCACATGATGAACAAAAAAGGGCATCCCTAGATATTTCTCTTGAGAAATATTCAAAAATTCAAGTCAAAGAGATTGTTGAAGAGATTAATCTCCAAGCAGAAGAAGAAGAGGTTAGGAACTTCGATGTCGCTTCTTTCAGATAAGAGACTATTATAAGAGAGCTAGAAGAAAATGTGAAAATCTCAAAGAAATAACTCCTTTCAAATCTCCCATATAACTTTATCTCTAGGATGGATTTTTTCCTTTGTATTGCATTCAAGAGATCTTCAACATTAGAGAAGACTACTGCCTTGAAAAAGCTACTATAGCTAAATCAGAAGAAGTTGCAAGGAGGTTTATAAATGAGAAGGACGAAATTAAAGAGGAATTTCTAAACCTAGAATTATCCTTATCGAATAAAGAATTTAGAGTCTCATCCAAAGCTCTCTCAAGCTGCTATGAAAGAGTGCCCTCACAGAAGCCATGAAGATTTTGATGAGTGGCAAAAAGATTTGGGGATTTACTCATTTGGATGAGGATATCAGTTTGTGGAGGTAGCTGAGGACAAAGAAAAAATGAGGATTGACGACAAAGAACTGATGCAAGAGGAAGGTGAGGTCAAGGTACATCTAGATAAGCAAATTCTGAGATACGACTGATTAAAATGATTAGGCCCATCGTACAACTTCTAATGAGCCTATTCGCTTGAATTGATCATGTCTAGATTTGTTCCTTTTTATGGCTTTTTAGCTTGTCCCTTATGTGAACAAGACAAATAACATCTATTTGGGATCATTTAGAAGACATCAACAATTCAATCGAGTAGGCCCATCTAAGACTTTTTAATGAGCCTATTCGCTTCAATCAATCATCTTGGGATTCCTCTATTTCATGATTTGGTTTGTTGATCTGGTAACTATTCCTCATATTGTTGCATGCACATCAAAAAAGGGCTACCTTCTCTTATGAAAATGATGATCTTTCAGGCCCCACTCATTCAAGCAATTAAACTTACCGAAAACCTTTCGGATAAGCCTGTTCACTTGAATTGGTCATGTCTATGAAGATCTTCATTTTTTATTTATTAAAGGCCTTTATCTCTCAATAGTCATAAATGATGGTAGGTGATGGTAGATTTGTAATTTATGACCAATTCAAGCGATTAGGCCCATCCAAGATTTCCTGATGATCCTAGTCGCTTGAATTGGTCGTCTTCTTTACTCGTTTTATATAAGTTCATTTTTGTCTCGGGTCATTAAAAGTTCTTCTGCTCTGTGATCTTGCTTTGTCATTGTTTCCACAGTTATCTATATTAGATGAGGACAATTATCTTGCCAAGGGCAAGGGCACAAGAAAAGCTATAGAGAGTAAAGGAAAAGCAAAACTGGATATACATTCAGTCATTCACTATCTTCCAAAGTTAAATCCAGATTTATTATGTGTTGTACATAAGCAGTATTGTCAAGACCCTGATTTTGCATTACTCTCTCTGAAGTCTACTTCAAAGTACATGGGCTTTTCCTCACTACCCTTTAATGCATATAGGATTTTGCTTCTTGAGAGAACTCCAACATTCAAGATTTTTGGCCATGCCCCAGGGCTCAATGCTTCTAGAGCTAGATATTTACTTTGTTATTGAAGCTATGCAATTGCTTCAGAGGTGTGAGATGTACAAAGTATTGCTGGCTACAACAAAAAGGAGTTACTTAGATGTAAAGGAGATTTTCCAAACTCATTCAAAAGACTCAAAGAAGAATAAATATTTCATTTCAAAAATTCATGAGTTCAGAAACTCTATATACATCCATATGTATTTTTTGGCCATAAGAATTGTAAAAGATATTCTAAATATTATAGCTTCAAACTCGAATGAAATCTCATTCTTTTTTGTAAATCCATATGCCCTAAAACAAATGACATCTGGTGGTAGTCCTCATTGACATGATGTGTATAGATTATGTGGTGATGATATCTGCCATGTGCTCCTTTGTAATTGTCTCCTATAGAAGGAAAGCTCTTTGAAAGCATTACTTTTTGTGACTCCTCCTCCTTTTCTTGTGCATCTAAAGAAGCTTTTTCTTGCTTGATAATGAGATTTTTTCATGCCCTGGGTTTTCCATGTGGCAAGTGTTTCCTTTTTTGCAAAGAATGGACCATGTAAAAGAAGAATATGCTGTAAAAACATAAAGCTAAATATCATGAGATGTTTATTTCAAAACACGCCAAGTATATTGGTGGAGTAAATTTCTTTGAAACTCACCAAGTAGCAAGTTATGTCTTTGACACTCCATGCCTCTGTGATGGTTTCTATAAGCTCTGTGATTGCACTTTTGAATTCAATCACACAGGTATCAAATGTAACTTGTTGCCTCATGATCTTCAAAACTTTATCTAGTCTAATCCAAACCTCCATTCCTTTTTTTGCTATTTCTAGATTGCTTTTTACATTTGTCGTAAACTGGAAAAATTATTTCTAACCATTCCACATTGCATTTAGTTGTTTTCCATCAATGTTGTTGAAGAATCTTCTTGCTTTTGCACCTCCCATTGACACATCCTGTAATACATCACTTGTATTTTGTGAAAGCTTTGGATCTTTTCTTAGATGAACATCACCACCATGAAATCCCATTTCTAAACGCAGAGATTCATACTTTTTTATGCATTCATCTGCAAGAGATGTATGCTTGATGGAATATGCATAACCCAAGTGAAGACGGACCAATTTATCAATGATCCTTAACTCTGCATGCAGCGTACATATGTGTACATTAATCGATTATATTAGAAGTATGGGATCCCAAATCATGGCAGAAGATGAGTAATTATGTAGATTAACGTTTTTTCTAGAAGGAGCTTCCTTAGCCTCAGTTCTAGCAATCCATCCTCTTGTACCTAGACTTTGCATGCAATACAAACAAAGGTACTTACAATTTGCACCCTTGCTTATACCAAACATGCATTTTCGAGTCTTTAAGTCTCCACCCAAATGTCACTCAATTTTAAAGCTTCCACAATGGTTCACATTCAATATTTCTCTTGAGTGATGCCTTTCGATAACATTTGGAATGTCTTTCTGTAAGAATAACCACTTAAGTGTTTTATGATTGTCATATGGAACTTGAGCACACCCAACCCACCATAACTTCATCTCTGATTGTAGTTTGAGAGATGGAGTATCCAGTTTCCCAAGGCTATAGTCCAAAGCTCTATTCATTAGTGCAATACTTATTCTCTCTAGCTTTTTATGTTTTTTAATTTCAGCTTCATCAAGTTTTATTAAAAATTTCAAAAGGCCAGATTATTCATGTTCTTTTATATTATAGAACTAAACCCTGTATGTCTGAAGGTCTTATTATATCTGTCCATAATATTGTTAAACACATTGTAAGTGAAATGTAAAGTTTTTTTTCCTACCTCATAAGGCATGTTACCTTGAATGTGTTTATAGTCACCAATTATAGATGTGATACTCTTATTCAAGTAAACCCGATGCTTTCCTACATGATAAGGTCTAGGCGATCAAAAGCATTTTACTTTATTAAATTTTAGAAAATCACATCAAACTTTTGAAATTGCTCTATAACCCTTTGTACTCACTCTAACTCCATCACAAACTTCCTGAATTTGAGATGGTTCTAGCAACAAATTCATTTCTTTCATGAGTTTTTGAAAATAAAATGTTTTAAGCATACATTTTCATTCAGTTTTAATAGTTTCAAAACGTCATTGTGACTCATAATTTCAATACAAAAATGAACAGGCTCAAAACTTCTCATAATGTTTAAACCTAGCATATTTGATACATGATCTCTTACAATTTCCATTCTCTTTTTCTTTTGGCCAAATTTTTCAGTTAAATCTTAAAAAGGTTTAACTCGTTTTGAGCACATTCTCAATCCTATAGGAGTTTCTTTCATTTGTTTGAAAGCTTCTAACCGAGAAGATAAATGTGACAACGATCACTATGATGTAATTCTCTCTAACGTAGTACATTTTGTAGATAGTTTATGTATTGCATATAGTTCTTTGAAATCTCAGATCTAATCAGATCATGAAGATTATGAAAAGGTGGATACCTTCTAGTTTGTGGATCAATCAGATAAACAACTCCATCTGCCCATATGTCGGTATGTTTTTTGCCTTCTTTGCACAATCCATCAACTTCACAAGATTGAAGAGCTCTTCAAAATACCTTTCTTGTTGCTACATACTCTTGACTGATTGCAATGTTGATATGGAACTTATCATGCAGACTTTGGTTGGATGAAAGGTTAGTGAGACTGTTCGGATTGAGATTCTCTATGGCAAAATTGTTCAGATTCAAGAGAAAGAGAGAAGCAAGTGTGCTATGGAGAGGAGATTAAAAAAGTGCAGAACATCCTAAACACACATTATATAAGTCGAAAAACAAGAGGGAAACTTGAAATTCAGTGAACACTAAACGAGCACAAACTATTTTTAATGTTTTTGTTGTTTTTATGATTTTTTAATGATATTTTTAATGTTTTTATTCTTTTTAATTATATTTTTAGCAATTTTCTTATCTTAATAGCAATTGAAAAGAGTGCTCAAGATGAATCATTTATACTAAATGCAAAATATGAGTGACCAAAATCAAGCAAGAAAAATAGTCTTTTTTTTATGTGTGTACGCAATGCAAGTATACACAAAACTTAAAAAAAAAATGCCTAGAATTTTGATCTGAAGCCAAGGTTATGGGTTCATGTACTAAAATTTCTTTATATTTATTTTTGAAAAATATTAAATACAAGTAATTCTAAAAGTGCATGAAAGTGCTTTTTTATCTTCTGAAGGCATGGATGGCGAGTTGAGGATCTCCTATCATCAGGGGAGCCACTTCGCTTCATATCAGGTTCAACTTGTCAAGGGGAAGGAGGTCGCAGTGGGGAATGAACATTGGGTTGGATCGGGCCTTGGGGTGTGCATCGTCCCATCTGACAAGAAACCTTTGCACGTTGGGCACCTTTCCTAGAGATAGTCTATTGAGCCCCACCTATGCTTCAAGGGTAACAGTGAAAGCACAAGGAAGAGGGAGTAGGATCTCGCAAGATGAAATCAATCGGTGGGGTAGGAGCGGAAGTAGGTCCAGGAAAGAGGAATTCCAAAACAAAAGATGATGTACTACTAACTGCCACACTCGATGCGAAAAATAAACAAGAAACTTCAACAATCATATACTCATCAACAATGTTGCCATCCATGGGTGATATACAATCATTGGGATAGATTCTTAATACAAACTAAATGAAACTAAGTAGAGGATCTTTGAAATAGATAAGAACCATAAAAAAAACTTCACTACAGTTTGAATCGAAATAAGTAGTCTTTGCTTCAATTTTCTTAGCTATAGGGTGGAAAAGGACTTTCTACTCTTTACTTCACTTTAGATCTTCGGATTTTTCTAAAAGTTTTATAAAAAACTTAAATCGGAAAAAAACTTCAATTAGTATAATTCGAAGGAAAATAAGCACTCACTTAAAACTATACTTATTTTATTTTCTTTTTATTTGATTTTGTTTTTCTTTATATTTTTATTTACATGTTCTTGAACTCTATTACTTTTCTACAAATGTAAATTGATGCTTCCTGACTATAACTTTGGATCTTTATTACATGCTACTTTAAAAGTGCAATCACGTTCTATAGATACTTTACTTTCATATTACACGTTCTTGAAAAAAAGCTTTTGTAGTAGCACAATTTCAAAATGATATAAAAGATCTTATTCTTGTATAAAACTTAGCCAGAAATGAAAACTAACAGAGCAATACTAACTCAAATCAAATAAATCGAGGAGTCTTCTACTCATCTCGTGCAATAATGAAAGGGATAGATCATCTTTTTAATGTGCTAATATCCCACCAGTTAAGAGGGATTTATTCATTTTGAAATCACTGTCTTAATTTTTAGGTAGAGAAAAAGATAAGTTTCATAGGGATAAGTGAATGCTTGCCTGGCTATAGTTGTTAAGCATGTATAAATCATATCAAAATTATGTTTACACATTGTTGTTAGTCATATCAACTAAAAGTAGAAATGCCATAGACATGCTAAGACTAACATGTAGGTATTTAATTATTCATTTCTACTCCGCATAAGAATCATTTGCTGTACTATACACATATAGTTAGCAAAGCATCCCCTCTTTTTCTTATATTCATGGAGCTTTAATTCGAATTTCTACAGCAAAGCATCTCTCTCTCTACAAAGAGCGTGCCTCTGCCCCTTTCTCTCTTTCTCTTTCTCCCCCAATACTCCTCTCTTTGTGAACAGCGACTTTGGAGCACCATAGTTTGCAACTGCTTCTATCTCTCTGAGTCGATTATTCTCTCTCTCTCTCTCTCTGCAATTCACCTTCCTTGAACTCTCTCTCTCTCTCTCTATCTCTCTCTCTCTGTTCTCTTCTAAGTCTTTGTAGGCAGTGACCTCTGCTTTGAATTAATTCGTTCATTGCATTAGCAGAGCTTCCGTTTTTGGATCATCAGCAAACTAATTTTGTCATGCGCATGTTCTCCACCCTCTATTCAATCAGAGAAGCACGATAGCCATCAAGTTTTATTTTGCAGCTCTCTCTCTCTCTCATCTACATATGTGCACAATCCGTGAGTCACCAAATTCTTCTATCGAATTCCCTCATGAGGCAAACTAAGTTACTAGTTGGAACCAAGAACCACAGAGGCATGGAGAGAAGTGATCCCCCAATAATCGATGATCCCTTCACTACATTATGTAGAGGATTAGACTCTCCCGCAACTATGAGACAGATAATGAGGTGAGCAAATGCCAGAGATACATAGCCTATCATAAGACAAGCAATGCTGCTTGTTGTCTTGGAGAACCCCGAGCAAGCCACCTCCTTTGTAGCACCAAACGCAAATACCCCTCTCTCATCCTTTGTGTCAATACCTACTGATGGAGTGTAACTAGAAAGGACTGCAAAAGCACATCTTAGCAACAAAGCATGGCCGCAAATCCATCATAACATAGATCTTCGATTGCTTTGGAATGGATCACCACGAAAGATCTGGAAGCGACATCATAGAGATCAATCATATACACTGGTGTCTGGATACTTGCCTATTGCAAAGGGTGTGAAGCACAATTAACCAATAGCATGAGATGATTGTAAATGTCTATAAGCGCACATATATGCATATGAACTCATCAACAAGTGCCAATGTGCACATTTCGAGTCGCAGTAGACACATGCATACCAAACACAGAGCAATATGCAGGATAGTACGGTTTTCGCCTACAAATTGTATATGCAAGATTATCTCCACTGTGCATAAATTCTCTCTCTCTCTCTCTCTCTCTCTCTCTCCGCAGCGTCGACTTGTGGAGAGAGAGAGAATAGAGAGGAGAGAAGAGATATAGTTTAATCTCTGTCTCACTCTCTCCCTTTCTCTCTTTCTCGTTTAAAAAACAAAACACATCAACAACAAAAGAAATTATCTTGAAATAATGGAGATGGAGGGAAGAGAGATGGTGTCCTCTCTCTCTTCCTTTTTCTCTGAATCTCTCTACTCTCTCAGAGGATGCAAGATACAAGAATGAAGAAAAAGTGAGCTTGTATCATATGTTCATTAGTATATACAATTTGATACATTTCTTCAAGTTAATTTATGTCTATTGTTCTCTATTGTATCTTCATGATTTCAATGATTTTGTAGAAGTGATTTATCTATGTGTACTTAATCATTTGCTCCACTTTAATGGGTATAGTCATAGTGAACTGTCTACTATCTACATATCAAGCTTCATTAATTTTGGTTTAGCCAATCTTAAGATATGAAGTGAGGAAGTTGATTGTGTCTACACATTGTTGGGATGACCCCCTTGAGTTGCTAAACTCATTTCTCAGTGTATAGTGCCTCTAAATTCATTAAATAACTTGCTTTAGCTATCTATACTCTCTAGTTAGATGTGTGCAAAAGCTCTCTTGTAAATTCATACCAAGTTACGAGCTTTGAACAAAACACTAAGCACCTACATTCCCAAAAGATGCAAACTTTTGAGAATGATGTTTCAAAGCACTTAGTGGTTGTATATGCATTATTGTGAAGCCAAAGGAGTTACTAAGCATCGGTGGAGTCAACTTGGTAGGTGTAGAGCAAGGTTTGTGCAACACAAGCTCATCTCTGGAACATACCAATCCATCTCCTCATAGTGGTATTAGAGCAACAACAAATCAATATCGAAGATGGATTTCCTTCATCCATAGAAAAATTGCATTGAGATAATTACTCGGCTTGGTCACTTAGAATGGAGGCTTATCTTCAAGGGAGAAACCTCTATGGTTACATATTTGGAGATGAGATGATGCAAATCCTTAGAAGCAAAGGACAACTAGCTCAAGAAGAATAAGAAAGGTTAACCACATGGTGCTCAAAGGATGCTCTGGCTAGGTTATACATTCTAAACTCAATCTCTGATTTTTTATTTCCACACATCAAGAGTTGCAAGACTTCACAAGATACTTGGAATGCTCTTGAAGCATTCTTCTCATGAAGTACCAAGGCTAGGAAGAATCAATTCTGGATGGAATTCACCACACTCAAGAAGATGCCCAAGTAAAGTGTGATTGATTTTGTCACCAAGATGAAGGATATAGTACAACTTGCAAGCACTGGAGAAGTCATAGATGAAGAGCAGATAGTAAGGTAAGTGATCAATCGAATAAAGGGAGATGACAAATGGGAAGCTCTCACCACAACCATGGATCTCTACATGGATATGCGGGTTCTTGATTTCAACACCCTCATGCGACAATTGTTCACACATGAAGAAAAGGTTATGAAGAATGGAGACAAATCAAAATGTAATCAATGCGGGCTTATGAAGGAAAAGGGACAAGATTGGAGGACATGACCAATTCAAGCGATTAGGGCACTCGAAATCCCTCCATTGCCCCTAGTCACTTGAATCAATCGTATCCTCCAATCTTCTCCATATTCTAATCCTTGATGCTCTTAACTATGTTTATCACCCACACAAAAGGCATGTCCGATTCAAGTGAGGAGAGCAGTCTAAAAACTTCAAATGGCCCTTATCGCTTGAATCAATCATGCCCTTTCACACATCGTCCATTAACATAGAAAAAGAAAATGACCAATTCAAGTGATAAGCACCTTCAGAGAACCTTCATTGCCTCTTATTGCTTGATTTAGTCTTGTCCTCCAAGCTTCTGCCTTTGTAATATTCCTGCCTTATTGCTCTATTTACTTAAAATTAACATGGAGAAGTTCTTATCCTTACCTTGATCATTAGACAAGTAACATGGAGATCTTCTTATCCTTATCTTGAGCAATAGAAACCTTGCACAGTAGTTGCATGTTTGAGACAATTATAAAAGTTTTTGCACAATAGAATTTGTTTAGACAAGTAACATGGAGATCTTCTTATCCTTATCTTGAGCAATAGAAACCTTGCACACCAGTTGCATGTTTGAGACAATTATAAAAGTTTTTGCACAATAGAAACCTTAGAAAAGTGATGATATAAACCAAAACAATGCCAATATCAATATGATGAAATTGCATAAAAAAGAGATGTAATTTTGCACAACAGTTGCATGTTTGAGACAATGATAATTTTTTTTGCTCAATGGAGATATTCTTTAACCTATAAAAGTCTTCGCACAATAAAAACCTTAAAAGAGTGATGATATAAACAAAAAAATATCAATAAGAATATGATGAGTTTAATAACAAAGAGATGTATTCAGTAGAGGAAAAAGGGCCAGACTGGTCACATTCTTAAGGGTTGGAACTTGATCACCTTGGGTGGTAGACAAGTTATGCAAGATAGTGTTTTCTCTGATCTAATTTTACCATTGCACCATCAATTCAAAATCTGAATTGTGGTGAAACCTCATCAAGGAACTATAGGAACTCCCTCACATTTTTGAGTTTCCAATTTGCAATGACTTTTCCTAAGTTGAAAATTTGGATGAATCAATGATTCTAACTCAAATTCTAGACAACTCTCCTCGAATCCAAGGGTATCCAGAGTCCAAACTTTTTTTTTCCACCTTCTATAATCATATGCTAAAACAAGTGATTGTCGAGATATTTGATATGAAATTGAAACAGAATTGGGGCTAACTTTACATAACATGATGTGTTCTAGTATTTGATCTTCTTTGCTATCCCATTCCCTACCTAAAACACCATCAATCTCTGAAATTGGAACTCTCCTATTCAACCACATTATTTTTTTTTTCTCTAATAACAGGTTTTTAAAACATTCTACAAAAAATGTGAAAAGGAGGAAACCATAGAATCTTTATCCTTCAGGAAATTTGGCTTGCTGACATTTCCCTTTGGACATCATCTTTCCTTTTGAATAAAAAACTTGAAACTCTTGAATGATCAGGAGCATCCCAATCTAATGAAGAGATGCAAGGAGCATGCAGATGTACAAGATTTCCATAAGCACTCCTCCTTGCTGGCACTTGATAATCTGCAAAATAGACAATTAATTGAATGCTAATGAAAAATTGAACAGATATGTTTGCATATATAAGTTTTGCATAATACTTATGAAGGTCTTTGAATGTTCCTATTAAACATTCAACATGTTGCCACTCTAGAATATTGGAAGGAAAAATTTATGCAATACAAAAACATATATCTTGTAATACAAAAACAAATGAAATTGATAAAAGAGCATTGTTAAACTTCACTTATAGTACAATGGGAATTGCAGATGATTGTCTAGCATGAGATCCTTAGCACTGTACACATGTTGAACTTTCGCAAACCAACCGTGTCTCTTCAATTTGAAACTAAGAATTCGACCTTCCAATGGTTTTTTGTGTTGTATCTTTTAGTACGCTTGACTTTACGGGCACCTCTACAACTATATTGAAGCATAGTCACCCAATCATTAAGCTTCACTAAAAGAGGTTTCCATAAAGAATCCTCTCTTCTTTTGTAAACCTCACATGAGATTGCACAATTGGAAGGATGATGAGAAGTAGAAGCCATTCAAACACTCAGAGAAAGAGTAGAGAATGCTCAAAGTGGGAAACTGAAATTCACAAATTTTGTGAGTATTTATAGACAAAAAAACTTTGTACACTAGGAAGTGAAATGTGATTTTTTGATTTGATGCATCAACTATGATCGAAACATCATTGAACTTTTTGAACTTAAAAATATTTCATATCTTCCAAAATCATTACTCTATCGGAAATTTAAAGATTTGCATTGCATGATGTGCAAAAAATATCTTTATTCATATGAAATCCAAAAATTGTACACTAAATACAAGAAATTCTATCACTTAAGTAGTGCTTTTAAGCATATTTGCTTAAATTAAGGCATTTCTTTATACGATTAAAAGAGACAAGAATGTTATATTCTTGTACACATGGAAAGACCCTATTTGTCAATTTTCTTCATCCTTCATTAGCAAATTGCCCTTTTTAAGGCATTTTTTGCCCTAATGCGAGAACACCTCGCAAACCTTACATGTGGCCACATACATCTAAACATCTACATACATTCTAGGCCACTAGTACCTTTCATTTATCTTCTCCTATGTTCCTTGAAAGCCTTTGCGCTTAGCCCATAACAAACTATGCATCCCACTCATAATTTTATCCTTCACTCCGTTACAACCTACAACTCACTCAGGAATTTTGCTCATTCCAAGTTTACATCTCTAGAGCAATCCTTCTTTCAAAAAATAATTATTTGATTTCCTTCAAATGTTCTTGAACCTTTCTTTACTCCAGTTTGGATCAGGAGACATGATACTTAAATATTTTCCATTTTCTTTCCATTTACTTTCATATTCACTCTCATTTATTCTCTCTATTATTCCCATCTAAATTTCATAAATATTCTTGTTTCTCATTTTATTTTCTTCTCCACTTCCTAAATGTTTTTTATTTTTTCTTTTGGAAGATTCAGTATTAGCTTTTGACTCATATTTATTCGGTCTTGCACATGATTCATCAAGGCTAGAAGCATGTACATGCGAAGCATAAAAACCTGAGCCTATATCTTCATCATTTTCAATCATCAGGTCTTCATGTTCATAAATTGCTCCTGATAGCATATCAACCACTAAATTATTTATTCTAGCTATATGGACAAACTCAAGATTTAATGACTTAATATATGCTATCCATCTTAGCATAGCGATGCATGCAATTGAACAATTCATGATCATCCCTAATAGTGGCAAACATTTCCACTACTACATTCACTCCAATTAAGTAATCTTTATTGCTTTTCAATGTAGTCACTATTCCCTAGAGCTCCCACTTGATATGAGGATAGCCTCTTTGGCGAACATTTAACACTTTGGCTCCAAATAGAATGGCATATATTGTTCCTTGGTCATCTCCCTGGCCAATTGCCCATCCTATGCTTGTTGGACTTGTATCTATAGTAATGTAAATTGGTTTATTTTATCACTATAGTCGACTTTTATGAGAAACAAAGCCTCTAAGAGTGCCTTTCTCCATTTTCTCATAGCTTGAGTATGCATTTCCTTTCATTGAAATCTTCTCCATTTTTGTAGTAGTTAATAGAGTGGATCTGCTACATGTACGAAATGTGGAATCCACACTACATAGAAAACACATGCATCAAGAAATATCCTCACGTCGGTGATTGAGAAGGAGACTTCTTTCGTATTTTTAAAAGCATCTACTTTCTTTGGGCATGGTTTTCTTCCCTTTGGACCGCATAAACTTCTTACAATTAGCACTTCTTGCATTGCAAATAATGATTTTTCTATAGATAACATCAAATGCACCTCTTTCGATCGACTAAGAATGGACTCACAATCATTTATATGATCTTTAACAAACTTTTGACATCATTTTTATTAAGAGACACATCTTTATCCTTTTCTTCACATCTTTATTTGGAACATTTTCGATGAATGGCATAGTTAGGTGTGGAATAAAGTCCCTAAGTACCTTATGCATACCATTCATCATATGCACCACTGAGTTCGTGGCTTCTTGTGGCAAGGTACACATGCACATGAGCCCAAGTGGCATCCTCATGGTCATCAAATAATGACTCTCAAGAGCTTACTGGAATTGATCCTAACCAAAATCCATTGAGTAAATATATCTCCCTAAGAAAGCTTCCGCATATTCATCTACAATTGGTCTTGTTCCTATATTTCAAATAGTCTATTTATTAACTAATTGTAAATCATGAATAAACCTCAATGATCCATTCTTTTTCGGAACGGTAAACCAACGATAGAGAGCACTTGATGGCTCAAGAATCCCCATTCTAATTTTCTCATTAAAAAAGGCAATTAGCTTTGAAATATGAGCCTTTGGTATCTGAATTGGTCGAAGATTCCATGGTATGTGTGATATTGTAAAAATGATCATTGATGATACCACAGATGGATCTACACACCCAATTTCTTGGGGATCAAAGAGAAACGCTTTCCCATTTCTAAAAATCATATGGGAGAATACAACCTTCTCTTCTTCATTGCGGAATTCATCTTTTCCTAATTGAATTTTCTGAAGGGTTTGCTTAGTAAATTCATGACCTAGCTTTCTCTTGTCCCTAAGTGGCGGCTCATTTTTCACTCCATCCATAAGTTGATTTCTATTATTGAGAAGGTAAATCGCAACTCGTTTGACCTTTTTATCAACTATCTTATACTTTGTTTCAACAAAGACTTCTCTTTCCTCTTCATTTTGTTCAAATTTTGTTATTTCCCTATACATGTAAATAGAGCAAACATGAATCGCGTAATCACTTCTCCTCCCATTAATCAACTCTTGTAAGTCAAATATTATATCAACAAAAGAGATCTCATAAAAAAACCCCATAGATTTCTTCATGAATGTCAAGTACTCTGCATCCATAGAAATTCCTTTGAAGATGCTATATATTGTTTTTCCCATCTCTATAATTTTGAAAAAACATGAACTTGAAAGAATTAGTCGAAGAAAGTGCTATAAAGCTTGTTATGAACATATTTATACTCGTGAACCTTCTATTCTCTTAGTTTTCATAGTCCCGAATTATGAAAGCTTCCTTCAAAAACTTTGTTCATCAAGTTCACCAAGTTCATCAAGAATAGGTCTTATTCTGAGAGAAGTCATATTCTTGATGTGATCTACACAGATTGTCTTGAATTGAACCACCTTCTTGCCATCTTTACTTTGGATTCTTGCATAAGTTGAGCCATCTTCCAAAACTCTTGTTTCCATTCTAAGAGAAGTAATATGTGGTTGCCCTAATTTCAGTGAATAACTAGAGTGATCTTGAACGAAGAATTTTTGGCAGTCACTTATATCACCAATTGTGACCAATACTTATAGACATGCAACGAAAAGATCTCCCTGCATTGTGTTAGTAGCTTAGATTCTCCATCCCAACTGCATGTAAATGGGCCATTTTCCCTTCATATAGAGTTCCTTAGACATAATATTAATTTCTTAGACATAATATTAATTTCTTAGACATAATACTAATTTTGGATCCATGGTCAATAAGAGCAACCATAGGAGTATTGATATTGTCCAACCTAACAAATGTCTCCATCATGGCTCGAGCCCGATGGTCCTTGGTATAATGACTTGAAGGAATTGCTTCTAAAGAGCTTCATTCCAAATACATTTCTTGATGTGCACATCACTCTCAATTTGTTAAAGCACATTTTTCTTTTCTTGTGTTTGTGCTTGGGAGACTTGAACAGGTGAGTACTCATCCATCCTCTCAAATTCTTGAGTGTCAATATCAATTGTCGTTTCCTTCTTAAGAGGTCAATAATCACTTCTAAAAACTCTCGGTTGGCTATCCCTAACAATGCACCTAGTGTAAACTCAATCACATTGTCAAGTACTTGCTTTTCAAGAACTTGTTTTAGGTTGGTAGCTTGCTTAGTGTGTGGCTTCAACATACACGATGGGTTCTTTGCTTTACCTTCACCTCTTTTTGTGGGCTTCATTTCTTGATCTTGAGAAAGATTAGTAGTTTGTGTAGGAACCCATGCCTTAGTAGAAGCAGAATAATGGGTTTGAGTTGGAATTTGACTTGGTTGATTTGTTGTCGGTAGGGATGGTGGAATAGTTTGAGTCGACTGATTTAATTATGTCAGCTCATTTTGATTTGGTATTTGGGGTTGGTCTCATGATGCTTCCACTTGTCACCTAGTTCTCCTCTTCTCTTCCTCACCTTCATTAACCCTTCTTCTTTTCACTTAAACTACTACTTGATGCTCCATTGAAGAGCATAGATAAGTGATCATCGAGAGTGTATCTACTGGATCTTTCCATCTAATTACACCTGCGATTTCATTGCTTGTCATTTTAAAATCTCTTGGTGCATTTTTCCTTAGTCTAGGGATTTCATTACCCTAGACCATGCTTCTGGATTTTCATTGTCATCAATTATCTGACATGCATATGTGGAAATATAAGAAGCTGAACCAAAGTTAATGGAAGTGCCAGGGAAAAACACTCTCATGTCTCCCTAACCAAAGTTTGTATTCACCTTCTCCCTAGTTTTGGCATCATAGATCATCTTTTCTTTAATAAAGACTAAATTCTTGGCCAACAGATCTTTAAAGCTTTCATAGAAGTACTTGTTGTGCTCCAACGAGTCAGACCAGATACATCTCTTGGTTTCTTGAGTCTTTGGAGCTTTGTTTATTGTTGATTATGAAGACTGTGACTCTATTATTTTTTATACGCTTTGAATCATGAGATCGCTGAATTTCTTAAACATTTTCTCCATAGTATTAGGAGGCACAACATCTTTCACAACTAGCATTAGGGGAAAAAGGGAACCCTGCATGGGCCTTGTAAGGATCCCTAATTTTTAGGGATTAAGATCAATAAAAAAGGGATTAGGGCCTAGAAAAAACCACTAGTGGTTTTTGCAATAAAATAATGTATCAAAATATGTGCTTAGTCTGAAGGAGTCATGGACATTCACATCCCTTAGATAAAATCTCATGGACAGCTAAGATGAAGACCGGTATGCCTGTCACAAGAAGACAAAACATGTTCTAAAAGATGAGCAATCGTGTGTATTTCTAGCCATTAGATTAGATGACACGGATGGCCATGATTAGGGAGGGTATGCCTGTCAAAAGATGACAAAATAGGATGCATTAAATGAGGAATGGGAGTTTGTGGACTGGCACAAAACAACAAATTGATCGACACAGTTTCGTGGCAGGGTAGATTTGTGACCGTTCGATGGGCCAAAGATAAAAAGGCTGATAAAGAATCTTGAGGTCTTCTCAAAGATATTCCCTCACAACCATTGGATCTAGCAAGGATCCAATGGATAGCATTAAAAGTGGCCCAAAATTCAAAACATTTAATCTCAACCATTGGTTTCTAGCAACATCTAATGGAACATATTTGACGGTACGTTTCTTCATGAGTTTGAATCTACACCATGAGATCTTTTGCACATCCAAGGGACAAAAATGTATGCCGACTTTTTTCTAACATTTTACATAAGCCTTTGGATCTTTGAGTTCATCCAAGGGCTATGGTTCAAACTTTAGCACTATCAAACCACTTTTGGAGAAGAACTTGTGGTTTTTAGTCATTCACACCACCTTTGACCACCAAAAAACAAGGGAAGCATAGGCATAGCCTAAGTGATTAAGGGACTAGACTGTGTCCACACCATCCTCTCATTGGTCCATAACTAATCACTCGTTAATCTAAAAGGCCCATGCAGGGCTCATTTTTTCCCCTAATGATGGATTAGCTTGAGGATTAGGAGTAGGCTGGTATGCTATCTACATTTGTTCATCTTTCAAATCTTCATGCCAATCTTGCATAAACTTCTCCATGGTTCTTTGCTTCTCTACATACCTCTTTATTGCTCCTTCCACATCATCCCATTCTTTTATAAGCCCAAATTCAGTTTCCATGTATTGCAATTGCGAAAGAACTTCCTCATGAGCTTTCGTATCTATTGCTCATAGGAATAAAGATACTTTTTCATGCTCTACAATTTTCTTATCATATTTTGGTAAGTGATCAAATTGACGATCGAATTCCCTCTTAATGTCTAAGATAGATTGATCTTTAGCCTTATGAACCCATTTTAAGAATGTCGTTCGTGTTACCTTATCAACATCTTCAAGTGCAAACATCTTTGTGAGTGCCAATTTGTACTGCGGCCACTTTGTTTGATCTTCCATTGTTAGTCGGTCACGTAAATGTAATTCGAACACATACACAAAATTCTCTATAAGCTTTAAGTTGTTCATAGGCATAAGCCCAACCCCAAGGTATTGGGTTTCTGGCTCATACTCCTTGAAAAATCATGTCAGATTTTTATCGTTAAAATATCCACTTCGCTTGATAACACGCTCACGAAATGTTTAAATGGGACCTCGCCTCTTCTCGTCTTGCTTGAAACGTAAAAAATGAGTTATCACATCCATTTGAGCAATTGCGGTGTTTCCCATAACCAGTCACATGTGAAAATTTTATCAAGTCTTGCTTTTTGTTGGTTTCTCTTCTCTAGTCGATATTTGAACTTTAAGAGTCCTACTTATCTCCTCCTTTCACATCAGGTTCACCAAGTATGTCATCAAGGTTCTTTGAAGGGAGGGAGAATGAAGGTGCACTCTGACTTGAGAGAGTTTGGAGAAGAACTCCAAAGGAGCTAAACAACTACTAATTAATCTCTTGATCAAAGAACAAATACGAAGTCATTATGTACGCTTTCTCATTCAATGCGTTTAAAGTAGTTCACGACATTTGAGTCATGAGTTCACCTTAAGCTCAAGGTTTAGAAGGAAACTTGAAATATGCAACCTTTAGCGATACAAAAGAGGGAAACCCAATCATTTCATGCTTTAAATCTCCATATGTTTCCAAAGTAAGAACTCTGAACATGGACTTATCAACTGAAGTTTCTAGGTGAAGTCAGTAACTTTGATTCACCTCTTTTATATTAACTCCCACCATTGACACATATCTCCTATTTTAAACCGTGTTTTGGTTGAGGTAACAAAAGGGGAAGACTTATGGTCTGCATTCATAACCAAAAAGTGTTCATCATCATGAAGTTGAGGAAGCATAGCTCATGTGCTCAACTTCTTCAATAACACAGTTGACCTATCTCGTATTGTTTCCATGCCACAACATTGTGTAGGAGTACTCACCCTGAACTACTAAATATGACTGTTGTTTTGGCACTTGCACTACTTGTATGGAGCACCTCACAATCCTATAGTGAGTTGGGCCTGAGCTTTTATTGTCAGAAAACCTTTACTTTAGCCAAAATCCCTTTTATATGCAGTAAAAGATATATGAACGTTAATATAAGCATGGGAGATTATAGGCAGTCATCTCGATACACTATCAACGATTGATTGAGCATACAATGATGATTTAGATGATTGCTACAAATTTCCATTCATTCCAACAGTGGACTTGCATATGCATTCTCATCGACGTTTAGGATCTATCAAACAAGGATTAGGAGATGCTACAAAGAGATTTTCAAGCACCAAAGAGATTAGGAAACACAAACATCCTACTTTGATGATATGTAAATAGAACAGAAGGAAATTTATATTAACGCTTGATCGGAATTCCTCATGAAACACATTTTTGATATGCGCCAATGTCCACACACACACACACACACACACACATATACATATATATATATATATATATATATATATATATATATATATATATATATATATATATATATATATATATATATATATATATATATATATATATATATATAGACATTGATTTGGCCTGCACAGAATTAGACACTCAAGAAGATTGTCTGATTGTCTGTGTGTGTGTGTGTGTGAGAGAGAGAGAGAGAGAGAGAGAGAGAGAGAGAGAGAGAGAGAGAGAGAGAGAGAGAGAGAGAGAGACGCTATGCTGTAGAAATTAGAATTAAAGCTCCACGAATATAAGAAAAAGAGGGGATGCATATGGGCCAACTATATGAGTATAGTACACCGAATGATTCTTATGCGAAACAAAAATGAACAATTAAGTACCTACATGTTAGTTTTAGCATGCCTATGTCATTCCTACTTTTAGTTGATATGACTAACAGCAATGTGTAAGCATAATTTTTTATATGATATATACATGCTTACCAATGATAGGGAGACAAACATTCACTTATACCTACGAAAATTATCTTTTTCTCTGGCTAAAACTTAAGAAACCGAACTCAAAATGAATAAATCCCTCTCAAATGATGTGATGCTGGAACATTCAAAAGATGATCTGTCACAATGTCTATCCCTTTCATTATTGTACGAGATGATTAGAAGACTCTTCTCGATTTATTTGATCGAGCTACTTAGAAATTGCACCGATGCATGGGTATATCCATTGAAAGCAAAGTCCAAAGTGTTTATGTGCTTTAAGCAGTCTCTAGTTTTGGCTAAAAATATGTCAGGTTGTAAAATGGGCACCCGCCATTCTGATCAAGGGGGGGAATATATGTCTTCTGACTTTAATGCATTTCTGGCTGAACATGGGATAAAACATCAGTGTACAGTGTTGTATACACCTCAACAAAATGGAGTTGGTGAATGGACGAATAGGTCACTCCTGGAGATGGCAAGGTGTATGGTCAAGAGTCAGGCTTTACCACATAGTTTCTAGCTTGAGGCTATCATGTGTGCGACATATGTACTTAACATGTGTCCCATTAAAGCATTGCAGTCTATCACTCCATATGAGGCTTGGCATGTTTGTAAACCATCTATTGCCCACTTGCGTGTTTTTGGTTTTCTGGCATATGCATTAGTGCATGAACAACATTGTAGGAAATTGAATGATAAAGCAATGAAATGTATTTTTGTTGGGTACAATTTTGAAAGCAAAGGCTATCATTTGTATTGCCCACAGACTAGACACATTTTGGTTAGCTCTCATGTTGCTTTTATGGAAGATGCTATTCAATCATTACTTTCATGTACTAAGGAGACATCTGTTAGCTCCAAAGACATGTATGATACTCTGCTGCCTAGTCTAGTATTGGTCCTAATGAGGAAACTTCTCAGCCTTTCTAGGTTTCATGTGATGATGCAGATCATTCCATTTTTTATGCAGATTTACATGATGCACTTGATGAGAGAGTTGATATTGAGGAGGAAAAAACTATGCCAAAATGGCTAGTGTAGACTTTGCATGATAGCAAATTAGCTACCGCCAGATTTACATGCTTTCTCTAACTTTGACTGGGCTCATTGCTATGACACTCGTGCGTCCACTAGTGGATTTTGCTTCATGCTTGGTAGCTCATGTATATCTTGGTTGAGCAAGAAGCAGCCTACTATGGCCACTTCCAGTTGTGAGGCTGAGTATAGGGCAGCTTTCACAGTGATTGTTGAGTGTGTGTGGCTCAGATGCCTTATGACTAGTTTGGGTTTTGGTCATTCTTCTACCACCACCATCTTCACTAACAGCTAGAGCACATTGGCAATTGTGAGGAATCCTATGAAGCTCGTACTAAGAACATTGAGGTGCATTATCATTATGTCAAGGAATGTCAAGGAGAGGTTCTCTGCTAGAGAGATCAATTTGGCATATGTGCCCGCATAGGAGAACATTGCAGACCTTTTCATGAAGGCTCTGCCTAGGGAGAAGTTTGAAGCTTTTTGCAAAGCTTTGGGCTTACTTCCTTTTGTGGATTAATTCCACATAGCTTGGCACTTCCTTATACATGAGTGCCAGCTCCTTGTTCATCACATCACTCCTAGGGGGGATTTGTTGATATATTTAGGTAGTGATGTGAGTGAATACATTAGGACCACTAGGGCACTTTTTTTCCCTCTTTAGGAGGTTTTTTCCCCTGGCTTGTATATATGCCCATTGCCCTAATGGATCACTTATCTTTGTACATTCTATTGGTAATACATTCAACATTGTGTGTTGCACTCCAAGATTCTTCTTCTTCTTCCTTGTGTTGTTTGCTTGCTTCCACATACCTCGATCTCCAATAGTTTCTTTTTTTTATTTCAGAAAAGGCTTGAGATTTGTTTCTTTTCCGTTGCTAGTGATTTATTTAGGCGTACATAGAGCATACTATTTGAAAATCACAAAAAAATGTAAAAATAAAAAAATTATAAATTGACCATAGCCTAGTATGGACTCAGGACCATCATCCGCTTCTAGGAGAGATACACTCATGGAAGAGAACCCTGTCGATCCCATGCAGACCATGAGTATTAGGATTACTATTCTAGAAAGTACACTTCGTGATATCTTAGTACATGTGAGTGGGTCCAAGAAAGAGGAAGATGTGCCAGATCCTGATTTGCCATGGATGGACATATATCCTCCAAATGAGCCTCCAACTCCAAAAATCCCTAAGATAGAATCCTACTTAGAGAGGCCAAGTGGCAGCTTATGGATCTTAAGCCACCCAAATATCATGGTTTGACTAGTGATAAGATTATTGATGTTGTTGAGCAGTGACTCAACAAGTGGGAGTACTGCTTCCACTTGTGTCATATCGTGGACGATAGAGACAAGTTTCAACAGGCCACATATAACCTTTTGGACGTCGCCCATAGGTGGTGGTGTAAGATCGAACAAGATAAGAAAGAGCCCACGACTTGGGATCAGTTCAAGATCTTGTTCTACAATAATTTCGTACTACTTGATGAGAGGTCTAGAGCACTAGACACCTGGTTCTTCATCAGCCAAAAGTTCCTGATACTATCCCAAAGTTTCTTCAAGAGTACACAGATAGGAATAGAGAGCTACTTCTTAAAGTGCCTGATATTATCCCAAAGTTTCTCCCTCCATAAGTTCATCTTGGGATTGAGAGAAACTATTAGACCATTGGTGAGGAAGAAGAGATGTCAGCCCTTGGCACAGGCCACGGAGATGGATCTAGTCTATGAGGACAGCCATAGAGGCACAGAATTCCAGGGTCAGAGGTCCTCATGGCCTAGGGTCAGTTGATCCTTCCACACACCTACTCCTGGTCCGATCAGTGCACAACCTTCTAGAGCGGCTAAGGAGGTGCATATGGTCAAGATAGTTGCAAGAGGTAAGAGAAAAGTGCCTACTCTAGTTGAGAGGGCGTAAACTAAGTCTATTCTTACCCTTTAGCACAAAGAGAAGGTAACGAAAGAAGGATTATGCTATGGGTGTTTAGACAAGCACCAGTTCAAGGACTGTCCTAAGAAAAAGAAGTTAGCAGCCACCATAGTCATAAATCCTACTTAGGTAGGGAGTGATGATAGTGATGAGGACTTTGGAGATCCTCCATCACCGCTATCATTTCCCATAGTGGCTATGATGGTCACAAAAAAGGTCTCTACTTGTGCCTGACACTATGCTTTCACCAGTGGCACAGAAAGGATATCCGTTTCTTGACACAAAACTCATTGTCATGCGGGGAATCGTGGCAAGATAGCCTGACAAGGTACTTTTTGACACTTGGTTGACACATAATATCATTAGTTCCCCACTAGTCAAGAGGTTAAATCTAGAAACTATGTCATCAGAGTATACCTACACAGTAGAGTTAGCCGATGGGAAGGGAACTGAGACATGGAATCAACGCATTGTTGATCTACTTGTTCAGATCCAACCCTATGAGGACAGATTGGATTTTGAGATAGTGAGACTAGCACATTTTGATGTAGTCCTTAGTAAGACGTGGCATGCAAGGAAGAGACGAGTCATTGACTTTACTTCACATGTTTATCAATTTGAGCATGAGCGGAGGCTATTATTGATTCGTGGAGAACCAGATCTCAAAGAGACATGATTGGTAAATGCTATCAAGTTTCTTAAGATTGATTGTAAGTACATTTATTTTCTTTATTTTGTGCATTCATCTTATATTATGATGGATTCATGCAATCATGGAGACTCTAGTTGGAATGCTCTAGCACTTTAAGTGAAAGTGAGAGCAGAATTCCAAGAGTTGTTCTTGAAAGAATTACCTTCAAGTTTGTCTCCTTGTAGGAACATAGAGCATAGAATTGAATTGGTATCAGGAGTGACTCCGACTGCTCGGTCACCATTTTGAACGAGTTTGCAGCAGAAAAATGAAGTCCTCAAGGTCATGGATGAGTACCTACAGAAAGGGGTGATTAGACCTAGCTATTCACCCTTTGCAGCACCAGCTCTTCTAGTGAAGAAGAAAGACGGATCTTATAGGATGTGCATCAACTATCGAGCACTCAACAAGATTACTATCAAACAAAAACATCCCATGCCCAGGATTGATGATCTTTTATATGCTATAGGTGGAGCCATTGTATGTAAAGAAGTAGATTCAAAAGTGGCTACCATTAGATTAGAGTAAGAGATCATGATGTACATAAGACAACTTTCAGGACCTATTTTGGTCATTATGAGTACTTGGTCATGCCATTTGGTTTGACTAATGCACCAGTGACATTTATGATGTTACTGAATTATATTTTATGTCCCTTCATTGGAAAGTGTTTTGTTGATTTTGTTGATGATTTGTTAGTGTATAGTAGGACTGTGCATGATCATCAAAATCATATGAGATTAGTATTAAATGTTTTAAAAGAAAATCAGCTATATGTTAATCCGGAGAAGACTCAATTGTTTCTTTTGAGGATAGAGTATCTAGGGCATGTAGTATCGGACGATGGGGTTTAGATGGATCCCAAGAAGGTCTCAATT
Organism: Ceratopteris richardii; assembly: GCA_020310875.1. NCBI lineage: Eukaryota > Viridiplantae > Streptophyta > Polypodiopsida > Polypodiales > Pteridaceae > Ceratopteris > Ceratopteris richardii. Next base: position 184,397,961 of record CM035417.1, on the reverse strand, counting down.
ATATTATCTTGGCCTACTCCTCAAGATGAGGGGCAGCTACGGTCCTTTCTAAGACTTTTTGATTTCTATAAAAAATTCATCCCTTCATATTCGTTGATAGCAGTGTCTATGAAGAACTTTTTCAAGGCAAAGTTCCATTTGCATGGAAGCAAGAGCAGCAAGATAGTTTTGATACTTTGAAACAAGCTGTTTTAGGGGCTCCTATACTCAAAGTGTAGATCCATAGAAACCCTTTGAGTTAGAGACAGATGCAAGTGTCATAGCCATAGGGGTAGTTTTGATCCAAGATGGTAAGCCAATAGCTTTTGAAAGCACAAAATTGACCAGTGCACAATGCAACTAGCTAGTGCATGAACAGGAGTTATATGGAGTGGTGCATGCACTTAAATTCTAGAGACACTATCTTTATGGTGCAAACTTTAAGTATACACAAATCACCATACACTTAACTACTTTTGTAGTAAGCCAGATCTTTGAAGCAAATAGGCTCATTGGGTTGAGCTCATGCAAGAGTTTCACATGGAAATCTTGTATAGATGAGGCAAAGAGAATATAGTTGCTGATGCATTATCACAGATAATGTATTAAATGAGCTTTATAGTTCTAGAAAGCTCATTGCTTCGAGAGATAAAAGAAGCACGGGTGGAAGATCCACATTTGTTACAAATTATTCGAGCCATCAGTGATGATTCTATTATAGGAGACGAGATAGTTCAAGCTATTTCTTCCCCTACCAGAGCGAACAAATCCATTCTGTATTCCAATTTTTCCTAGGAGAATGGAATAGTAAAACGAAAAGGAAAGATTTGTGTCCTAGATTCCTAGGATTTGAGAAGAAAAGTCATGCATGATAACCATGATGTGCCTTACACATATCCTAGTGTTGACAAGACAATATGGCTTGTTAAAAGAACATTTTGGTGGCCTCCATTACCCAGAGATGCCCCCACTTATGTTCAACAATGCTTTATGTGTCAAGTCAACAAAGCAAAAGGGGTATAGGCACCAGGTCTTTTGCATCCTTTATAGATTTTGGATCATAAATAGGATAGTGTATCCATGGACTTCATAGTTGGGTTACTGCGGACCCAAAGGAAGCGGGATACTATCCTAGTTGTGGTCTACAGATTGAGCATGTTGGCTCATTTCATACCCACACAGGAGATGATAGAAGCTCCATAGGTAGTAGAGTTGTTTATCCAGCATGTCTTTAGATTGCATGGGTTACTAACATCCATAGTTTCAGATAGGGATGTCAGATTCATAGGACACTTATGGAAGTTTGCATTTGACAAACTGAAGGTGTCATTAAAGATGAGTATTGGTGATCATCCTCAGATAGATGGTCAGATCAAGAGGGTCAACCAAATACTCAAGGACATGTTGAAGGCATATGTGTCTGAGAGACAGACAGATTGGGATATTTATTTGCCACTAGTTGAGGTTTCTTATAACAAAAGGCCTCACAAGGTGGTATGTATGACTCCTTTTGAGATGAAATATGGCATGAAGCCCAATGCTCCTAGTACCATAGGCATGCCAAAGAAATGTCCTTGTGCTTTGAAGTTCTTAGCGAACCTCCACAAAAATTTGGAAATAGCTAAACCCAAGATGTAGTAAGCCATTGATAGTTTGCAAGTACTTTCTCTCATTAATCATTGAGGACAATGATCTTTAGAAGGGGGAGAGAGTGTCAGAAATTGTTCCACAGGGATCATGACATTGATCCATACGGATTAGTCCATGTGTGTGAGGGACAAGGACCAGCTAGCTAAGGTCCCAAGCTCGGGGGATACCCTAAGGTATTCAATAATAATGGGAATAAGTGTTGCCTGATGTACACATGTTGGCATTAGACTATTCCAGATCATTGCTAGTTTTAGAATACAAGAAGGTATATATGGATGGGAGGAGAGTCATACACAGATCATTCAAGCTATTGCTCACACTAGAAAAATAGAAAGAGCCGTGATGGCTGAGAAAAATATGCCTCATTTTATTGGGCACAAGCTATGCATACTATTGTATGCATCATGAATAGAACTCTTCCTATTGTTGTACATCAAGTCACACCCAGAGAGAAGTTTACATGTAAAAAGTCAAATTTATCACATATGAAAGTATTTGATTGCATTTCATATGTACATGTTCCATATGATTTGAGGACAAAGCTTGATCCAAAAGTAGAAAAATGTATCTTCATTGGTACTCCTTTGAGCAAAAAGGATATAAATGCTATAATCTACTCACATGATAGGTGAAGGTAAGCAAACATGTGGTGTTTGATGAAATGTCACGCTTCTATGCATCGACCAAAGAAGGAATTAAGCTTGACTCAAATGACAAAGGAAATGCTGAAAACCCAAAATTCAAGTTTTGAGTGGACTTGATGTATCACCAAGCAATAGTTCCAACTCAAATCCATGGAGTGGAAGATTGTGTGGAAACTTTAGTCAAGCAAATTCATTGGCTACATCCAAGAAAGCTAAATAAAATATTTTTGTTGGTAATAAAACATCTATAGGATTTGAAGACATTGATGGAAATTCAAGGAATTCAGAAAAGAGCCTTGGTAAGGAACTAGGATTGCCCTCTATGAAGACTCAATGAGTAAGAACGGCATATGTAGATGATACAACAAGAATAAGTGATCGAGGACCATGATGATCTAGGAGGGTGCAGAATACAGTGCAAGGATTGATGTACAATAGTCACATGGATTGTCATTGTGCCTATATGACCAAGGAAATACAAGATGGCGAATCTTCTTACTTTGAAGATGCAATTGGAAATGCAGATTTGGAAAAAGCTATGGATGAGGAGATGACTGCACTTTATGGAAATGAAACATGGAAGCTGGTTCTATTGTCGCGAGGAAAGAAACCCATAGGTTGCAAGTTGATTTACAAGGTAAAGCACAATCTTGATGGTAGCATAAGTAGGTATAAAGAACAATTGGTAGCAAAAGGATATGCACAAACATATGGCATTGATTATGAGGAGACTTTTAGCCTTGTAGCTAAAATGTCTACTGTCAGAGCACTTGTTGCTTAGCTACAACAAAAGGATGGATTTTGCATCAGATGGATATGAAGAATGCTTTCTTACATGGTGAGTTATAGGAAGAAGTATACACGGACTAGCCACAAGGATATGAGGATTCAAAGCACCATAATATGTTTGCAACCTTATGCTTAAACAAGCCCCTCTGCTTGGTATGCAAGGATTTTAGATTATTTAACCGCCACTGGATTTTTTATGTGTGATTCAGATCACTCATTATGCACAAGGAAGCGTGATTATGGCATCATTATTGTGGTTATTTAAGTTGGTGACTTGATTTTAGGTGGTGATAATGAAGAAAACATTAAAGAGGTAAAGCAACTCCTTAGGAAGAAGTTTGACATGAAAATTCTTCATGTGCTGCACTATTTTTTGGGCATCGCATTTATACATACAAAAATAGGTATATGGATGCCACAAAGACAATATGCATTGAGTATGCTACAAGAGTATGGTATGGCGGATTGTAAGTCGATTTCTATGCCATTAGATCAGAATTTGAATTTAGATACTAGATCATGTGAAGCATTGGAAAATGCTACTATGTACAGGAAACTTGTGGGAAGTTTGATATATTTCACAATTGCAAGATATGACCTAAGCTACATTGTAGGAATTCAAAGTCAATTTATGCAAGTTCCTAGAAAACAACATTTAGGTGCTCTGAGATGCACTCTACGATATGTGAGTGCTACTTTGGATTATTGCATTTTTTTATGAAGCTCATGCAAAATTGGAGGTTCATGAATACATTAATGCAGATTGGGTTGGTAGTATTCCAGATATAAGATCTACTAGTGGCTTTCTATTCTCATTTGGGAGTGTAGTTGTTACATGGAGCATTAAGAAGCAACCCACTATTGCTTTGACAAGTACAAAGGCTGAGTATAGAGGTGCTACAATGGAAGCATATGAAGCGTCATGGCTAGAGATGCTACTTGCAGATTTAGGTGTGGAAGTGCAAAAGCCTATCAATATTTATTGTGATAATATTAGCACTATCCAACTAGATTAAATCCTATTTTTCATGCTAGAACAAAGCATATCGAGGTACATTATCACTTTATAAGAGAAAAGGTATAAGGTGGTGATATTGATCTTGTTTATGTGAGGACAGATGAGAAGGTTGCTGATATTTTTACTAAAGCACTTGGAGCAAAGAAGCTGAAGAAGTTTGAAAGATGCTTGGATTACAAGACATGACATTGAGCTTGAGGGGAGTGTTGGAATATCAAGCTCAACATGTGATGATCGAGGATGACATGCATCACGTTCTCGATTCTCTGACATGTGTAGTGGTCACGTTGGTATATGTGAGGGATAGTTTAGTGAGCTTTACTAGATTTATTTACTGAGAGTGATGGTGCACTATTTCTTGCCAGCTCACTCATTCATGGACATTAGGATTTTCCATATGTAATTTTCTTTATATATTGTATTGGTTGTATTTTTGTATTAGTTCATTATTTGTATATTCTCTTTATGTAATAGAAGAAGAAGAAGAAGATCATTCTTCCTTACCTCAATGTGTGTGTGCTCCTCTCTTTGTGTATGAAAGTGTGTGAGATATCTCTTCCTTATCTCCTTTCTATTGACAAGAAGCATGTCATCAACATTCATAACAATTACATCATCTACATGCTTAACATATAAGTTGCTTTTAGTTGGATTGTTCTCAAAACCATGTGAAATCAAATGGGCATGTATGTTTTCATACCAAGCATGTGGTGCTTGCTTCAAACCAATAATTCCTTTTTCAACTTCCACCTTTTTTCATGCTCTTTTTGCATAAAACCATGGGTTTGAAGTACATACACTTCTTCATGTAAGTCACTATTCAAAAATGCACCTTTAATGTCCAAAATGTACATTCCAACCATGATGAGCTGTAAGTGCAGAAATGCTACGAATGGTGGTCGTTCGACATGTGGTTGCAAAGGTCTCATCAAAATCAATGCCTTCTTTTGAGCATAACTTTTGCAAGAAGCCTAGCTTTATACCTGTCAATTAATCCATCAAACTTATCGTTCAACTTGTATACCCATTTAGTGCCAAGGGAATTTTTCTTTGGAGGCAAATCACAGAAAGACCAGATACCACTCTTCATAATAACATCAAATTCTGATTGCATAGCACCCATCTAATTTTTTGAATTTTGTGCTTCATCAAAAGAAATAGGTACATGCTCATTACAAAGACTAAAGGCAGCCATTACATAGTAATCATATGCAAAGGAAGGACTATGAGATGCTAATTGAGTACACTATGATGGAGGTGCATCTAATTTGTTCTCTCTCAATTTAATATCTTCACTTGCCATTTAGTCATATTTTTTGCCTCCTCTTATCAACCGTCTCATCAACAAGTGCATCATAAAAATCTACATTAGAAATGGAATGATTTGCATCTTCATGTGAAACTTGTAAAGATTGCAAAATTGCCTCATTTAGACCAATACTTGGCTATCCACCTCTAAAAACGAGGTGGCAAAGTATCATACACATCTCTAGAGCCAACTCAAATCTCCTTGATACATGAAAGTAATGGCTGAATTGCGTCTTCCACAAAAACAAAATCAAAGCTAACCAAAATGTCTTTAGTTGTTGATGAAATAAACAATAGCCTTTGCTTTCAAAAATGTACCCAACAAAAATACACTTCAATGCTTTATTGTCCAATTTCATGTGTTGTTGTTCACTAATGCATATGCTTGAAAACCAAAGACACAAAAATGAGCAACAGAAGGCTTCTCAACATGCCAAACCTCATATGGAGTAATAGATTACAATGCTTAGGTGGGAAACTTGTTAGGGACATATGCTACACACATAATAGCCTCAAGCCAGAAGCTATGTGGTAAAGCTAGACTTTTGATGGTTTATGTAAGGAATTGAACTCACAACCTCTTGGTTAGGAATGTGATGGGCTAACCACTTGCCCCAAAAGCCATGGTTGAGGATTACTTCCTAATCCTCTCTCTTAGAGCGTGGTTCAACCATCTCCTACTAGGATTATGTTACATTCTTCCCCCCTTGGTCGATCATTGTCCTCAATGATCTACTCTTGTATCCCTCTAGCCTCGGTGATCAGTCCCTTGAACCCCTAGGTGCCCTTGAATTGATATCCCTCAACCTCGCACAGTTTCTTGAACCTTGTTCGCAACCTTGGTCTCTTGAACCCTTGCTCTCAACCTTGGTGTCTTGAACCTTCTTGTTCGCAACCTTGGTGTCTCGAGCCCTTGTTCTCAACCTCAGTCTTGAACCTTGTTCTCACCCATGCTTGGTATCTTGAACACTCAATCAAGTGCCACCCAAGGATTCCCAAGGAATTCACACTTCCAAGCTAGCTCATTGGAAAGTTCGTTCCGAGAGCTTTCCAACGGTATATTACACGCCTCAATCCGACCTACGGATTGAGAGATACACCCCAATCATTGTAAGGTCCATCCTTGAAACCGACGCGCGCGCCTTCCACAATTCCTACCCTTTCACATAGAGGATGCCCAAGCGCCTTTTTTAGAGGCCATTGGGTCATTCCACCTTGCCCAAGCCTACTTCCTAGGCTCTGATACCAATGTAAGGAATTGAACTCACAACCTCTTGGTTAGGAATGTGATGGGCTAACCACTTGCCCCAAAAGCCATGGTTGAGGATTACTTCCTAATCCTCTCTCTTAGAGCGTGGTTCAACCATCTCCTACTAGGATTATGTTACAGTTTACCTTGCCATCTCCATGAGAGACCTGTTCTTTCTTTTAGTGACTCCATTTTGTTGAGGTGTATATGGCAATGTATAGTGATGTTTTATCCCACACTCATCCAAAAATCCAATAAAATCAAAAGACATGTACCCCACCTTGATCAGAATAGAGGGTGCCTAATTTACATGCTGATATATTTTTAGCCATAACCAGAAACTATTTGAGGCAGATAAACACTTCTAACTTTGGATTCAAAGGATACACCCTTGCATGCCTAGAGAAATCATCAATAAAATTCACGAAGTGAAGGTAGTTCCCAAAAGAAGGCGTCTGCATAGGACCACAAATATCATTATGAACAAGCTGCAGTTTATGAATAGCTCAAACTAAACCATCCGTTGGGAAGGAGGAAAGTTGCATTTTTCCCAAAATATATCATTCACAAACATGTTTACAAGGTGGCTAAAGTTTGGGTAGAGGGGACACCATTTTAGATTTCTGTATGCATAGCAAACTACCAAAATTCAAATGACCAAAGCGTGCATGCCAAAGCTTTGCATGTGAGATAGCCTGAGAATCTTGAATTGCGTATGTTGAATCATTCACAAATTTGGCATAGTCTATGAGCTTATACAATCCATGACATAAAATACCAGAAGCAATCATAACGTCACAATTTGAGAGATCATGAATTGCTCATATGTCATCAAAAAATTTAACAACAAAGCCAATCTTGGCTAATATTGAAGCTGACAATAGATTTTTCTTCATGCCTGGCACATACAAATCATCTATGTTGGCAGTAGCCTTGGTACACCAGGACTTACAAGACGTGAAAGTCAAAGAAGGGAGTCAGAGCGAAGGGACAGCACAAGCAAACAGGGCAGTCAAAGAAGATCTGGCAAGTAGGCCAATATTTTTTCAAGACATTAATGCAAATCAAGAGATGGACATGCAGGGAGGAAGAGCAAGTAGGGAGCTCGAAGATATGTATGGCAGATCACTAGAAGAAATCCCTACAACAATAGTGATTTTTATCACTAACAATCATTTGTAAATATCATTTCACATTTTTGTAGCTCCATTTTGTGCAAGCCAAGGAGTCCTTGAGCTTGAGGAGCCTTAGAAGTAGTTGCGTACCAATTTTCGTATTTTTTAGATCTCGTTTGAGCCCCCAAATAAGCCCTGGAACCTAATTTTAACTAGGCCGGACACTAGGTCTGGACAGGGCCAAAAGCTATTCAAAAACTATAAAAAGAGCTAGAGAGCTCATTTTTGGGGGTAGATTGTAATTGAAACGAACTTGTAAGAGCTTTTGAAAGTAATCTAAAGAACTCCATTGATCCTCTCTCTTTGTCTTGCCTTGTGTGCGCGTGTGTGTGTATGTGTGTGCATACTTGTGTGCTTCTCACTCACGCACTTGTGCCGCCACTTGCTCGAGGTCTTCATACCATCCTCACGTCTTCCCGGATTGACATTAAAGGAGGTGCTACTCATCATTGAGCTACACCAAATTTTGGCGCGGTTGCCGGGGATCGAGCTTTGAGGACGAGCGTGTGATGGTAAGACGTAGAGTTGACGCGTTGGAGTTGTAGGTATTTTCTTCACTCTCATCGATTTTCTTTTACTTTCTTCACCATCTTCATCACCATCATCATCATCACCATCTCCCACTTCCATCTACATCGTCGCGAAAAATTCAGTTTTTTGACTATAACCCCATCTCCACCTCATTTCCCTCATTTCACTTGTGAGAGAGAGCGAGAGAGCGAATTTGCATGTGCTATTTTTTGCATGTTCTGTGAGCATTCTGCAGGTACAGGCCGCATCATCATCCCCAGCACCCTGCGCAGGTACGGAAATCTGAGTAACTGTCTGTGTGTCGCCGAGCTCTGTCAATCGCGACCGACAGAAAAATTGCTCTAATTGCTAAACAAAGTGCATATCCATGACCTACAGGCCTAGAGCTTCCCAAAAATGTGTTTAGTTTTTTGAAATTCCACAGATTTCTGTCAATCGCGATCGCTCTGTCAATCGCGATCGACAAACCACGACGGACAGATCTGTCAATCGCGACCGACAGAGTCAACGACCGTTTGACCACGACGGACAGACCACGACGGCTCTGTCAATCGCGACCGACACGGTCAACGACTGTTTGACCACGATCGACAGACCCTCGCGACCGACCTGTCAATCGCGATCGACTCATCAATCGCGACCGACACAGTCAACGACCCTTTGACCACGACTGATTGACTTTTTGTAACCCCTGTCAATCGCGACTGACCAGTCAATCGCGACTGACAGCCACGACGGACCTGTCAATCGCGATCGACACGTCGATCGCGACTGACCTGTCAATCGCGACCGAGAGACTTTGCGAACGCGTTAGAAGGGCAAATTAGGTCAAATTTTCAAGGCAAAATTATTGGTCTAAATTTTGATTGAGTGTGGGACAAACACTAGGGTGTAGTATTGCATCGCGAGGCCGTGCCACAAGCTACTCGAGTATTCCTGTTTGACTGTTAGCTTGTGTTGAATTCTGAATTAACTCCCTAAACCCTGAACAGTCCTAACTTTTTCATACGAAATCCAATTTTTGAGCTCTTGGGCTTGTTGGAAAGCTCGTGGCATATACTACACGCCCTCAATTGTTTTTTATAAAGATAATGCGTTGATTTTCAGAGAGGGTATTTTGAAGTTGACCATACCCAGGGGGATCAAAGTTAGGGGTCTTTAGAATTATTTTCCTAAAAGTCAGAATGCACATGTGTGTTTATGTTACATGAATGAAAGTGGTTGGTTTTGTCCTTTGAATATAAGTATTGAGCTAACCGTGGGACTTTTATAGGTCCATTGAGAGCAACTTGGAGCATACAAAGCAAGATTTCTTTGCAAGCTTGAGAACCGGGTTCTTGAGCACCATAAAGCAAGGGATCAACAAGTAAGGTTGGATTATTCTCAACTCCCTCTGTCATTTCCTAGCTCAAGCTAAGAACGAGTAGAGATAGGAGTAAGCCAGGGCGACGATAGGCAGTTATCAAGTTGAAGACTATTAAAAAACTCAAGTTCAAGCTAAAAACTTAGTTACTGTACTGTCGATAACCTAAAGGAAAAGAACCTAACGTGGAACGATCAACCTGAAATTACGAAGAACATTCAAGTATTCCGACGACGTGATATCAGACAAGAACTCAAACGTGCTAAAATAACTAAAAAGAATCAAGTGACTAATACCAATTGATCGGCAACGAGGTTGTACTCTGGGCAAAAATTTGGGCTAATCAGTTAGGCATATGAACCTTAGATCAGGACGACACCTAGCAAGAGAAAGACAAAGCCTTAGGTCATCAGAGGCTAGTGTCAATCACACTGCAAGATCTTGGGCCCAGCAGTTGAGCCACCACTCTCATTACCCTAGCTCGGAGACCAGTGAGTCAGAAATGTCTCAAGGCATGGACTACCTACGGGAAGTTCAGGAGTGCCTTATTTGTACAGGGTAGAAGGCCCTTACAAAACACAGCTGGAATATCTTAGGACCAACCGACTAGGTGCTAGCATCTATGAGGACGGCCTACGAAGATCCGTGGTTCAGATTAAAAACCCTGACCAATCCATAGGACTAGAACACCCAGCTGTCAAGTTTGAAAATGGTGCATACCTGGACAAAGAAGGAACTATATATGTTGTCACTAGTCACCCTGATAGGACAGATGACTTCGGGAATGTAATCTCAGAAGCGGACTTAGGTGACCTAGAACAAGGGAACATGGATGCGGAACCTAGAACCCCTCGAGGTAAATCAGTTCTCACTAGGATTATCACGCCTGAGTGGGTACCCCAAGACAACAAGAGCATAGAGTTGCTTATCCATCGAGAAACTGATGAAGCCTTTTGGAGGTATAAATCCAATCAGCCAACTGATATAGGAAATATCATGATCTATGAGTTTAAGGATCCAGATAGCCCAGGTAGAGTGACCTACTTAGATCACACTTCGGAACGGATCTTTGTGGTGACAGAAAATGATAGGCATGCTTACACTTGGAAGGGTGAATTTATTTTCCCCCAACCAAGATCAAATGTATCCTATGGTCACCCTGGAGCTGGAACATCCCAGGCTCACGGTATGCAAAGAGACAGAAGTAAAGATAGACCAGAAGTAAGTTTTGCCAATCCAGTGGGTAGAGAAAGAACGAGAACGGAGACTAATAGGGTAGGACCTGAGATGCTTAGAGCCCACAGGAACCAAAGAAATGTAGATGGATTCCCTCTGCCGAGGCCTAGAGAGCACACAAGAACTTTGAGACCCACCCAGCTAGTTAAGTCCATGAAGAATTACTTTGACGGCACAGGAGATCCCTATGATCATGTGGCGGAGTTCAAGCAAGTCTTGAGAGCTGAACAAGTTGAGGATCTATTCACGCAGTACAATGCCTTCGGTCTAACCCTTAGGAATACGGCACTTACATGGTTTCAGCCATTGGATGAGCGCCAGTTCAGGAGCATAGACCAACTCCTAGAGGCATTCATTGTAGAGTTCTCTAAGAGCGGCATAAGACACAATACCTCCTCATTGATTCACAGCTTCAAACAGACCCCCCAAGAGACTGTCAGATTGGCCGGAAGAAGATTTAGACAATATCTTGAAAGGTGCCCTATTTCGGAGCTACCCACATCTGCTAAACAAGTAGCCTTATTCCTTGATGGATTGTTGAGTACGAAATTGAGATCCTATGTGTATCTGAAGGACCCTAGGACCATAGAAGAATGTGTGCGCATGTGCATTGACATTGAAGATAACCTAGGGGAAGAACTAGAGCTCTCCAAAATCTACAAAGATTCAGATAGTGCATCTAGTCACTCTTCCTCGCAATCCACATCAATTGAGGAACTTGCCAAAAAGGTAGCTCAGAAATTAGGTGTAACCAGCAAACAAATCCCAAGGTTTGCCCCTGTGAAAAGATGCTATACATGCGGTGGTGACCATATGGCGAATGTCTGCCCTATTATGGCTCAACCCCAAGTAAACCCTAGTAGCCAGTACTGCACCATAGAACGGAGATACACCAATCACACCGCACAAGATTGCCCATACAACAAGCAGGCAGTTAGACAACCCTACCCGCAGCCCTACCAACAAGGCAGATACCAAAACCAAAATCCACCACCACAATATGCTAGACCCCAACAAACCTACCAACCACAATATCAGGCCCAACAGAGACCCCAACCGGTACTAGCTCAACAGCCCCCAAACCCCCCTAACGTGATTCCAGTAAAGTATGCGGTTGCAGAAGAAAACCTGAATAGGGCCATAGTACCAGTAACCCCATTGATCTTGGAAAGTGACCCAAGTGACCATAGCTTTGATTCTACACATGTCGATAGTCCTCAGGCTTACTACATGCAGTCCCCAGAACATGGTGAGTCTTACTATAGTGAGGAACCAAGTGAACCTAGTTGGGAGTCAGATTACACGAACGTCATGTATGCAAACCCCAACCCCAGGCCTCAACCTAGGCAAGTAAGACCTCCATTCCCAAGGGGACCGTGCTACAGATGCCAAGGAGATCATCTCATCCGTGATTGTCCCTTACCCCCATCTACACAACCCCAGTCAGTGACTATCCAAGGTTTTTGCCAAGATTGTGGAAAAGAGCATCTTTTACGAGATTGCCCAAAGAACCCCAATAATATGCCAAAAATCACTCCGATCAATGTGATCGGTTTGGTTGTAGATTCCTCAGGAAGCGTCACTTCCACTGCACCAGTGCAGGTAGTCACTAGAGCTCAGGCATTGTAGCAAAACCAAGAGACAACCCAGGATAAGAACTCAGAGGCTAGTGAAACCGAGAGCATAACAAAGAAAAGGACTAGAGCATGGAAGGATAGTCGGGAAAGAATGAAAAGACAATGGGCTAAAAAGATGAGTGAACTTGAGGAAAGCATAAGAGAAACCAAAGCTAGGATAACTGAACTCACCTCTCAAATCCCCTCTCACAATACCCCGCCGCCACCCCTACCATCTCCATCTGACCCACCACCTTCCCCACCACGTCATACGATTCCACCACCTCCTAGGGTAGGATCAGTGTTAGCTGATCCCACTCCTGAAGACATAGACATGATGCTCAAAGCATATCAGGCCAGAATACAAGAAGGGCCAAATGTCACAGATCATGCCAAGTGCTATCCTAGAGCTGACCTAGAGATAGAAAGAACCAAACTGTGCGCGAAAATGGTCGCATTGGCTCAGACTATGTTTGAAGCCAGTCGCCTTTTCAATTACTCGGGCTCAGCCAAAACGCAATTACACTTGGATGGATTCCTAGAGAAGTTAGAGGAAATAATTGCAAGATCTGCCAAGGAAGAAAAAAATCAAGAAAAAGATAAAGCAAGCAGAAACATGAAGCATTCCCCGTCAGAAGTGTATGTGGCCAATTCCACTAAACCAGACTCCTTTCCCTCCTTAGAAAGATTAGAGAGGCTAATTGCACAGCCAGAAAAGGAGCCTACCCCTCAAAGAAAGGAAAGGGCAAGAGAACGGATAAGCCAGCCTCTTCAGGAAGCCCATGTGCCTCCTCAAGGAGCCTATCTTCCTCCCCAAAGGTCACAGGAGCCTCCCTCGAAGCTTATGTACCTCCACAGGTAACCCACATTCCTTCCCAGAGAGCGTATGAGCCTGTTCGGAAAAGTAATAGCATAAGTAATCCTCCCCAAGAAGCTTGTGCTTCAGCTATTTATGACAACGAGGAAAGAGCCAACGATAGAATAAGCCCTCCTTCCCAGGTAGCATATGTACCTAATTCTACGGAGCCAGACACTTCTTCTTCTATGAATCGGTTTGCACCAGACTTCCTACGAGAGATTCAAGAAGACAAATGGGATAACGAAAGTGAGGTCGCCCCTCCTTTTGAACTGGTGGACGATGCACACGACCAATTCCCACAAGACATCCCATCAATTTACGGGGAACATGAGAGTGCTCAATCTCAGGAGAGATTGGACTTTGAGTCTAATTCCATACAGGAGCTACCCCACTTCACAGGCCCATGGGAAGCAAAGTCCACATGTATGAGAGCACCCACAGTCATGATAAGGAACGACGACTCAGTCATACCGAGGAACACGGAAGTAGTAACGAACACCAAGGTGCAACGCGATCTCACTTTGGAAAAGCTGCCTGAGGATAGACCAAACGCGCGGAAATATGTAGCTAGTCAAGTAACTGAAACTGCAAAACCTCGTTCTCGGGTAGGATCCCATAGGACAGTACCGGAAATTCCCTTGGATAAGATAGGAGATATGTGTGAAGGTGAAGAAGGGAACACCTACCTTCCCATCACCTACCAGGACTACACCACGAAGGCAATTTTGGACTCAGGTGAAGGAGTTGCAATTGCCACTACCTCCTTATGGAAGCGTTGGGGCAAGCCGGCACTCAGGCCGACGAGAATGAAATTGCAAATGGCCGATGGTCACATAGAGAGACCCCTAGGATTGCTAGAAGGAATAACTCTCACCACTTGCGGTGTCGAGTTTGAACATACCTTTGCCATATGTGACTTCAGCAAAAATCATGCCTATGAGATGATTTTGGGAAGACCATTTATGCGACAATTGCAAGTGGTACAGGATTGGGGAACCAATTCTTTGTACCTGCAGCACTTAGGTGTTACAACCAAAGTCAATCTCAAGGATTATTCTCATAGAGATGTCCCTCCTATCCAATGGAATCCCATCCATAGAGCCAAAGATGATACAGAATCTGTGCATTCCATAGGATCAGGATCCTCCTGGATGCACGAAGACACTCACTTATGGATGTGCAAAGTAGCAGTGGAGGAAGAGAAGAGAGAAAAGGCCAGAGAAATAGGTGCAAACGAAACCCATAGACCCATTCAAGACCCAGCCTATGCACCTGTAGTTTTTCCAGACGAGGAATTTGAACCCCATGGCTGGGCGGAAATTTTAGCAACAATGGACGTAGCCATCAATGAAGAACAATGGACACCTCACTGTGATGAGGATGGCTATGACATTTCAGTCTTCTCCATAGAGCCAATCATGGGAGAGGCAGTTTTAGAAGAATGCGAACCTAGCCCTGATGCATTTGAGGATGCAAGTGACTCCGATCTAGAGTCAATCATTATGGACCCACCATTTGCATCAGATGAAGAATACTTCCATGAAGTAGAATTTCAACCTCAGAAGCATGGAGAAGTTACAAATGATGTAAGATTAGCAACGCATATGACCCCTAAGGAAGAAGGAAAGAAACGAAAGAAGAGAGAAGCCTTACCAGAAGAGGAAGAATCTTTGTTTGAGGTCCCAGAAAATTTTAAGAAGTACGAGATAGATGACAGGAGAGTCATGATAAGAATGCCTAAACGAGAGGCACAATCAGGAGAGGCCTATGATAACAAAGAAACCACCAAGAAAATAGTAGTGGCCATAGAAGAAGGAGAGGAGAGATGCACGTATATAGGCCATGACCTAACAGAAGAAGAAGAGTACGAATTGATTACCTTGCTAAGAGAATACAGAGATGTATTCACTTGGAGTTACAAGGATTTGAAAGGTGTTGACCCTGACATATGCTCACACACCATCCCCATGACCTCAGATGCCAAACCCTCTAAGCAAAAGCCTTATACATATAACGATAACTATGCTGCTAAGATCAAGGAAGAGATAGATAGACTGGTCGAAGCTGGATTTATCTATGAAATTGAGCACACTGAATGGGTATCCCCCATCGTAGTGGTGCCCAAGAAGAATGGCAAGCTACGTGTGTGCATTAACTTGAAAAAGGTTAATGCCGCCACTATTCGAGATAACTATCCGCTTCCCATCACAGAACATCTCTTAGAAAGAGTGGCAGGCAAGGAAGTGTACAGCTTCCTTGATGGATTTTCGGGCTACAATCAAGTAGCCATAGCTCCAGAGGATCAGCATAAGACAGCCTTTGCCACAGAATGGGGCATTTTTGCTTTTAGAGTAATGCCATTTGGGCTTACCAATGCACCAGCTACCTTCCAGAGGCTGATGTGCCATGTGTTTAAGGAGTTCCTGAGGAAGAGTTTAGAAGTCTATGTTGATGATCTTTGTGCTCATTCCAATGTTAGACAAACCCATATTCCTGAACTCAGACAAATCTTTGACAAATGTAGAGAATATCAAGTCTGCCTAAACCCAGAAAAGTGCGTTTTTATGGTCAGGCAAGGCAAGATTCTAGGACACATAGTGTCAAAGAATGGCATATCTACCGACGAAGAAAAAGTGAGAGCCATAGCAGAGCTACCTAGGCCCAAGAATGTCAAGGAAGTACAAGCTTTCATGGGGCATTGTGGTTATTATCGACGATTTATACACATGTATGCTGTCATTGCAAAGCCCATGTACGGACTTCTGACTAACTTTGAGTGGACGGATGAATGTGAGAATTCCTTCCAAGAGCTTAAACGAAGATTATGTTCAGCACCAATCTTGACCACACCAGATTGGAATAAGCCATTCCATGTTCACGTGGATGCATCCAATTATGCTATTGGATGTGTACTTGCACAACCTACTGGTGAAGGTAATATGGATCTTCCAATTGCCTATGCCAGTAGACAATTGAATGCGGCTGAACGAAATTATACCACTACTGAACGAGAAGGATTAGGCATGGTATATGCAGTTAAAAAGTTTAGACATTATTTGCTTGCAAATAAGTTTAAATTTTTTACGGACCATCAGGCATTGTTGTACTTAGTAAACAAGCCATGCAATACAGGTAGATTAGTAAGATGGTTTCTCTTACTAATGGAATATGACTTTGAGGTTGTGGTAAGAAAAGGTAGGACTCACTTGAGAGCAGATCATCTCTCTAGGCTCACATCTGGAGAAGCCCCACAAGGAGTGTCAGATGACCTTCCTGATGCTTACTTGTTTAATTTGGAAGTGGTACCGCAGTGGGCTAAGCCATTGGTACCAGTATTGACATACGGGCCCAACCATCCAGTGGTAAACACACGGAATAGAGAGATCGTAAAAGCCCAAAAGTATCACATCATGGCAGGAAGCATGTACAAGCACACAGATCAAGGGATCTTGGCTTGCTGCGTAGAAGAGGATGAGTACTCGAAATGGTTGCAATTAGCACATGTAGGTGCGCTAGAGCAACATCATTCAAAGCAACGAACCTTACAGACCTTAAAGAGACTCGGAGTACATTGGCCAACTATGGAAGCTGATGTCCAAAAGTTGTGCAAGGAATGCCCAATCTGTTGCACTAAACCACCTGTGGAACATGCCACTCTCTATCAAGTATCCATTGTGCCAGATTGGAGTGAACCATTAGTATCATTCTTGAGGACAAACACATTCCCTCCAGACATGACTCTAGCTAGAAAAAGGAGTTTGGAACAAGAAGCCCAGGATTATTCACTCGTTGGTGATAATCTATACAAGCGCGGTAAGGATGGTTACCTGAGACTGTGTGTCCATGAAAGTGAGTATCTTAAGATCTTAGAAACTGCTCACCAAGGTGTAGCAGGAGGACACTTTGGACCAGATCGGGTGATCAAGGCAATACTATTTGCGGGCTTCTGGTGGCCTACCCTTCACATGGATGCACATACCTATGTGAAACGGTGTGATGTCTGTCAGAGGACTCAGTATCCCATACGCAAAGATGAGATGCCACTGAAACCTATGATGGGTGGACGTGCATTCTCTAAGTGGGGAATAGACTTCGTAGGTCCTATTAATCCCCCAGCCAAAGGTTCTCATGCGGAATACATCATTGTGGCAACAGACTATCTCACCAAGTGGGTAGAGGTAAAGGCTACAACAAAGAACGATGCTCAGACAACTGCCAAATTCTTGTTTGAGAATGTGTTCACAAGATATGGGCTACCCATAGAACTAGTAAGTGATAGAGGCACTCATTTCTTAAATGAAGTGATTGAAAATCTACTCCAAGAATTCTTAGTAATACACAAGAAGTCTGCCCCCTATCACCCTCAAGCTAATGGACAAGCTGAGAGCACTAATAAGATTTTATGCAATGTACTGACGAAATTAGTGAACACTAAACGCTCTGACTGGGACAAACAGCTACACCATGCTGTTTGGGCATACCGAGTTGCCTACAAAACGGTACTCCAAGCCACCCCCTTTCAGATGGTATTCGGTCAAAACGCTGTGCTACCCTTGGACTTCCTGATTCCTACATTGAGAGTAGCACAAGAGTATGAATGGACAGGTCATGAGCTCTCCTCTAGGATCTTTGATCTTGAACGATTAGGAGAAACAAGACTGAGAGCCGCTGCAGGAATATATGCAGCCAAGAAGAGACAGAAGGCATACTTCGATGCCCATGTGAAGGATAAAGGCTTGAAAGCGGGAGATCTAGTCTTAGTCTATACACTGAAACAACACGCGAGGAAGCTAGAAAAGAGAGGCTACGGACCTATGATCATCAATAGGATCTCCACAAGTGGAGCAGTACAATTGGCCACATTAGAGGGTGATGTTCTCCCTAACTATATTAGCGGATGCAGAGTCAAGTTGTATCAGGAACCCCTCACGGAGGAAATGCTGAGCCGACTCAACACTGCTAAGAAGCGCAAAGAGGAAGAAAAGAGAATTAGAGAAGAAGCTCAAGCAGAGGCTTTAGAACGCATCAGAAGGATGAAATTACGAAGGCAAGGTAGAGATCAGCCTGGAGCGAATGACTATGCAGACCAAGGATTTCCCATAGCCATGTGTGAAGTTGCAGGAACAAGCTCGAATAGAATAATTGATAGACGTCCTTTCATAACCATAGACATAGGACAAGGAAAGAGTACAAGGACCGTAAGAGCCTTGATTGACTCAGGTGCTGCCACTAGTGCTGTTAAGTTGTCTTACTGTCAAGAGTTACAGTTAACTGTCCATCCTGTGGAAGCATACCTCATAGGATTGGGAGGCGTGGAAACCCCTTGCATGGGCGAGGTGGAACTTCCCCTCTACATTCACGAGGAGGCAATGACCGTTAAAGTACTAGTGTGTCAAGATGAGGATCTCACTGAACCTCTCGTCTTGGGTCAGGATTGGATCTATGACCAAGCAGTCAATCTAAACCTAAGAAGTGGACTTCTCCAGGTTTGGGTCAATCATAGTCGAGTTACAGTAGAATTAGACAATGGAGCACTCAAGGAACTAGGAAAGGCACAGACTCCTGGTCCTTCTAGGGGTACACATGAAGATGACCATGCTGTTCTTGTCCAAAACTATGTGTTGCAGAGGAATGATATTCGCAAAAAAGGAGTCAGGAATGCAACGGAACTCCCTTCTTTTCCAAAGGCTAGAAGGAGGCAGCAACCCAAGGTGGATCAAAGGCAGAAGAAGCAGGGTACTACCTATGTCCGAGATCAAAAGTACCTGCGCAGCAGAATGGCCCAGAAAATAAACCAGGTATGGGTGCGGAAAGGCGAACGACCGGTTGCACCACCGTCAACTACAGGGGCAAAGCCTCTTATTAGTGACCAACAACACAACGCTAATAAGAAGTCTTTCAGAAATTCTTCTGCTAAAGTAAAATCTATTTGGGTGCCCAAGAAGTCGATGAAGGCAAGCCCACAATCAAGACAAATTTGGGTGCCTAAGGCTTGCTTGATGGCACAAGTAGCTACGCTGAGGCCACAACCTAAACAGCATAACGCAGCGACGCGTACTGCCAGATTTCACTCGTTCTCGACACTCATGTACACACCAAAACCCAAGAGCGTACATGTAATCAATTGTAAATGGGTCCCAAAAAGGCCTCGTTTTCAAACCACGACACCGAGAAGGCTCTGTAGAGACTCTCCGAAACCGAAGGCAAAGCCCACTCACTGCATTTGGCAGCCTAGGGCCTGTAATAAACCCCCCGACCCCAATTTGTAAATTCATACCCACTTACTAACTGCAGTAGTCTCCTAGGACAACACAAGCACTAACTACACACACTGTCTTCATGCACTTACTAACCACTAACTCACCATCCACCTCATGTTAATGTTGTAACGGGGACAACAACGGATTTATTCTGTCCATTACGATGTTAACACTTGGTTCTATATTCTCACAGAACCAACCAGCGAACAGGGCCATGGCAGAAGCAGGTACCAGTTCTCAAGCCGGATCTGGTGCCCAGATTGTGGACATAGAAACACTTCTCCTTGAGCCACGTCTCACCGCAAGACCGCAAGAGCTTCAAGCCGTGCATGTGCTCCCCATTCAGGATCCTCCTCAAGGGCACACTTCTCAAGTAGGTAAGCATGCGCATTGGTTCAGTGATGTTGCGGGACCACTGGGCGATGGAACCTATTTCTGGGAAGCAGAATTGGAATTCAATGGCAAATGGGGTCGATACCACTTTTTCACACGCGAGTTTGAAAGCTATCAAAATGCCGAAGTAATGAGATCAGTTTGGATCAAAGCGGGGGTGGACAGTTATTTCAAGACTCACTTACCCAAGCCGGATTTTTTACGATGTTCATATCTGATCAGTACCATCACGCCAAGCAGGGCCAAAGGAGGCGACAGCACCTTTGTGTTGCCATCACTGCTGCCGGGTAATGAGCTTAAAAGATTCAAGTTGACCCTCAATCTGGTAAGAGAAGCATTGGGCATGTATGGCATGCACATCCCAACAGAAAAGGAAACCATGGTTCCAGGTCGAATGAAGCACAAAGATCTTAATAAGTTGAAGGACATGGTAGCGATGACACCTACCATTGCGCTTCACCTGCGAACCATCATGCAACATTTTGCTTTTCCCGCCCAAGAACGATTCACAATGCCCCCGAAAAAAATATGGTTCAGTTTATATCTAGCAGAAACCGAAAGCCTGCCCATCAATGTGCCACACTAGATCATAGATCAGATCCACCTAGCGCATCAAAGGTGGAACAAGAAACAGAAGAATGTGCTCCACGGGTGTTGTGCTCTGACCAGAATAATCTATAGATGCTTGGCTTATGACGTGCCTGTTCAGCGGGCACTCGTATGGTCCCGAGTCCAAGAATTCCAGAGAAGACTATCAGCAGCAGGTCCCCCATCAAAGAAGATGAGGGGGGGAGTCCAACTACCATGTGCCCAACCAAGGGGAGCTACCGCTACACCAGAAATCACCCCTCCCCAGACACGACGAGTTAGGCCATTCACGATCCGGCTACCAAGACCAAGCACAGAGGGGCCTAATCTGGTGTTCCCACCCATTCCATCCGATTTGGAATTTCCGCAAGGATTTACTCTTGAGGACCTCACGGATGAAGAAATTGCCAGATTAATCTATGACTCTAACCTCGAAGCTGAAGCAGCGCGAGCTCAGGAACCACAACCCCAAACAACATCGGCCCCCATCCAACCACAAGTTGTAGAAGTCGATGTAGATGAACAAGAGGCAGGAGGAGACGAAGAAGAAGCCGACGAAGAACAACATCAAGAATATGACGAACTCTCCGAGTTAGCAAGTGCCCCAGCATATTCGGCACAAATCAAGAGACTATATCGAACCATGCGACTGGTTCAGGAACAGCATCAGATGTCTCTAGAACAGGGCAAAAGACTCATGAACGACTTACTAGCTGAGGAAGGTGTGGACGAGTTGTTCATTGAGTCCATGAACCTTCATGCTGACGCCGTAGGACTGGACGAGGCCATTCATGAGGCAATGGCCTACATCCACAGGTTTGAAAAAAGAGTTCCCGTTCATCCCAGGAGGTCCGGAAAGCAAATTCACATCAATACATCAGCACCAGGCGAGGCAGCGCAAGCAGAAGAATATCAAGAAGCACCGTTGTCACCACCATCCCCACCTCACACTACACAATTCACTCCACCACAGGACACTAGCACTACCACATCCACTACCACTACCATTGTCATGGGCATCCCACTCTCTCCGGGAATCCAATACGAGGGAGTCACCATGCCCACCTTCACCACCCTGTTCACCGATGTCACATCCACTCCACCCACGATTCCCATCTACACCGTCACTCAAACAGTTGACACGATGGAAACATCACCTGCCACAGCACCACTCCCTCCCCCCATGCCACCTTCACCACCCATACCCCCTCCCCCCACATCTCCACGTACATCCACATCATTCACCTCTCCCATTCCCGCCCCCATTCCCCCTGCATCTTCACCCCTCCCAGCATTATTTAATGTAAATAACATATTTTTAGCATTAAACCAATGTGTATACCAGCTCCAGAATGAGTACAAAGCTCTGGACAACTGGTATCAGCAACTGGAAACGCACCATCAAAACTTACAAAGACAGTTTCACATTCTACAAACAGAAAATGCAGAACTGAATCAACGCTACACGACGCTTGAGCAGGCTCACCAAACATTATTGGCGGCACCCCAACCATCGACAGAATCAGGTGCCAAACAACTAGAAGCTTTGCTCGAGGTATACCAAGCCGATAATCTCAAAGTCCGGCGTAACCTGGCACTTCTCAGGAAACACATGGCGGCCGCCCTTGAAGAAAACAAGAGACTGCAGCAGCAAAATGAAGCAAATCTAGAAGCAGCAATGGAAGGCTCTCCACACGAAATTGATCCAGAGCAGTTTAAAGCTGTGCCCTCAGAGACAATGAAGACCATCTTGGACAGCTATGCAGATCTATTAGAAGCTCATGATGACTTGGAAAGGGAACGTGATGCGCTGCGCAATCAACTCCAAGAGCAACAGACAGCACCCAAAGTCACAGAAACGACCTCGACTACAGAGGAAGTCAAGACATTGAAAGAGCAGGTGGCCGAATTACAGGCACGATTACTCACACATGAAAGGCAACCCTCTCCAGTTGTCGAACCAGAACCTGAAGATTTGGTACCCATCGAGGTAGATGAGACGTATGAGGAACCTTACGTTCCTATGCCAATGCCAGGTGGTGAGCAAACCGCAGAAGGAATGGATACGTTAGAAATTGAAGTACCTGAGTGGCTCCAAACACTAGAGAAAACGGCATCAACTCATGAAGATCGAGTGGCAGTTCAAATCCAATCTATGGCAAAGATAGAGGACACTATTATTAAATCAGAATACTTCCGCAGCATGTCCCACCATAGATGGATCGGAACCAATGATGATCAATACGTGCCATATTGTATACTCCTCGCGGACTATAATGCAGAAATCCAACAAAGATGTGGCAAACCTCCAACGTTTGCTACACAATTTGGGCCAGATGATATCCCAGAGAGCGCCAAAAAAGGATCCATTCATCAACCCACTTGGAGGATCCGACTCCTCAAAACCTACCCGGAGATGGTTCGCACCTGGACGAATATGCCTCTTTTTATTAAATATAACCCTTGTTATGTTCCTGTACTCCGCAGACGCACATGGCCAGAGTTTACCATTGCAGTCAAGAATATCAAGGGATGCGCCAAATGATTAAACTACGTCTATCTAGCACCCCCTCAAGGGCCTCCCACTGTCAATTACATGATTTCCACTATACGGCACTGGAGCATCCGATTAAGGAATACCCCTGATGTAATGGCCGAGATGTGCATGAAAATTTTTGAGTTAATGCTTATTACATTCAGGACATTCAAGAATATCAAGGACCCACACTTCTCAGGCGTCGGATTCCTTACAGGAAACCAAGATTTAGTTTATGACATGAGCACCACTCCTTCCATAGAGGTGATATACGCTTGGCACGCCAGAATAAAATACCTCCCAGCCTGCTTTAAACAAACATTCGAAGAGATGTTCATAACAGGGTTCTGGGAATACCACTCAAAAATATTTGTACCCAGACCCTCACATCTCCTCCATTTATTTGCTGTGGAGAGAACCATTCACTCAGAGCAGTTACGGGTGCCACATCCAGATGTCCCAGGGCCAGTCAATTGGGATGCATTGCTGACAGATCTAGCAAGGGGACTCAGGTTAGAAGAACACCACCTCGCCGCCGATGTTGTACAATACTACGTCCAAAAAGCAGCTAGACAAGGGTCTGTCAGGGGCGACAGACGCGAGAGTGGGGGGGGTGTTGGCAGTAGCCTTGGTACACCAGGACTTACAAGACGTGAAAGTCAAAGAAGGGAGTCAGAGCGAAGGGACAGCACAAGCAAACAGGGCAGTCAAAGAAGATCTGGCAAGTAGGCCAATATTTTTTCAAGACATTAATGCAAATCAAGAGATGGACATGCAGGGAGGAAGAGCAAGTAGGGAGCTCGAAGATATGTATGGCAGATCACTAGAAGAAATCCCTACAACAATAGTGATTTTTATCACTAACAATCATTTGTAAATATCATTTCACATTTTTGTAGCTCCATTTTGTGCAAGCCAAGGAGTCCTTGAGCTTGAGGAGCCTTAGAAGTAGTTGCATACCAATTTTCGTATTTTTTAGATCTCGTTTGAGCCCCCAAATAAGCCCTGGAACCTAATTTTTAACTAGGCCGGACACTAGGTCTGGACAGGGCCAAAAGCTAGTCAAAAACTATAAAAAGAGCTAGAGAGCTCATTTTTGGGGGTAGATTGTAATTGAAACGAACTTGTAAGAGCTTTTGAAAGTAATCTAAAGAACTCCATTGATCCTCTCTCTTTGTCTTGCCTTGTGTGCGCGTGTGTGTGTATGTGTGTGCATACTTGTGTGCTTCTCACTCACGCACTTGTGCCGCCACTTGCTCGAGGTCTTCATACCATCCTCACGTCTTCCCGGATTGACATTAAAGGAGGTGCTACTCATCATTGAGCTACAATCTAACAATGTGAAAGAACTACCATCAATAGTAGTCAGAATGATCTTACCAAATCCCATAACACGATAAGAGGAGTTACTAGTGCATGTGACAATATTCCTAGGGTCAAGCTCAAGTGAACTAAAGAAATTGTGTTGTGATGTCATATGTTTGGTTGCCCCACTATCAAAGTACCAAACATCTGAGTCTAGTGCAGACATACACAGCTCATGAGAAGATGGGACATAGCTGCAAGCGCTAGTAAATGTCCATTCTTCATTCTGCATAAGATTAGCAGACTATGTTTTAGGTATAGATGCCTCTGCAACAACCATTCCAACCTCTTTTTTCTTTGCCTCTTTTGTAGCCGATTTTGGATACGTCTTTATGACATGATCATCTCCTTTACAATATTTGCGAAATTGTTTTTCCTTTTTTGTTTTTGTTCATCTTTGTCTTTCTTCTTCAATTGTGCATCATTAATAGATTTATGCGTACTAGTAGATGAACTCCATTTACCTTTGCTCTTGTGACTAGCTAAGAAATCTTCATTTGCAATAAGGATAATGGACTTGTTTTGCCTAAACTAATCTTCTTGCAACAAAATTGAGACTAACACCTACAATGTTAAGCAATTTGGATTGCCCATTAGGGGAAAAAATGAACCCTGAATGGGCCTTTTAGATTAAGGAGTGATTAGTGATGGACCAATCAGAAGAGGGTGGTGGCCACAGTCTATGCCCTATAAAATACTAGGCTAAAGGGTGGAGAGGGGACATATTTCTCCCTTATTTAATGAGCTGCCTCTAGAGAGAGAATGAATCTCGTAACTCAGTTGGGCCCAAAAATTCAAAATTTCTAAAAAGTTAAAAAACTCATCATAACACCTGAAAATGGACCCCCCATTACTTTTTAGGGTCAAAAGTACTCTTTTTGACCCCAAATTCAAAATCCGTGCATGTTTTGAGCTGAAAAAAATGAGTTTTTTCAAAAATACTCAAAAAAGAGTTATTTCCCTCCTAAACCTCACATTTTCATACCCAGGTCCCAAAAAGTCATCTTTTCCCACTACGTTCACTCTGTAGCACACCATTGAAGCTCTTGTTTCTACACTCCAACCTACCTGCATCTCCTATCTCGAATTACTATTGTAGCTTGAAGACCTTTAGCTTCAATGGCAACATCTAAAGCTTCTAGGTGACCAAAAGATGAAATCCTCACATTAAGATGTCACAATATCAAAGCCACAGATGGACAGTGGCTATCACATGAGTACTCCAAAGGTGCATAGGTGTACATGCAACCCTCTAGAGTTGGGCCTCATCGAGTTAGAGATCGTGGAAACTTAGATCTTCATTGGAAGGGAAAGTTACT
This sequence comes from Ceratopteris richardii, assembly GCA_020310875.1. Lineage (NCBI taxonomy): Eukaryota > Viridiplantae > Streptophyta > Polypodiopsida > Polypodiales > Pteridaceae > Ceratopteris > Ceratopteris richardii. Next base: position 184,372,083 of record CM035417.1, on the reverse strand, counting down.
TGGCTTCAAGAAGCATAGAGACAATGGGATGGTTGCTATTGTATAACATGTTTTTACAATGGCAACTATGAAACTTGAAAACTCTAGTAGTATGAGATATCCTGTGAACTGTAAGTATTACTCTACAATATTTTATGTTTTCTTGTGTCGGATATATTTTTGAACTATTTAGATATGTTTTTGTTTGTTTCAGATGTATTTCCTTCTACTTTGGTGGAAGAGCAACCACTTCATAGTCTTACAGGTACTTTCCAGGCATTGCATGCAGATGTTGGTGCACTAGTCTTTCCAAATATATCTCCTGCTCAACTTTCCCATGATAGAGTTTTCTTTTACACACATAGATATGTTGTACCCTCTACAATGAATGGTTTTGGAAGGTTAGAGAGAATTGAAGTACATTCTCTTCTTAGCTTGGAGTGGCCAAAACCTGATATATGGTCCGTATCATCTTTGAAGCAAAAGATAGTAATGGATATACATAACTCTTTGAAATTCACAAAAGTGTCTAGGTATGTAGGTTTGCACTGGTCTTTTCCCATTCATTGTTTTGTATATTTATTCCAAGGATTCTCATTCCAAGAGACTTCCACCATGTTCATGTGTAAAGATATCACATATGAGCAAGTCGAAAGTCTTCTTGGTGAAAATTGGGGTTTGATGGAAGGAATTGCAAAAGGTGATAAATATCTCTGTAAAATAGGTGGAACAGGTATAGCATTTCGATATTTGAAACAACGTACTTCATTATACATCAGATTCTACTATGATCGTTGGATGTGCAAACTTGGCAAATGGATACCATTTCAAAGTTCAGAGGGATCTTTGCATTCATTTGAGATAAAGCTTAGATTGCCCAACAATGAAACAGAAACTATTTTAGTGAATAATCATTGGACCTTGGCTAATCTGAGAGAACACTTGATGATTATGGGGTTTGAAGGACTAACTCAATCCATCTTCAAAATTCAAGGACATAAGGTGAGAAATGTTTCATGTTTTTGTTAAAGTAATCTTTTTGTTATTGTTTATTTTACTTTAATGACTTCAATTTCTTGCAAATTGATTACAAGTGGGCAGAAGAATGGAATACAAAATGAAAGTCCCTGTAGATTGGAGCAAAGATGGAACAGAGCTCTCATTGTCATAGTTCTTTTGCAACCTGATAATGTCACTTCTTGGGCCCTAGTCATTGTATCTCATGGTTTTTGCACTTTCAAGAACCTTGTAAAAAGTAGGACAATTGATTCATGTTAGATATTGTATATACCTTATTCTCTGCAATGATAATTTCAAAACTTTTGGAATGTCAAAAATTCTGTTCACTACTTTGAAATGTGGTTGCTCATGTTTTTTTCTGTGCATTATTTTGTCATCAGAAACTCATTTTTTGAAATTGAACTTCTTTATTCTATACTTTTAAAAGTGGGCCCAGTCAATTTAAAAACTTGAAACTGCTATAAAAATGGCTCTATGTGCTCATTTCTCACATTTGCACTCTCAAAGAGCTACAAGCCTCTAGAAATCTCGCGCGCAAGCAATGGCTGCTAGCACTTCCAATCCCATGAAATCTCCTCGAGATTTATTCATGGAGTTTTTGGATACTACAGACTACAATGGTCGTACGGATTTGTATGACCTAGTCTGTAGAGTCCCTAATCTTGAAGGGACAATAGCCATGAATTCCGATGTGATCGATGAGATCACAGATTTTATGGAATTCTATATTTTAAGATATGCCATAGATATTCCAGCATATGAGTGTAAATGGGTCCCCTGTGACCTGCTTTTTTACATTCATAAAGGAGATGAGGCATTTGCGAAGCGCTTAAAGCGTTTCATGGCTATTGCTGAGGCTTCAGGGCACCTGTTAGATGACACAATGCCCTTAATTAAACAATTAAATAAGAAAAGGAAAATGGGAAGAAAATATCTTTCCTACATAGCAACAACAATCTTTTTTGTCAATGAGGAGCCCGAACCTTCACCCATGGACCTACCCCATCTTGTTACTGGGGGTTTTGTAGATGACAAGAAGGAACCCCAGACAGAAGCTCTCAACTTATTAGAAGAGAGTCAAAAAATTTCCAGAGAATTTCCTCAAGGAGTAGTGGACAAATTAAAGGAAGCCAGTACACAGAAGAGTCCACCCTCCAACTTAGACCCTGTGGAACCCACTCTACCAAAGGTAGAGATGGAAATGTTTTCAGTTGTACTTGTTGATGGAGAGGAATTTTTGTTCCTGCACGATATTGAGAAGGCATTCGGTCTACGCCTCGACGAATGCCTTAGTATTTTCAGCTCAACCTCGGATGTTCCCATGGACAACACTTCTGACATTATCGAAAAGGCAACAATTCCACTTGGTGATTCAGTTGCGGACACCATTGCATTTGTGTGTGAAGAGATTTTGAGCCATGCCAACCAAGATGCCAGTGAAGAAGATCTAGCCACAGCAAGGGAAAGAATTTTGGAGAAGAAGATTCTAACATCCCCTGTTGTGGAGCAAAGTGGCATGGCCCATTCATCAATTCCACTAGATGCAATGGGAAGAGGAGAGGATGAAGACAGGCTTCAAGATGTAAGTCTCTACTGACATTTATGGTTGTCTCATATTCATACAAGATGTATCTATTTAATTTTATGATTGTCTATGTGCAGGAAACAATTGAAGTGGATAAATTTGCAGCAAGGAGTGGTGGTGACCGTGTTTCCTGGGGCCATGGCTCTTCCTTGGCACAGTACATTGGAAAATTGCCAAAGGAAGATTTTGTAATAATCCACAAGGACTTTTCCCCTCAAGGACACTTCATGACTTGGTGTATGAAGGCCTTGAGTAAAGTTTTGCACCTATCTATAATAATGCAAGGGACCAATTGTATGTTTCTAGTTAGGAAGTCCCTTGCCCTTACTACCCTAGGAGTTAACTTTAGAGGAAAAATATTAGGTCAAATAGGAATAGCTTTGGGTCTTGGATTGACAGACCCTCAATTAATATCCCAATCAGTTTTGACTTACCAATTGCCTCTATCTTTTCAGAGAAGAAAGAATGTAGTGGAGAGGCTCAAGGCCAAGAGCCAATTGTAAAAACTTTATAATACCAACGTTTTGTTTTTCCAATTTCCATGTGCATTCAATCTATTATATCTTTATGGTTTGACAATCTCATAACTTTTGCACAGTTTAATCAGTCTTTTTCCATTGTTTCTTGTAATTTGTGTTGCCCAAAATGCATGGAATGGCTAAGGAATGCAAAAAAAGGCCTGTCACAGAAACGCGGGGATGGGCCCTGCAAAACTTTTGCAGGGCCCATCCCCGCGTTTCTGTGGCAGGCCTTTTTTTTGCATTCCTAGGCCATCCTATGCACTAGGTTACCTGTATTGCAAGTCTATCTTCTCAATGAGCACCTTCACTTGGGGAAATGTGGAACACTCTTCTTATATGCAATAATTAGAGAAAATTAAGACTCCTCTGGGTGCACATAAGCATGCAGCAGTAAATAAGTGCATGTATGTTCATAAACATTGCTCAGCTATTGGTCAAGGGGTTAGCATGCAGTGCACTCTAACCAAAGCCAATCATATGCCCCCATGTGCATGGCATGGGTTTTCATGGCTTGGAAATGCCAAAAAAAGGCCTGCCACAGAAACGCGGGGATAGGCCCTGCAAAACTTTTGCAGGGCCCATCCTCGCGTTTCTGTGGCAGACCTTTTTTTGGCATTTCTTGGCCATGAAATGCATTAAATAGCATTACCACTTACAACAAGTACAGAAAAAAGAATGATACAACTATGAAAAACACTTCAAAGATGTACTGGAAAAACACACCTACAAATATAGGAGAAATAAACTTCAAAACATGTACACTAAGAGATAAACATTTGGGAGAGAAAATATGAGAAGACAAAGATTATATTCATCATTTGGGTTTTACAAAATATTCATCCTATGGGATATACAAAAGGTTCTCCAAACAAGGGAGTACAAATTATGGTTAATGGTTATTCCCTCTAATTCTCCTAGCTAGCTGCAAATCTTTAGGTTGTATTGTCACTCTCTTTGCATGGATGGCACATAGGTTAGAGTCCTCCAACATTGATATAAGATACGCCTCTACAGCTTCTTGGAGAGCTTCAATGGCTATCCCTTGGATACGAAGTCCAGCGCAATAGCGTTGGATCTCTTCCTTCACAACTCTTGCAAATGACCTTCGTGGAATCAGAAGCTCCACAGACTTTTGATAGTGTCGAATCTCCGCAAAGGCTCGGGTTTGCTTTCTGCGCCTTTGTGGTGCTCTTGCATTTGGGGGGATGTTGGGTTGTGGTCGTTGTGGTCTACGACGTGGTTGATAGTTCTTCTTTCTTCTTGGAGGACGCCTAGATGGTCTTGCATCATCATTTACTTCCTCTGCCCGACCTTGCTCTCTTTCTTCATCGGTTGGTCTTTGTCCTTGTCCTGGGGGGAGTGTCTTGCCTCCTTGTGTTACTTGATGGTTCACGGGGATATCATCATTGTTCCATGGTGGCTCATTTATACTTTCTTCATCTGAGGAACTCGATAAATTTGATGTCTCAATCACAACTCGTCTATGTCCTCGTTGTTTGGGCCTTGCCTTCATTGGTGTCCTGATTGGGGGCTCATCATCAGATGCGGAAGGGGAATAATCTATTTCTTGGGATACATCTCTCTCTGGTGAAGCTTCATCCCCCAGCGATGCAATGCTATCGGACTGTGTCCCTGCACCCGAGTTTCATCTTGAAGAGTGGCTTGTGGTTCGACGCTTCTTGTGGGGTGTCATCCATGTTGGGCGCTGAGTACCTTGCACATGGCTAGGGTAGACGACATGATCCTTCCTAGCAGTCTGCTTTGTGCGTGCCATTCTCTTAGGTTGTAAAGTGGTAAAATGAGGAAGGACACCTCTATTTATAGGCTTTCACTTAAGAATTGTCTTGTTCACATTTAAATGGATAAAAATTAGTTTTAAGACATTAAAAGTATATTCACAAAAATAGTAGAATTTTATTTGAAGTGAAAGGGGTTATAAAAACCTTGAAAAGTATAATGCATTTTAAGAGTTTGGAAATCATTTCCAAGCAGAACCCTCGCGGACTCTTTGTGCACGCCATTGGGCATGATGTTCCGGTCTTGACGATGACATCCACTTCTCTCTTGCAATATCATGTTGTAGCTTTCGTGTAATGTTTGCTAGTTGTGACTCACATGCCTTTTCCATTACATATTTTCTAGAAAATGTCGCACGAAAAAACCAATTGAACATTTCTTCTAAATAGTTTGATTGGAGTAGACCACCCCCATGACGAGTGTTTTTAAAGTAAACACCTCTAGCCCTGTAATGTGACTTCTCCATTCCTTGTGTACTAAAAATGTCCAGTGACCCATATCGATTCATAAAATATGCTGCATGTGCAAAAATAATATGCTATGATCTGGTCAATAAGATATACACATAGTGTTTAAGACCAAATAAAAAAATGTAAGCGAAACTTACTATGTAATGTGTAATGTTGCTTTCTCCCCAAGATAAGATGAATGACTGTGTAAACTCCTTCAAAGTCACTTGGAATAATTCTTGTTGTGAAGCATTAGTGGAAGCCAAACACATCAAATGTAACAATTGATCGAGCCATGACCAAACCTTCTTTCGCTTGTTAATGAGATCAACCTGACTATCATTGTCAGTTGTAATTGAACAAAGGTCCTTCCAAAGCTCCCATTTCCCATCATCTTGACTATTCACATCTTTTTTAAAGAAACGTCGTGCCTTCTCCCCAGTCATTGAAACTTGTTGTAAAATCTCTTGAGACTCACCATACTTCTTAACAACTAAAGATATGTGGCCACCATGACAACCTATAGAATTCAAAAGATCTTCTATTTTTTGGATTGCTATTGTAGACCTCTCTAGTGGTTTCATTGCAAATGCATATTGAACATGGAGCTTCAAAAGCCTATCAAAGATCCTCATGAATGCATGCAAAGTACAAAAGTGAACATTGACTAATGGAAATGGGATAATGGGGTTCCAATCATTGCTTATTTTATCACGAGTCGGTTCCTGTAACATTGGACACCTCAAAAGTGATATCTCCCATTCCCTATGATTCGATGAGTCTGTTTCATCAATTTCTTTAGAGTCATCAACTCTCGTCAATGCCCTTGCATGTTTAGACTGTCTCTTAGATCCTTTGTAACCTTGTGTACAATATGGGCAAGGATAGAGAGAAGATGCTCCTTGTTTACAACCTAACATGCATTTTATACTCTTAAGGTCTCCACCCAAATGCCATTCTACATCAAAATCACCTATATCATCTACAAAAAGCTTTTGCCCATGTATTTGAGAAGAGATTACTTCCGTAATCCACGGAGTCCTACTAAAAATCCATGAAATAACATTATTTGTTTCTTTGGGAACTTCTATAGCATTTAACCACGAGATATCTCTCTCTGATTGCACACTGTAAGTCAAATGGTCCCTCCCTCCTAAAGTTTCATCACTCATTGCATGGTCCATAATTTCGTTCATTAGCGTCACACTCAACCTTTCTAGTCACCGACCCTTTATGATTTGACACTCATCAAGCTTCAGTATGAACTTTAACTTAACATTACACTCTGCACAAAAGAGAAAACATTATCTTAATATGACACTTGAATGCAATAGAACTTCAACACCAAATAAAATGTAGTAGGGGTACCTTTGATTGTTGAACTATAAAAGTGAACCATTGCTTGTTGAAGCTTCTGAAGATCCACAAATATATTGTTGAATTTAGTGTAAGTAAATCCTTGTGTAGATAGGATTTTTGATTGCTTCTTGGGAATATTTGGATGATAAATAGAGGCAGGCATAGTTTCTTCTATGAATAAATATTGTCCAATAGTACGAGTCACATCCTCATTTGAAGTTTTTTTATTGATAGACACTTTATATGGGCATGGAAATATACTTTGAGAAATACCTTGTGATTGTAAGGCTTGCCTGAGAAGGGTGTACATTGCAGTATACCCATTTCTACTGATGCCCGCTTCGTCACATATTGCCTGCATATCTTGCACTGTGATAAGATTTTTTAACTTCTTTGAAAACTCAGCTTCAACAACAACTCTAATACACTTTCCTATGCGTGAGTCTAAAGCAGAAGTGATTTCTTTGGTGTTTATACAGCTATTCATCAGCTTGAATTGGTCTTGTGTTGTTGATGAAGCAGTTATGTCTTCAATAAACGACCTACACAATGAAATATTCCATTACAAATCTTCATTAAAACATATAAAAGTAAAACAAACACTCACCTTGTTGCATATATACGTCGTTTGCGTGCTCCACCACCTTTTGAAAGAGCTTCAAAGGATGACAATGATCTTTTCCTATGTCTCATACCAAGTGGAGTCTCTTTCAGCTGCTGGAGATTGGCAGTTAACTTTGAAATTGTGCTTTGTTTTGCTTCAGTATCCTGTTCCAAATCTGCAAGTTGTTTTTGTAAAGATATGATTGTGCTTTCTAAAGTGACCACCCTCATATGATGGATGTGATATTGTTGGAACCAATACGTAGCAGTAGCAAGTGAATGTGTAGATAATCTCTTGCAGTAACCTAATAGTCCAGCTTCACCCGCACCAAGTAAAGTTGAGAGATTATGGAATGTTGGATGGTAAGAAGATATTGGATCAAGAGCCTGATAGAGTGAACCATGAGCCCAAAGATCAATACTTTTTTCTCCAGCTGCACGACGTTCATTTTGAGAATTGGCATCATTGTTGCATCGTGTATTTGGAGCAAACTCTCTAGGCACACGAACATGGATACTTGTTGATGCAGGAGCATGAGGACGTTCTACTGTGAAGTTTGTGATACATGTCAACACCATCTTTGCTAATGACCAACAATATCAAAAACAAAGATGAAAAACCGGTTGGAAGGGAGTCTAAAGCATAGGTTTTGCTCAAAAAATGTGTTTTCTTGTATGTGTATGGGTTAAAGTGTATTTTTCCACTGAATATGGCTGAAAATGATGAAATTTGAAAAAAATCACTTTTAAGGGGAAGCATAGTCACGGATTTGATGATGTGGCACTTACTTTTGGAGGGAGTTTGAAAATTATACTTTTTCTAAAAGAAACTTCAGAAAATGGGCCCAAAAAAGTGACTTCTGACATATATATTAAAAAATAGGCTCTTTCGAGTTAATATACACTGAAAATGAGACTTTTTAAAAAAATTCATTTTTTTATTCAAATACATGTACGAGTTTGATGATGTGGAAAGTAGATTCTCTTTCTCTCTCTCTAGAATAAGAAAGAGAGAGGCCTATTGAAGCCTAAAAAAAAGCCTACTCCAGCCTACTAAAAAGTGCCCTATTAAATGCACTTTGTCCCCTTAAACAAGAACAGAATTAAGCTTAATCCCTAAAAATTAGGGATCCTTACAAGGCCCATGCAGGGTTCATTTTTTCCCCTAATGCTTCCATCATCAACTGAAGAGTAGAAGCAAAACTCTAATAAGAATCTGGAAGACCATTAAGAACAACCTGCAAAAATGAACTATCGGGCAAGACTTTATCAACAAAAGTCAACTGCTCCTTCAAATCTTTGACTTTTGTCAAAAAAATGTGCATGGAATCTCCTTTATTCATGTGCTTACTCTCCAATTGTTTTTGGAGGTAAGCAACACAAGCCTCATTTGTTGTTGGTATAAGGTTGTAAGTGTATCCCAAGAATCCTTTTCTAACTTGCAAGAGCAAATGTGATGAATAATGGCACATTTGACAGACAAGGCTATCAATTCATGTGCTTGATCGTCTCTACCATCTTAACGAAGTTGCTCTGCAGAAGGCACAACAAGAATTGCAACACGAATACGAATCTGAAGATCTTCTTCAACACCATTTGCATGACCTTCAATAACAATATATGCATGTGCAGTGGGCATTTTTCAATACCTTGCCCAATATTCCACAACCCTTTTGCTACCAATACATGACATATCATATATGCCCAACAAGGTTATTTGTACCATCCAAACTATCCTCAACAACCAACACATGGAATACATCATTGCTTTTAGCCATGGCCATTGACTAAATCCCCTAATGGGAAAAAATAATTGTAACTAGAAAAGTTTAAGAGAACTACCCTATCAATCTCTACTAAACCTATAATACACTTTGAGGTGCTTGTACTGGCGAACCGAAACCTGTATATATGTTTGGCACAAAAGGAAGAAATTGCTTGCATGTGCCACTATAGTGCATTTGGAGACCGAAACAAGCTTATATCAAAATTTTGAGACCACACAACAGGGTTGTTTTGAACTCCTAATCGCATTGAGTATGCCAACCAATTTTCGTGAGATTTTGAGACTGTGTTTGGAGGGGTGTTGATGACACCCTAGATGAAGCGACGAATTGTTGTGATACCAATTGTTGGATTTTGAGGTCTATGACAACACACCAACAACACAAGGAAGAAGAAGAAGCTTGGAGCACAACACAACACTAAATGAATTACCAAGTGAATGTACAAGAACAAGTAACCCGTTAGGGTTATCAGTGCATATACAAGCTAGGAAAAACAAAGCCTCCTAAAGAGGGACAAAAGTGCCCTGATAGTCCTAACTGTGTTCACACAGATCATTACTAAAATATATCAACACTTATGTGCCCACACACGATAATGTTGCAAACTTTTCACAAAGGCTCTAGGTAGGGAGAAGTTTGAAGCTTTTCACAAAGCTTTGGGCTTTCCTTTCATGGATTTATATCTTTTCCACATAGCCTAGAACTTCCCTCTACATGAGTGGAAGCTCCTTGTTCACCGCATCACTCCTAGGGGGGATTTATTGATATATTCCAGTAGTGGTGTGTGAACATGCTTAAGACCGTTGAGGTACTTTTTCTCTTTTTTACGAGGTTTTTTGCCCCTTGCTTGTATATATGCCTATAAGTCTAACGAATCACTTATCTTTCTACATTCAATTGATAATACATTCTGTATTGCGTTGTCCTCCACTCTTCTTCTTATTCCTTTTTCTATTCATGTCTTTCCTTTAGTAGTAAAATAGAAATGTAAATAAAATTATTAAAAAAATATACATATAAAAATATATTAAGAATCAATGTCTAAACATACAAAAACTATATTAGAACTATAAAAGTATAAATATAAGAATATCTAAATGAAATAAAATATGAATATCTAAATATAAAAGTAAACTTTTATAGATAAATACTTCTAATTTATCTATAAGAAATAAGTTATTTTGGAAATAAATTATGCATATCAAAATGATGAAGAAGTAAAATAAATTAAAATGGTTTAAACATAAGAAATAAATAAATTTTGTTTAGAAATTAAATAATGATCTAAAAGATAATATAGGTACAAATTTATATTAAATAAATAATAATAAAAATAGAAAAAAATGTTTTCTTCAATAAAAGATTAAGAAAACAAATAATAATGTGAATATAATATTTTTCTAAAGGAATGTGATTAAAATATGACATATTATGAATATACTTATTACATAAATTGAAATAAAAAAAGTACATTATAAAAAAGGTACAAAACAAAATGGTGCATTCGAGAAAAACCACTCGGGAGTGCTTTCTATCATTACTATTATCTCTTACAAACCAGAAACCGTGTACATCGAGCTTTTTAAGGTAGCACATGGTTTTGGGCTGTGCTAACAGTAGAAGCGGCGGAGTTGTTGTGCACCTCCATTTCCTGCAAGAATATGCAACTATTGTGCCCTTTATTTTGCTAATTTTTGTATCCAACAAGAACAGGTAAAATGATTTAACACCCTCTCTCTCTCTCTCTCTCTCTCTCTCTCTCTCTCTCTCTCTCTCTGCACACTGCCAGCTATAAGCGTATTTGAATACGAAAACGTGCATTGAGCAGGAGTCAGCCGCATTGTGTTTTGCTCTTCCCGAACCGAATGTACAACTTTCTCTAACATCTGTACACAGATTCGAGGAACTGTGTCCCCAGTCATCCCCAGGAACACATCGCCATCTGATTTTGGCTCTTCAAACACGAGAACTTACTTTCTCTAGCATATATACCAAGATCCATGGAGCTCTCTTCATCAACACATCAACAGAAGCTGTTGTGCAGATAGCTTTCTTTGCAAAGTCATAGCAGACAATCCATTTTCCATTGTCCAGGTCTCTCTCTCTCTCTCTCTCTCTCTCTCTCTCTCTCTCTCTCTCTCTCTCTCTCTCTCTCTCTCTCTCGTCTTTCTTTCTCCTGTCGTGCATTTTCCGTGTGGGTGCATGATTTATCATCTTCTCGCGTAGATCGTCGTGCCTTGGTATTCTGACCTTCGGATAATACGAAGCTTATTTCTCCATACAGAAACGGCACCATGGACATCATCAGCTGCGCCTTAACAAACCTTCTAGGAAACCTTATACACAGTCAGCCGGAGCCGAACAAGCCTATCGATGGAAATAGCTGTCACATCTCCCAGTCGGAATCTCGCCATCCATCCAATAAACCGCTAACTGGCCACCCCGATCGCAAGCTGGATCAGAGTTTTACCTTGGAGACGTTCATCCTGCAGTCCCTATTTCCCCTTGAATAGCACATTTTGCTATCGATAAGCTAGATGGCACAGCATGATTTAAGTTTGATGTACCAATGTCTTCAATCAAAATCATATCACTGTTCAGCACTCAATATTTAACATTCCTTAGAACAAACTAAGAAGAATGGAGCTCTTGTCTGATTGGTATGGCGATCTTGTCAAAGTATGAAAGCGCTGGAGAGAAGAGGAAAAGATTACGCAAAGCATCTCAAGGAGGCGGTGTAACCTTCTCCTTCATCATTTTAGCTGCTTTTCTCTCAAGAAAAAACTTCTACAAACTTTTACCTTAGGTGGTCAGCCATTTAAATACAAGCGTCTAACTGCAGCTTCTTTTATAGACGCTGTTAAATCTTGTACTGGCAAAAGGTGGCATTCTTTTTAGAATACAGAGATGATTTTCTTTTCCAAAATAAGAAAATCTGCTCATTATTGAATCCTCCATATCGTCTCCTCTTACACCATTTATGAGCTTCATAAACAAACCCAATAGCTTCATAGAGAGAGCTTATTTCTCTGAGAAAACGTGCTGGTTAAAGAGTTCTGAATAACGGATGATGAAAGAAATTCGAATACCTAAAGTTTCTCTTGAATGTGCTTCTAAGAATGGTAGACAAAAAAAGGTAACCAATGTCATCTTTCTTCTGACTATACCTTCAGAAGCATGTACTTTTACTTTTGAATTTTTCATACCCTTCATCTGTGTTAAGCTACATGAACATCAAGTTTTAAATCCGTATTAGTGGATCTGAAAAGCTTTCAGAGTTTCATCATCCAGTCGTTCTTTTGACGTAACAGAAATCATTGCGTCTTGAAGTTTAACACTGATGTGGACACCTTTAAATTGAAGAGATGAATTCCCTTGTCATTTTCATTTGCCTTTGCGTAATTGTTCATTAATCTAAATACTCAAAATCTTCACTCTGCACTGTCAAAATTCAATGTTTATGCCTAAGAAAAGCTTATAATGATTTGGTGTCTTAGAGAGGAGTCTATTTGTTCTATGGTATTCATGCCCCTTTCACTTCTTTCATGAAGTCAAACAACTTCGTTTATCCAAATTCAGCTTGATTTCACATGATCGTTTCTGTGGATGACTTCTCCAAATTTTTTAGCGATCAATTGGATTCCTTCGTGCTGTTGAGTGCAGACAGCCTCCAAGTTGGATATAAACACATTTCTTTTGTAGAGTACTATCTCCCTCGTGCGTTCTCTAAGCCAAGAATGACTTACACCCAAGGACGCGAACGATAAACTAAATCTTTTGTAACGGTAGGTTATATTAGTCATGAACGAAAAAGGACCTATGAAAATGACTTTCATCCATCAAAGCGTTGTCAACAAAACTGTATGTACTTTTGAATTCGTGATCAATATAAGAATTCCTATGTGCATACCCCAAGACAAGCATTGATGGTGCTTTTGATATGCATATTAGTCCATATTTCAACAACATTATACAGATCCTATCAGTACCGCACGGTCAAATCTGGAATAATGAGACCAAGGACACTTTTAGACATAGATCACTACACACACACACACACACACACACACATATATATATATATATATATATATATATATATATATATATATATATATATATATATATATATATATATATATATATATATATATATATATATATGTGTGTGTGTGTGTGTGTGTGTATGCAAATGTATATATTATATGCAAATGTATACCTATATGTAAATGTAGAATATACATAAACATAGACACACACTCATACATACATACACACACACACACACACACATATATATATATATATATATATATATATATATATATATATATATATATATGTGTGTGTGTGTGTGTGTGTATGTATGTACGTATATATCTATGTGTGTGTGTACGTGTGTGTGTGTATATGTATGTATATGCATATGAATGTGTGTTGTGTGTATATATGCATGTATGTCAAGTCATCATGTAATAAAGCGACAATGGAGGGCATGCAATGTAGTGCTAATACCTTAAGCCTCTAAACTGAGGGTCGAAGATCCAAAATCCACAAATTAACCTAACATAGACCCGTGAATGTGTGGGATGAAGGTATCCCCTGAGTGTGTTTCACTCAGGGGGACACCTTCATGTATGTCAGGTCTTCCAAATCGTCTAGCTTCACTCTATCAGCTCTTACTACTCAAATCTTCAAACATCCTTTCAACATTTGAATTGCTTCTTGGACCATCTTCTTGCTGTTTCAAACTGATATGCTTTTCTAGATCGTGCTTTTGCCTCTAATCGATTTTACTACTTGGAACCTATTAACCCATCGAATCAAAAACATTTTGAAGTACATCGATTTGAGTACAAGAATAGTTATACTATTATATCATAGAAAATCTTCTTCCTCATCATCCACAAATGCCTTTGTCATATTAATTGCTGTCACATATAGAGGGCTTGATTCCATTGGTATAGTCTTCAAATTAGTCATTGGTAACCGAATAATTTTCTTTCGTTTTCAAATAAAAATAGTATTCTCCCTAGATCTACTTTACCTTTCTCGCACGTAGCCATAGCCTCCCCATAATCATTAGTTATGTGCAGGATGAAGACTATAATTGTAGATCCAAATGACTAATTGTAAACTACAAACGAGATACTATAATGACTCACTTCCTAAGAGTGCCAAGCAATTGAGCTCGATGTTGGTGGGCCGTTTTAACCTAAAATAGTACTAGAGTCCAATCTGATAACTAGAGCTTTCGACAAATTGATTTGGGCAATATGTTCAACATTGATGCGCCATTGGCGAAAACTTGAGTTAACTACATCTTCTTGAATGATAAATCGATCACAAGTAATTGATGGTCTGCATTGAAAAATGCACTTTTCATTGCTCCCACGTTTGTATGTTCTATATTCGGATCGTTTTAATTGTTTTTTTAGGGTTATTTGTGTGATAATTGATGCACAATTTTCTTTTTTTTTAAATGTGGGGAATAATAAAAGAAGTTGTCCTAATTTCAATGCCAATGAAGATCCTACCAAAGAACTATATTAGGCATCAAAAAACCCTCCTTATTCTTGCTTCCATGTCCCTTGAGTGCAAACTTGCACCTACTAAAGACTCCTAGTGTCTTATAATAAGTGACTTAACTTCACCAAATAGTGGTTGATCATTGTCTGCAACCCAAATTTTGCAAAATCTCTTGATGGACTTGTGTTGGCAGTAGCTAGAGGCACAGACGACGCGGAACTATGTGAAGGCGGATCACAAACAAAGTAGTAGGGAGCGAGACGAATTAGTTTCAAACAAATATGTCTTAAAATACTTTTTCAAAACTCTCAAGAGTGATTTTCATCACTCTTGTACCATATGTAACATAGAACAACCACTTTTGTAATTATATGCTCCATTTTGTGCAAGCCGAGGAGTCCTCAAGCTTGAGGAGCTTAGTTAGAATGAGCCTACCGATTTTGGTTATTTTAAGATCTTGTTTACCCTTTCAAATAGCACCTAGAACCTATTTTTTAACTATGCCGGTCACTAGGTGTGAAACCGGTCAAAACTAGTCTAAAAACTATAAAAAGAGCTAGAGAGCTCATTCTTTAGGTTAGCTGGTATGAGTAGAGAAGAGCTTAGAGCTATTTTGGGCTTGTAATTGAGATCTTGAGTAATCGAGTCTATTTTTCCTACCTTCCATTGTGTCTTGCTTGTCTCATACATGTGTGTGTGCATCTCTATGCTTCTCACCTTCACTTTCACTACATCTCATGTTCACGATCTTCATATCACTCCTATCTCTTCCACAGATTGACATTAAGGAGGTGGAGCTTCTTAACGTGGTACTTACCATTGTGCTAGAGCAACACCAAATTTGGCGCCATTGCCGAGGATCGAGTCTAGGATGAATGTGTGATGGTAAGAGTATAGCAAGAAGTGGTGTTGGAAGGTAAAAATTTCAGTTTTTTTTTGCTGTTTTTAGTTAGTTTTTTGTGTTTTTCATCTCCCCTACGCTCCTTCACCACTGCATCATCTTCTTCCAATCCAAAAAAATCAAAAAATTCACCATATCCACCCATTCTCCTCATTTCCCCTCATTTGTGCATGCGAGAGAGAGAGCTTTTGTGCTTGTTGTGTTGTGTGTGTTTTTTAGTTTTCTTGCAAGTACAGTGCTCCAGAGCATCTTGAAAGCTTCCAAAAGGTAAGAAATGCACTTTTTGTTAGAATCTGCCGACTGTGTTAGACCATTGCGATGGTCTGGTAAACTTGGAATTTGAGGTAGGTGACCATATCATGGTGTAGAGCACACTTGCGCACATAGGAATCCATATTTGCATTTTGGAAATTTGCAATGTGGTGGACCATCGCAATGGGCTCATGTCATCGCGATTGTGTCACACCATCGCGATTGGCTCACACCATCATGACGACTCGATCGGACCATCACAAAAGTCTCACACCATCGCGATGGTTCAATTGAGCCATCACGATGGTCCCTCACCATCATGACGATCCCGTCGACCTCACGCCATCGCGATTGGCCCACACCATCACAACGACTCATCTGCCACGTGTCAAGATAGAACATCACGACGATATCCGGTACGCCATCGCGACACCTCATAGTTGGACCATCGCGATTGGCTCAATCCATCGCGCTTCATGACCATCACGCCGGCTCATGCTATCATGATTGTTGCACTGACTGTTGACTGACGTCATCACGATTGCTCGCCAATTAGACCATCGCGACGCTTCACTCTAGACCATCGTGACGCCTTGCTCCATTGGACCATCGCGATTGTACCACGCCATCGCGACGGTTCACCTGAGCCATCACAATGGTCCCATACCATCGCAATTGTCCTAGATCATTGCGATTGTTCACCCAAAACAAAAAAATTAGGGTTTGATTTTTTGGGCAATTTTGAGGCTAATTTGAGAAATATTTTTGGGTGACTAAGCTCATTGGAGACCCCTTAGCTCATAAGTGAAAAAAAACCTAATTGCCAGTTTTTACCCCCGAGGACCTGAACGGTCATATCTTTTTCATTTGAAGTCCCTTTTTTGAGCATCATAACTCATTAGAAAGAGAGGATAATTTGAGGTTGACCATTTGTGCGACTAGAAAAGAAAGGGGGCATTGGAAAAATTTGGTAAAAAAAAGAAAGGACCTAAAAGGTGTATATATCAAAGTGCTTGATCTTCAATTTGAGAATTGGTATAAACATTGAATTTTTACACGTCTAGCAAGAGCTATCCAGGGCAAGCAAAGCAAGGAAGTGAAGAACACAAGGCTTGGGAAGTGCGACTTCTTGGGAAATAGAGCAATCAAAGGAGCTGAATCGAGGTTGGAAGAATACTCAACCCCCTCAGTCAATTATTAGCTTAGGCTAAACGGTAGCATTGTGGATTAAATTAGGATGAGGATAGGAACACATCACGTTCAGGAGACTTAATTTTTCAAGTTCAAGACTAAAGTAAAAGTGTGCGATACGAAAACCTAAAGGAAAGAGTTAAAGTCTGATGGAACGAGAACTCAAAAGTACAATGGAAAGTCGATTCCTGACGCATACAACGAGACAAGACAAGAACTTAAAGGAATTTAAAAAGAAACAAGCAATAAAGAACAAAGAAACATTAATGATCAGAGTGCAAGGAAGTGAATTCATGAACCTTAGTCAGACCGACGAAGCCTTAGATCATTAGAGGCAAGGAAAGACCAAACGGAGGGTTAAACATAGCATATCTAGAAAGACCCGAAGGACCCTATAGAACTCAATTAGAATATGTCCGAACCAACCACTTAGGTGATCGCATCTATGATGATCGTTTGCGAAGATCAGTGGTGCATTTGCATAATCCTGATCAACCCATTGGATTGGATCCTCCACTGGTGAAATTTGAGAGAGATGCATACATAGACAAAGAAGGAACCATGTACATTATAAGCACTCAGACAAATCATACCAATGAGTTTGGTGTAGTTCAACCAGAGACGGAAGTGAGAACCCAACGGAAAGAACCACTAGGAGAAGAACCAAGGACACCGAGAGGGAAATCTGTACTGAAAAGTGTACTAATCCTAGATTGGATCCCTCAGGATTACAGAAGCATAGAGTTGTTCCTGAATAAGGAAACTGATGAAGCATTTTAGAGGTACAGAATGGAACAACCTAGTGAGGTAGGCCCCATCATGATTTATGAATTCAAGGACCCAAATACACCTGGAAAGGTTGTATATCTAGATGATTCTTCAGAACGCGTATTTGTAGTACCAGACCACGCAAGAAATATCTACACATGTAGAGGTGATTTAGTATTCCCCCCATCTCGAACAAATGTAAACACAAGCCATCAGGATGGGGGAACATCCGCATCCCATGGCAATCAAAGAGAGAAGAACAAAGAGAGACCAGAAGTAAGTTTCACTCATCCCATAAGGAGAGATAGAACCACCATGGACACCGATAGAGTGGAAAGACAAAGAGAACCTAGAATACCAAGTGGTGGAGATGATTTTCCTCTACCTAGACCATGTGAACACACCAGGGTATTAAGACCCACTCAATTAGTAAAGTCCATGAAAAACGACTTTGATGGGACATTAGGGGAAAAAGTGAACCCTGCATGGGCCTTGTAAGCATCCCTAATTTTCAGGGATTAAAATTAATCTTGTGTGGTATTGAGGAAGAAAAAAAAACCACTGGTGGTTTTTAATATAAAAATACTATTCCCAAGGGACTAGATTCAAAATTTTTCCCATGATGGATTTGTGGCTATTAAGATCCATTGGATAATTCTCATGAACGGCTAAGATTGTAAAGTAAGCATCTGTCAAAAAACGACAAAATTGAACGCTCAGTGTCCTTGGGATCGTGGGTATTTCAAGCCATTGGATCTTGGAGATGGATGGAGACGATTGAGCAATGTGGGCCTTCCTTAATCCATCGGATCTAGCTCACGAACGAATCGGATTGAGGCTCTTTTCCTGGCAGAAAACGACAAAGTAAGCCTTATTAAATGCATGGCAAGTGGGAAAAGCAAGAGAGAGAATGTATGGGGACGCGAATGAATCTAGTCCACTAGATTTGTATCAATCCAACGTCTCAAATCGAAATGCCCTCAATCCAATCTTAAAGAGATCTTGAGCATTGGATCAATGGGCTTATCGAACGATAGAGATTGAAAGGCGCATACATTTATTTTTCTCAATCTTGGCCATTGGATTTCTTGCACATCCAACGGCCTAAATAAAATTTTGATGACAAAATTCAAATTTCGTGGTTTTTGAAACCACTAAGTAAGGTCTACCATCACATTTTGGTTGTTTTGACTAGTCCAAAACCAAGGAAAACTAGGCCTAGCCTACTTGATTGAGGCCCTAGACTATGGCCACCACCCTCCTCTCATTGGTCCATCACTAATCACCCCTTAATCTAAAAGGCCCATTCAGGGTTCATTTTTTCCCCTAATGAAAGGAGATCCCTATGACCATGTTGCGGAGTTTAAGCAAGTGCTATGAGCAGAGCAAGTAGAAGACATGCTCACACAATATAATGCATTTGGACTAATGTTAAAGAATACGGCCATTGCAACAAAGGCAATTTAGGGATATCCATCACTTGTTAGAGTCTTTCATCACACAATTCTATAAAAGTGGAATCAGGCATGATACATCTTCATTGATTCATAGCTTCAAACAAACCTCTCAAGAAATAGTTAAACTTGTAGGACACAGGTTTACACAATATGTTGAAAGATGTCGGATGCAAGAATTACCCTCACAGGCCAAGCAAGTGTCATTATTTTTAGATGGCCTCTTGAGCTCTAAACTACGCTCCTATGCCTACTTGAAGGAACCCAGAACATTAGAGCAATATGTGAGAATTTATATAGACATTGAGGAAAACCTTGGAACATATAGAAAAACAATTGGGCTTACTAGAAGGCATATCTCTCTTGTGGTGTGGAATTAGAGCATACTTTTGCCATTTGTGATTTCGGGAAAAATCATGCTTACGAGATGATTTTAGGATGACCATTCATGCGTCAGTTGCAAATCGTACAAGATTGGGGAACTAATTCTTTGTACTTGCAACATTTAGGAGTGACTACTAAAGTCAATCTTAAAGACTATTCCCATCGAGATGTACCCCCAATACAATGGAATAACATCCATAAGACACAAGAAGAAACAGATTCAATACACTCATTGGAATCAGACCCCTCATGGTTGCACGAGGATACTCATCTATGGATGTGTAAAATAGCCAAACAAGAGGAAGAATGGTTAGCAGCCAGAACTTTAGGTTCAGAACAACATCCACGAACTCTTCAAGACCCAACTTATGCACCTATAGTATTTCCAGATGAGGAATTTCAGCCTCATGGTTGGGTAGAAATTTTAGCCACGATGGACATAGCAGTGAATGAACAACAATGGACCCCTCATTGTGATGAGGACGGGTATGATATTTCCATTTTTAGGATTGAACCTGTTGAGGAAGACTTTATCCTAGAAGAATGCATGGAAGTGACCCAAGAACCACACGAGAGTGATGACGAGGACCTAGAATCTATCATCATGGAACCCTTCTGTTCTACAGAAGAGGAATATCTTTATTTTGTAGAAACTCAAACTCTTGAAGAAGAAAAGGAAAGTCAAATGGAACAACTTGAGCCATCCATAAGAGATACAGAAAGTAAACAAAAGAAGAGAAAGAAATCACCGAAGACAGAAGAAGAAGAAGCACTCATGGAAGTACCAGAGAACTTCAAGAAGTATGAAATAGAAGATAGAAGAATAATGGTACGAATGCCTAAAAGAAAAGCTGATGTTGGAGAAGTATATGATAACCGAGAGAAAACCAAAAAGATCATAGTCACCATAGAAGGAGAAGAAGAAAAATGTACATACATAGGGCATGATTTGACGAATGAAGAAGAAGAAGAAGAAGAGTTAGTTGCCCTATTGCGAGAATATAGAGATGTGTTCGCTTGGATTTACAAAGACTTGAAAGGAGTAGACCCAAATATATGCTCCCATAGAATCCCTATGACTCGAGATGCAAAATCGACGAAACAGAAACCATACATGTACAATGATAACTACGCTACTAAGATTAAAGAAGAAATAGATTGTTTGATAGAAGCAAGATTCATTTACGAACTTAAGCATACTGAATGGGTATTCCCCATTGTGGTTGTGCCCAAAAAGAATGGAAAATTACATGTGTGTATTAACCTTAAGAAAGTTAATGCCGCAATGATTAGAGACAATTATCCTCTTCCTATCAGAGAACATTTATTGGAAAGAGTTGCGGGCAAGGAAGTTTATAGCTTCCTTGATGGTTTCTCAGGCTATAATCAAGTAGTCATTGCTCCAGAAGATCAACACAAGATGGCTTTTGCCACATAATGGGGCATATTTGCAGTTCACGTGATGCCATTTGGGCTCACAATTAATGCACCCGCTACTTTCCAGCAACTCATGTGTCATGTTTTTAAGGAATTCTTACGCAAGAATTTGGAAGTTTATGTCAATGACATATGTGCACATTCGAATATAACGCAATATCATATCCCAAAACTAAGGCAAGTATTTGACAAATGTTGAGAATATCAGGTTTCTCTAAACCCAGAAAAGTGTGTTTTCATGGTCAGACTCAAGGCAAAATTCTAGGACACATTGTGTCAAAAAATGGAATCTCTATAGATGAAGAAAAAGTGAAAGTAATTGCAGATCTACCTAGACCAAGTAACATGAAAGAAGTACAGGCATTTATGGGTCATTGTGGTTATTACAGGCGACTCATACACATGTATGCAATCATAGCCAAGCCTTCCTACTTTCTTTTGACCAAGTTTGAATGGACAGATGAATGCAAAAATTCATTCAATGAACTTAAACGATGTCTATGCTCGGCACCTATATTAACAACCTCAAATTGGAGTAAGTCATTCCATGTACATGTGGATGCATCTAACTATGCCATTCGATGTGTGTTGGCTCAACCCACAAATGAAGGAAACGTAGATCTCCCCATAGCTTATGCGAGCAGACAGTTGAATGCAGTAGAAAGAAATTACACCACTACGGAACGAGAAGTATTAGGAATGATCTACGCGATAAAGAAATTCAAACATTATTTGTTGGCAAATAAGTTCAAGTTCTTTACAGATCATGAAGCATTATTGTACTTAGTCAATAAGCCTTGTAATATCGAACGGTTAATACGTTGGTTTCTATTACTCATGGAGTATGACTTTGAAGTAGTAGTGAGGAAGGGAAAGACACATCTTAGAGCTGACCACCTCTGAAGATTAACCACAGGAGAAGCTCCTCAAGGAATAGTGGATGAATTACCGGATGCATATTTGTTTAACCTTGACATAGTACCAGAATGGGCTAAACCTATTGTCCCTATTCTCACATATGGACCCAAGAATCCTAGAATCAGGGTCAAGGAAGGAGAGATTACCAAGTCACAAAGATATCACATCATAGCAGGAAGTATATATAAACAGGATAATCAAAAGATTCTTGCTTGTTGTATAGATGAATCAAAATACGCAAATTGGTTGCAATTAGCACATGAAGGTGCATTAAAGCAACATCATTCAAAATATCATACATTGCCGACTCTGCATAGATTAGGAGTCTATTGGCCTTCTATGGAAGCAGATGTCTACAAGTTGTGTAAAGAATGCCCTGTTTGTTGTGAAAGACCACCAATAGAACATGCTACGTTATATCATATGTCTCTCACACCAAAATGGAGTGAACCTTTAGTGACGTATTTGAGGACAAAAACATTCCCTCAAGGAATGACCTTAGCATGACAACGAAGTCTAGAGCAAGAAGCTCAAGACTATTCACTTATTGGTGACAACCTATACAAACGAGGACAAGATGGATACCTAAGATAATGTGTTCATGAAAGTGATTATTTGAGCGTAACAGAGATTGCGCACCAAGGTGTTGCAAGAGATCATTTTGGACCCGCCGGGATAATCAAAGCCATCCTCTTTGCAGGATTATGGTGGCCCACTCTTCAGATGGACGCACATACCTATGTTAAGAGATGTGGTGTGCGAAAGAACTCAATTTCCTACTCGCAGAGATGAAATGCCATTGAAACCCATGATGGGAGGATGTGCATTTTCTAAGTGGGGTATAGACTTTGTAGGACCCATTAACCCCCCTACAAAAGGTAATCATGCAAAACATATCATTGTTGTGACAGATTATCTTACCAAATGGGTAGAGGCCAAGGCCACAAAAAAGATTGATGCACACACGACTGCAAAATTCTTATTTGAAAATGTCTTTACAAGATATGGATCGCCTATAGAGTTAGTGAGCAAGCGAGGAACTCACTTTCTAAACCAAGTCATTGAATATTTGTTACAGAATTTTATGGTGATTCACAAGAAATCCGCACCATATCATCCTCAGGCCAATGGTCAAGCAGAAAGCACTAACAAGATCCTTTGTAATGTACTGACAAAACTCATGAACAAAAAACGTTCAAATTGGGACAAATAGTTACACCATGATGTTTGGGCATATCGAGTGGCCTACAAGACTGTACTCAATGCAACTCCCTTTTAGATGGTTTTTGGTCAGAATGTTGTGCTTCCTTTGGACTTCTTGATACCGACCCTTAAGGTTGCAAAAGAACATCAGTGGACTGGCCATGAATTATCATCAAGAATAATGGACTTGGAACAATTAGGAGAAACCAGGCTGAAAGCAGCAGCAGGTATATATGCAGCAAAGAAGCGACAGAAAGCCTATTTCGATGCACATGTGAAAGATAAAGGCTTCAAAGAAGGAGATTTAGTCCTAGTATATACGTTGAAACAACATGCATGGAAGTTAGAAAAGTGAGGTTATGGACCTATGATCATTAACAGACTCTCGACAAGTGGAGCAGTACAATTAGCCACCCTAGAAGGAGACATAATGCCTAGTTACATTAGTGGTTGTAGAGTCAAGCTTTATCAGGAACTTCTTATTGAGGATATGCTTAGACGATTCACGTTGGCAAAGAAGCATAAGGAGGAAGAAAATAGAATATGATTTGAAGCTCACACAGAAGCTATAGAGCGCATTAAACGCATGAAGTTAACACTAGTTCTGTACTAGGACACTTGAGTGTCCTTGGACACAAGTGTCCTGCTTTTACACCAAATTGATTCATTTTTCTTGATGACACCCTTAAGGCTTTGATGGCATACTCACTTATATTTGATAGCCCACATCATGTAATTTTAGAGAAAAATATAATTGTTAGCATTTTACAACTTCACATGGTTAATTAAATGAAGATGAAAATGGGAATTTTCAGAAACACAATTTTTTGCATAACTGAAAAAAATCACACAATTCAAACGTTTTGACAAATTGGATATGTTTTAGGAAATGGAAAGCTATTCATGGACTTTGGTGGTGTAAAGCAAGTGTCTAGGTATCTCTAGAGAAGGTTGAACACTTCCATAAGTGATAAACATGGACTCAAAACTTGTCTTCTCTAGATCACTGCCATTTATCGCACCTTTTAAAGAAGGGCTCACTATAATTTGTATGTAAGTGAGATTGCAGAGAATTGGCAGGTTATCAATGGATAACCTTCATACTAATTGAATGCATATTTTTATTCAAAGTTAGAAGGCCTCCGCTTTGAACTAGTAGCCATTGCATTTGGTGCTAACTTTCATGCTGAATTGGCAAAGCATATATTTCTATGTTCATGAAAATAACATAGCTCCAAAGGTGGAATACAAAATTATGATGAAAAATAATAATTATTTAAATTCTATTCTAAGTATTAAACCTTCCGAAATATGTTTTCATGCCATGTCTCATTCTTAATCTCATCAAATAATATGTGATCCACAATGGTGATTATGATCAGAATGAAAACAATTGGTATACATATTTCATTTGACAAAAAGAAGATGGCATCCATGAATGAAATAATGAAACTTTTTCAAATGATCCTTATCATTTCATGATATCAAAGATTATATCAAAGAATTTTGAGTATTATTTTTAGTATGTGTTGATGTGTCAAGGGATTGTGTGTTTATGCATATAACAACTATCAAAAAAGTATTTTGACTAAATATGTTTCTTTTGATTCTATATGTACATGACTCTTGTTTCTTGGTAGGAACTAGTTTATTTTCTTGGATATCAAGCTAAATGTTCATAATTTTGCATTATTCCAATTGGATGTTAATATTTGTATGTGGATATATTGGTTGGTGTCCACACATATATCTACTTTGTTTGGTGTACATAGATATGAAAAATTTGGTTGATTTTCAAAGATTGGTAGTTCCTTATGTGTACACCTTGTTTGATGTCTTATTTTCTTTCTTCATGTGAAGAAACTTGATCTCTTCCATAACTATACATGCTTTTGTGTCCACAAACTATTCATGATTGTTTCTGTAGAATTTGGTTGATGCCCACACAATAGAAGATTCTTGGTTGTGTCGAAAGACGTGAAAATTTTGGTGGATTTCAATAAATTATTTAGCCTCGTATATGTAATCTTTAGTTTGTTATGTCACACATTTTCTACTTGGTAACTTGAATGTGTACATCTTTGATGATGTCCGTAAATTCTTTTGAGTCATATATGTAGGCTTTAGTTTTTTGTTTTTGGTGACTAGAGTCCTAGCAATTGATTTTATATGTGTATACCTTGATTGTTGTCTTCATACTTGTTTGATTGTTGGAATATTTGTACACCTCTGTGGATTCCCATAAGTTTGTTTGAATCATGTTTAGAACTAGTTGCTGTTTTGGGTGTACAAAGTCAAAATAATTGATTTTATTTGAATGGAAATTATTTTTCTAAGTGATTTTTAGGTTCATACTATGTGATCTATGTTTCAAGGAATATGTATAATTTTTTCTTTCATATGATGCATTTTTTCATTTTGATAAAAATACATTTGGTTAGGAATTTTCATCATGTTCACTACCATAGCATCTTGAGAGCCTATTTACATGAACACAAAACATGATTTATTGTGTTTTATAATTTTTCATTAACCTTTGAATTATATTTAATATGTGTGTTGAAGGATTTTCTCAAATTTTCTCTGTAGAAGGTGTATGATTTTTTGGAAAATTGTCAAAAAAGGACACTTAAGTGTCCTGTTTTGGTACCAAACTAGTGTTAAGAAGACAAGGACTAGGGAGAGAACATTATCACCATCTCGAAACAACACCCAGATACCCCATGGCCATGTGTTAAGAAAAGTCAAGAACTCATCCTAGCATAGTGGATAGGAGACCATTCATTACAGTTAGGCTAGAGCATGACAACACTTGCCAAGAGCTCAGGGCTTTAATTGATTCAGGTGTTGCGACTAGTGCTATTAGATGGTCCCACTATAAGGATTCAAGAATAGAAATGTGGTCAATTGAGGCATACCTCATAGGGTTAGGAGGCATGGAAACCCCTTGCATGGGTGAGGTGGATCTTCCTATCCTCATACACGATGTGACCATGACAGTGAAGCTACTAGTGTGCCATGATGATGACCTGATAGAACCCCTAATCCTTGGCCAAGATTGGCTATACGATCACTCATTGGACCTAAATCTTAGACAAGGCTCCTTGTAGATTGGAACCTTAGACCAGTAGCGAGTGATACTGCTTGACTTCCCTAACTGCACTCCGCCTGAGGTATGTAACCCTAGACCATATGAACTGCATGCGATAGAGGACCGAAAGATCTTTGGCCAGATAAGTCACGTGACATCTACACCAACCCACGCAGGCTTGGCGATGGACAATTGCCATTCAAAAGAATGTGAACAAATTTTCCCCTAGTCTTCCTGCAAATTAGAAGGGGTCACCACCCAATCAATGGGAAAAATGAGGACCATTGGCAGTCAGGTGGGTTTCATCAGTGGTTAGGTGGACTGCATCATCGAACACATGAGCGCAACACCCTGTAGTGCCCATCCTTGCACACTTACTGTGGACTGGTCTAGATTTATGGTACAAAACAAAGCACTTCCTAATGGGCAAGTTTTGCAAGTGTTGGACCTTCCTTCTTTTCCAAAGTAGCGTTTCCATCCGACCTCTCAACCTCAACCACAAAGGAGTCAACCACAACGGAGGAACCTGGACCGATGACAATATCAAACGACAAAAAGAAAGAAGAAATATCAACAGAACCGAACAAGCCGCACGAGACAAGTATGGGTGTCAAAAGGACAGGAAGCACTGATAGATTTCAACAAAGCAGACATTGATAAGAAGAAGTTAAGGCAGAAGCAGAGTTACCATCTCACATCTCCTCAACCTTCTTCTACAAGTACGAATAATAGATAGATCTGGATTGCCAAGAAATACCTAATGAATCGACCCTCACCCACATAGATTTGGGTACCCAAATAGTGTATCATAGCCCAACACTCAAGCCATGTACCATATACCCCTCAGAAATCTCTTCACCCATCGACACCAAAATATCTAAAATCATCTTTTGTCCCTCAAGAGAAACATACCACCCGCTCAGCAACTTTTAGGAAATGGATACCGCAACATATCCAAATGTCTCCTCATGAACCGTTGTCTAACATAACTCCCATCCCGACTAAACACTACCCTTGTAATAACTCATTCACAACTGAACTTTGTACAAATTCACACACTATAACCCAACATCACTTGTAATAACATCTCATCAAGCAATGTATGCACTATCTGAAGCATGTAGGTGTCTAAACACCTGCATTAGTTTTGCAAATATCATTCCATAAACCACCTCACAACACTTGGCTACACGGGTTACACATCGGTTATGGAAAGGGATTGCAGTCTCACTTTAATGGGATCATGATTAATTTCCATAGTAATGTGCTAATCTTTTGTTGCAGATCTTCTACACCCTCACATCACTCATCATGCAGACAGAAGGACCGTTTGAAGCTGGCCCTAGTGTACATGTGGTCAATTTTGGTGACTTACTGGCTGAGCCACATCCTACATCACAACCACCTGAATTTCAAGGATTACCAAGACCTATGCCAATCAATGACCCTCCTATGGGATACACTAAAAAAGTTCATCATAATTCACATTGGTTCCAAGCTTTAGCAGGACCTTTGGTGGACACAAACTTCATTTTTGATGCCACATTGACTTTTGATAGTAGTAAGTGGGGCTAGTATTAGTTTTTCTCTAGAGAATCTGAAGCGCTCCAAAATAGAGAAGACTTAAAGCATGTTTGGACGAGAGCAGGCTTCACAGAATACTTCAATGACCCATTACCCAAAACAGATTTTTATAGATGCTACTACCTGGTGACCACACTTACAGCCTCCGAGAACAAGGACTTGCCCGGCACATTCATTTTGCCGTCTTTGGTAAATGACCCCCCATTCAAAAAGTTCTATCTTTCAAATGGTTTCATTCAAGCTGCAATTAAGATCCATGGAACTCACACGCCGATAGAGCGAGAAAGGCTGATTCTAGAGCTGATGAAGCATGGTGACGTTATCAAATGGGAATACATCTTGGCCATCACACCTGAGCTATCTAAGCCATTACGTATATGTATGGAAAATTTTACATTCTGGACTCAGGATCGCTTCACTATGCCTCACAAACGTATTTGGTTTGGACTGTATTTAGCTTATATTTGGGCCCTAGACCATAGACCTTGTAAGTTAGATCATTGATCAATTGTACTTAGCTCAGCAGAGATGGGAATGGAAAAAATTCATCCATGGATGT
This sequence comes from Ceratopteris richardii, assembly GCA_020310875.1. NCBI lineage: Eukaryota > Viridiplantae > Streptophyta > Polypodiopsida > Polypodiales > Pteridaceae > Ceratopteris > Ceratopteris richardii. The sequence continues at coordinate 184,343,712 of CM035417.1, read as the reverse complement.
TGCGCTCTCACTCGAATTGTGTATATGTGTTTGGCTTATGACTTGCCTATAGAACGTGCAATGACAAGTGAAGAATTGAAGACATTCAAAGGGACCTCCAAGAAAGCCAAAAAATCTAGCAAGGGAAGCGCATGCAAGCGCATGCGAGGATCTATCCTATGCCTACAAGTTCTAGAGTCCTGTCACCACAACCCTCTCGAGAACAGTCACCTATAGAACCCCCTACGCCTATACAACCCATTCGCATATGATTGTCATGACCTGTCATCACAGAAGGCACTACCAGTAGAGTTACCTCTTAAGCAACTACCGTTCAGGAACCCACCACTACAGTAGCAGAAATTCCCACCTCCATCGGTGCGGAAGCATTTACTTTTCCTATACCCAATTTGGAAGCACAACCAATAATACCACATCCGATTTTGAAATGCCGGATGCTTTTTCAAATGAATTTCAATTTTTTGAAGGACAACTTTTCTCTCAGGAGTATGAACGCCCAAGTTATCCTACGACACCCCCTGATCAATTGCAAGAGCAATTTGTCTCCAGCTCTGAAGCAGAAAGAACAGAGACTGATGATGAAGAAGGAGATGATGAAGCCAGTCAGGCCAGTCATGAATCTCAAGAGAATGTGGAGACTGATGAACAAGAACAAGACACTGACACTGAGGGTGACACCAGTACTTACGAAGATGAGACATTTGAAGCAGAGGCCTACACATTGGCAATTAAGAAGCTATACCGCACCATGCAAGTCGTTTGGGTGTGCAAAAAAATCTCAGAGGAAGAAAGCCAAGCGCTTGTAGAACAAGAACTCGCTACAAGAGGCTTCAAAGAAGCCTACATTCAAGGATTCAAAGAACTGGTTAAGTCAGTAGGCACTAATGAAGCATTATGCTATTTGCAGAGGAAACCACTACCACAATTTGACCCTCACTGAATTCGCTTACTATCAAAACCGGGTCAATATATTCATGTACCAACGGATGGCCAATCATCATAACAGGCCCGAGAAGCATGCCTCATTCTTGAAGGATCTTTGGCAGAAGAAACAATCATCATTGACTCCCCGCCCCACACTTCTATTGTAAATTCCACCAATGTTGTCAAAGTACCCACCATACCAACCGCTCCTCTTTCACCTCCCGTCCCTCCAGTCTCTCCCATACACTCTGCCTCTCCCAAACCATCCACATCTTTCGATAGTGAGGTATCCAAAGCCTTTATTGCCTCAATTTCTCTCATCCTTTCTGTACCTACAAAACCTAGCTTACCTCCTAGGACTTTCACCCTTCCATCCAGTCAGTTTCTCCCCCCAACCATCACTTCCTTCCCCACCCCTCCAAGACCCCTATTCCCATTTCCCCCTCCATTGACCTTCTCCCTCTTCTCACCTCCCTGACCCTCTATATTTCCTCTTTTCCCTCTCCACCAAGCAGTACAAGAGACCCCATCTATAAATTATTCGACGGCCTTTGTAAATCCTGTTTTTACACCCACTCACACACCCACTGTCACTCCACTATTCACGGTCACTGCACTTGACACCACATCCAGTGACATGGACATATCAGCACCCACCGCACCATCACTCACTTCATCCATTTCACCACCACATTTAGGCACATCACATTTCCCCCACAATCACCACTACATCCACTTTCCCATCCCTATATTCCCCTCCCCTTGCATCAACACCCACACCTACCGCATCTTCACTCACTCCACCATTTAATATTATCACCCACAATAGACAATGCATTCCGTCAAATGTTCGTATGTATGAAACAAGTGAGAGATGAATTCGCATCTCTAGGTATCAGTTATCAGACGCTATGGTAGACCATGAATGACTTACAGTCATAGCTAAACTCTTTAACTATCAAGAATGCCTTCCTTAACACACGCTACCAAGAGCTACGCTAGGCCTACCACAAACTTGAACTCGAAAGTGAACAGAAGACAAAAGAGGCCATTACAGATATCAACAATTTGTTAAGGGCTCAAACCATTTGCAATGTGACACTCACTAGAAACATGAGACTACTAAGACGCCACCTAGCAGCAGCCAAAGAAGAGAATCAACACTTGCAGGAACAGAATAGAGAGAACCTTGAAGTTGCTTTAGATCAACTTGACAAACCCTTGAGTCCCAGTTGTTTCAAAGCTGTCCCCTCTGAATCCATGAAGATACTATTGGAAGACCATGTCAGACTACTAGAGGAGTATGAGAGTATGAACGATGCATATTAGAAGCTCAAAGAAGAACACAAAATGTTACAGTTAAGAGAACCTATACAACAAGTACCACTAGCTCTTGCGGCCAATCTCTTGGGACCATCGAGGAACTCAACGCTTTATGGGCCCAGGTATTGACCCTTCATACACAGATAGCAGCATACGAAGCACCCCCTAGGCCAGATTCCCCACCGCAACTACCAGCGGATGAAGAAATAGTGACTATCCCGGTGGAGGATACTTTTGAAGAAGCTTATGAACCACAACCCATCCCAGGCGGATGCATCATGGCCGAAGGCCAGACCACCTTTGAACTCCGTACCCCCGCGTGGATGAAGACTGTAGAAGAACTTGGTTGGACCCACTCAGCCAAGGTGGAAGCACAATTACACGCAATGGCCATGATTGAGGAACGTATTTTATAATCCCCATATTTCACTCATTTGTCCCCTCGCAAATATATATCTGGGCATGAGCTACAATATAAGCCATATTTTATGTTAATGGCAAAATACCAATTGGCCATCAAAAAGGAGACAGGTAAGAAACCCTCCCATGCAACGTAGTATGAACCTGAAGACTTGCCAATGGATGCGCAGAGAGGAGAAATATATCAACCAACTTGGCGCCAGGACTTATTACAGGAATATCCAAAAATGATGAGCACATGGGCCAAGGCACCACTCCATTTAAAGTATAACCCATGTTGGGGACTAATGTCACGTCGCTGCTCCTGGAAGTCCTTTGCAATCAAAGTACAGAACAACAAGCAGTGCCAAGACTAGCTCAATTACCCGTATTTCATGCCATCTTGCGGACCAACCACTGTAGGATATATGATGGCAACGATTCGCCACTGGCTTCCCCACTTACAATGCATGGACGATGTAGCTGCACATATGATGGTCAAAATATTTGACATGATGCACATAGTATTCAAAGTCTTCCGTCGTGTCAAGGAACCACATGTTAACACCTCGGGCTTCGAGCATGGTAATCAGGATTTAGCATATGATATGAGCACAACACCATCACTCTAGGTGTGTTATGCCTGGCACTGTCACATCAAATTTCTACCGACATGCTATAAAATGACATTCGAAGAAATGTTTACTACCGGTTTTTGGGAATACCATTCAGAGGTGTTCATTAGCAGGCCCACACACCTACTCCAATTATTTTCTTATGAACAATTGGTGTACTCCATGCACTACAGACTCCCGCCACCAGATGAACCCCAACCCATAGATTGGGAAAAACTCAAAGTAGATCTTGCAAGAGGTATTCACATTTCAGAGCACACCCTCGCTCAGGACCTCCTACAAAATTATATCCGACAGACCTCGCAACAAGGTTCTATCGAGGACGACATAAGCGAGAGGGAGGGGGGATGTTGGCGGTAGCCAGAGGCACAGACGATGTCGAAGTATGTGAAGGTGGATCACAACAAAGTAGTAGGGAGCCAGATGAATTATTTTTCAAACAAATATGTTTAAAATATTTTTTCAAAACTCTCAACAGTGATTTTCATCACTTTTGTACCATATGTAACATAGAACAACGACTTTTGTAATTATATGCTCCATTTTGTGCAAGCGGAGGAGTCCTTGAGCTTGAAGAGCTTAGATAGAATGAGCCTACTGATTTTGGTTATTCTTAGACCCCATTTACCCTTTCAAATAGCACCTAGAACCTATTTTTTAACTATGCTAGTCACTAGATGTGAAATAGGTCAAAACTAGTCTAAAAACTATAAAAAGAGCTAGAGAGCTCATTTTTGAGGTTAGCTGGTATGAGTAGGGAAGAGCTTAGAGCTATTTTGGGCTTGTAATTAAGATCTTGAGTAATAGAGTCTATTTCCTACCTTCCATTGTGTCTTGCTTGTCTCTTCATTGTGTGTGTGTATGTGTGTGTGCATCTCTATGCTTCTCACCTTCACTCTCACTACATCTCACATTCACGATCTTCATATCACTCCTATCCCTTCCGCGGATTGACATTAAGGAGGTGGAGCTTCTTAACGTGGTACTTACCATTGTGCTAGAGCAACAACTTGATCTTGAGTTGTTCAATCCAAGGGCATCTTCCATGATTCTCCAAAGTTTGCTAGTTGATCACTAACCTTATCCTTTACTCTAGTGACTACTAAAAATCTTCGTTCTTGCACTTTCATTTACGTAAACTATAATCACATTCATATGAATGAGTTTGGTGTTTAGTAGCTTTAGAGCTATGATCATCTATGTCTCTGCATAATCATGACCACATTTTCCTAGATCAAACCCTTTTTAATTAGGTCCAAAAACATGTTCGCTACATGTGTGGCTAGAAGTGGATTAACAATCAGGATCGCTCGTTCGGTCCTATGCTTATATCACAATTTATATGCATGGACTTGATGATGCCTTGGCAAATATCAATAGGTACAAGGGAAGTTTGGTCATGGGAATTTTTGCAGCCATTGACATCCATTCTACTACACTCCCCTAGCCAAACCTCCTTGTTGGTATTTGGATTGCATAGCTTGAGGCACTATGATACTGAATTGCATTTCCATTTTGGCCAATACATGTGTTGATGTGGACCCTCTATTATTAGGATTATGATAATACGTATCAAAATCATGTCCTGGTTGCTAACACACAAGGAAATACAATTATTTTGTGACTGAATGGAGCATGTACTCCATACGACTTATACGAAATCAATTTACTATTTCAATCGCCTCACTTGGAGGCCCTCCACTTCTAACCTGTTTTGGTTTTTACTTCAACTTTTCTTTTTTAATACGCATTCTTCTTTATCATTGTCTGTATTTGAGTTTGTAACAGAATCAATCTCTTGATTGGAGGACTTTGTATGCTCATCATATTCATCAGTTGTTGATTTTGAATCCAAGTCATATTGAGCATTTTTCTTTTTCTTATAATTCTTTTTGTTGATAACTCCAGACCTTCGTTTTCCCTTTACCATAGTTTCCAACAAATTCTCGAAGAATTGCTTGTGGGCTAATTGTTCCTATTTAAGGATTGCACTATCCTCCACATCTTTTGATGTTTTATCAAACTTGAATTGGGCCAAAGACCTCGTCTTTACATCATCATACTCCTAAAAAATAGCTGCATCATATTGCATGAACCACATCATCACTTTTCCTTGCCAAGTAACAACAAAATATGCCTTCTTTGTTTGATCATCATATACTTGGTCAAAACCACTTTCCACCCATCTAGTTTCATACTAGCAAATTTTGTTATCTCCATTGTGATATATCTTTCCACTAAAATGAGATGCCCCCCCTCTTTGGGGTTCATCAATTAAGTTGGTGTTATTTGCTCTATTGGAGTGTTACTCTTCCATCCTAGCATGTCAATCTTTAATCCTACTAGAACTTGCTAGAAAACCTGAATTTTTTTTATTGAAAATATATTTTTAAGCAAAAAAATTTCATTTGATCAAAAAGCTCATTCCACACGTGCTTGTTCACAATTTCATAGAGCTCCACTATTACTATACCATTCATAGAGCCCTTTCCTCACCATACCATTCATGTATTTCTCTATTGTTTTTATTGTCTATTTTATTTTTATGTTTAATGTGTCATGCATATTGTATGATTTGGACCTATGGCATAAACAAATCGCTCACATCAACCTATATAATCTCAAGGACATGAAAGGAGCTTGATAAGAGGCCTACCAATGCATGAAATTTTTGTAGCTTGCCAACAAGGAAAACAATCAAGGTTGCCCTTCAAGAAGAGTACCCATGTGAGTGGAAATGTTTTATACCTCATTCACAAAGATGTTTGGGATCCAACAAGAGAAGCAACCCTTGATCAAAATAGGTATTTTTTTAATCTTTATTGATGACTTTTCAACAAAAATATCGTTGTATTGCATTAGGAACAAATCATATGTGTTCCACTACTTCAAGCAATCTTTGCAAAATATGTAGAGAACAACTAGTAGTGTTCTTATGAAAAAGGGGCAGTTTGGGCATGTATTTCCACAACTCTAAGTCACATTAAAACTCATTAGAGGTTTTAAATATCACATACTAACCTCTTTAACTAGTATACATGTCAAAGAGTGAGGTCCAATCACATCAAGAGCTGACCTATTTCTTCTCTAATCAAAATCTTTCCATTATTGACATGATTTGATGCCTCCAACTCACGAAAACCATCCTCCTTTGATTGTGGATGATGTGGAAGGTAAAGCTTGGGGTATGTTCCCATAGTCTTGAGCTTGAAATGCAACTTAACTTCCACCATTCCCCATCAGGCTCAAATCCTTTTCCTTCATTTCTTCATCATATGTCTCTTATGTTGATTGCTTTCTTCAATTCTCCAAGCTTTGTACCTTCATGAAACTTTATTATGATGTCTACAACCTACACTTTAGTGTTCACATACCTTATATCTAGCTCCTCGCCATCAGATTTTCTGTAATGAAGTGGTAATAAACCTCTTTGTGCTTGCTCCTTGCATGGAACATGGAATTCTTAGTTAGATAGATGCTTGAAATGGTATCTCCATAAAGAGGAAAGTCCTCCACTTCCACTTTGAGGTCTTTATGTAGCTTGTTAATCCATAATAGCTCACATGTAGCCAATGCTAAAACTCTGTACTCGACCTCTGTGCATGAAAGCACAATAGTGGGTTGCTTCTTAGAGCTTCATCAGAGCACTTTTGTACCTATCCTAAAAGATAACCTCATGTACTCCTTTGATCATCTTTGTTACCTACCCAATCACCCTCATTATATCTTTTGACACTTAGATCATCATCATAAGAGTTAAAATACCTTCGTTGATGGTGTGCTCACTATATCTAAGCACTTTTCTTGCTAGCATAAGATGATCGTGAGTGGGTACATGAAGAAATTGAGAGAGTAAACCTACTCCATATGCAAGATTAGGTCTAGTGAATGTAGCATAAATTAATGAGCCATTTATGCTTCTAAAATTGCAATGCTTTGTAGTTTCCCTTTTTGAGCTTCTCAATCTGAGCATTGAGATCAATTGTGATGCCTTCTAGCTATTTTGAACCTCCTTCCTGATGTGATGAACTTGAAAAAGGATGGCCTTTACCTCAAGAAAAAGGGCTACTCCTCTTGATGAAGTTTCACCTTTGATTTGATGACTTGTTTGCTTCCCCTTGTTGTTGACGTGCCCGTTCTTTGCTTCTTTTCCTTATACATTGATGAGATCTTTACTGCATTTTAGTAGATCCTTTGCCTCCTCTTCGATACTCCACTTGTAGCTCTAACATCATTGTTGGAGATAAACACTCCTAGGTGCACAATGAAAGCAAACAAACCCTCCTCCGATCTTGGTTTATTTTAGACACATGCTCTGTGTTTTCTGCATTTCCCTCACTACATGTAGATAATGAAACTGGAACTTTGATGAGTGACACTATACTTAGAGAGCTTTTAAATGAGAGTAAATCAATTCATTTGGATACTTGATGATGCCTCAACAAGATAAATCAAAACACACTACTTGATCTTTTCACAAAGTATTAGCGAACTTTATAGAAATTGTTTTGGAGATTTTTTTTTAACCTGTGCAAGTCCTCATTCCAAGACTTATTTCACTTAAAGTGGATCTATATCTTGTTTGAACATACTTCTTGCCAATATTTGATATTTTGTGATGTTACAATTGCATATTTGTTTATTTTCACATTCTTTTTAGGTCTGAAGGTTAGGACAAATACCAAATTATTTGCCCATTTAGGAACAACTTCCAAATCGATCAAATAAGCATCGATCAATTCATCACACACTCCTTGCGATGACTCTCCTGAAGTGATGCAAGAAGGGTGATCCGTCCTTAGGTGTCCTTCCTTTCCTAATAACCACTTCAAAGTGGTATTCCATTAGTAAGAGGAACCAATAATAAAGCTTGATGATCAATGAAAAACTTCAACTTTTTGGCAAATAGATAATGTCTAAACTTTTTCACGAGGCATACCATATCTAAGCCTTCTCTCTAAGTTGTATAGTTTCTTTCAACTCTGTTTAACTATCTGATAGCTTATGCTATAGGAAAATCTAGATTTCCTTCACCCATGGGTTGAGCTAGCATGCGTCCTATGGCATAATTGAATGCATCTACATGAACATGGAATGTTTTATTCCAATCAAGAGTGGTTAGTATTGGTGATGTGCACAAACATCTCTTCAAATCATTGAAGGAATTTATGCACTCATCGTGCCACTCAAATTTTCTCAATAGAGTGTAAAGTGGTTTAGCTATGATTGCATACATGTGGATAAACCTATGGTAATATCCACAATGGCCCATAAAGTCTTGTACCTCTTTAATGCTCCTTGGCCTTTGCAACTCTACTATGGCTCTAACTTTCATCTCTTGATATTCCATTCTTAGAAACAATATGACCTAAGATTTTACCTTGACGCACCATGAACACACACTTTTTTGGGTTTTGACACACTCGATATTCTCTACACTTGTTGAAGATCTCTTTGAGCTCTGGGATGTGGTGCCTTCTTTCTTGGAAATGCACACATAAATCATCCACATATACTTCTAAGCTCTTTCATAAGAACTCTTTGAAGACATGATACATGAACCATTGGAATGTTGCAGGAGCATTGGTGAGCCCAAATGGCATCACACCAAATGCAGAGATTCCCCACTCTGTGGAAAAGGTCATTTTGTGTTGGTCTTTTGGGGTAATGGCTACTTGGTTGTAACCTAAAAATTCATCAAGGAAGCTATAAGCTTCCTTGCTTGCAACACACTCCAATAAATGTTCGATGATTGGAAGTGGATAGCTATCTCTGATTGTAGCGGCATTAAATTCTTTAAGGTTAATATGCACCCACAACTTCCCTTTCTTCTTGGGCACCACTACAATGGGGAACACCCATTTAGTGTGCTTAATCTCATAGATAAAGCCACCTTCCCCAATCTAGCAATTTCTTCTTTTATTTGGGCTGCATAAGTGTCATTATGCACCCACAACTTCCCTTTCTTCTTGAGCACCACTACAATGGGGAACACCCATTTAGTGTGCTTAATCTCATAGATAAAGCCAACTTCAATCAATCTATCAATTTCTTCTTTTATTTGGGCTGCATAAGTGCCATTTGGGCTTTGTGTCATCCATCATTTCGATCCTTTGAGAGCATATTTTTGGATCTACTCCCTTCAGGCCTCTATAGGTCCATGCAAACACATCCCTATATTCCCTTAATAAATAGAAGCTCTACTTCTTCTTCTTCACTTAGGTTGCTCTTCGTTCTCTTCAATGGTTACTAAATTTTTTTGTAAATTTCTTTATTATCATATGCTCCTCCTATGATGGCCTCTCTCTTAGGCATTCATACCAAACTTTTCCAATCTACAACTTCATATTTCTTGAAATTCTCTAGTAGTTCGAACAATGATTCCTCCTTTGTTTGTTTCACGACTTTTCTTTTCTTTTTCTTTTGACTACTTTCACTTTCCTCCCTTGAATTTATAGTTTTAATGCTTGTGAGAGGTTCTTCTTCTTCTTGGCCAAATACTCCTATATTTTCTAGATAGTGCTCCTCTGAGTCAAAGAAACTATCCATCACAGTGGACTCTAGATCATTGTCATCCTCTTCTTTTTCTATGGCCTCATTAGAGTCACACTCTTCTAGCAAGGGTTCACACATGAACAAAGAGATATCATAGCTCTCCTCATCACAGCGAGGCATCCATTGTTCTTCATTGACAACAATGTCCATGGTGGCTAAGACTTTTGGCGAACCATGGGGCTCATACTCCTCATCTAGAAAGATCATCGATATGTAGGTTGGGTCTCTAACTCGTTTGGCTCCTTGAGAAGTTCCTTTTTCTCTCGCTTTTAGGTGCCTTTCCTCTTCCTCGGCAAACTTGCACATCCACAAAGTGACTATCTACATGCATCCAAGATGGATCAAAAGAACTTACAGAATGCAAAGAGATTGAATCTTCTTGCACGATGTAGATAGATTTCCACTATAGGGGTGTTACATTTTGAAGGTATAATCCTTCAAATTGACCTTGGTCATGACCCCTAAGTGCTGCAAGTACAAGGAGTTGGTTCCCCAATCTTGTACTATTTGTAGTTCGCATAGGAAGGGTTTTCCTAGGATCTTTCATAGAAGTTATTTTTGCCAAAGTCACATATAGCAAAGTGTTGAGAGTTCCATGCTCCACCCTTTTGTCCAAAGCTAGCTTCATTCTCATGCAAGTTCATTTATCCCACATGCAAGGGAACTCTCCCAAACTCTATATAAGCAAGGCCTCCCTTCACTCCACACAAGCTCATTCACTCAAGCTCTTGGCAAGAGTGCCCTCACTCTCCTCATGGAGTCTTCATGCTCTTAGAGCATTCTTTGTAAGTTCATTTCTATTTATTTAGTTCATTATGTTTTTTTATCTTTTGTTCCTTCCTCCATAGCTTGTTAGATGTGTGCATGTGAGTAGAAGAGTTGTGTTATTTCAACATGGTATCAGAGCATAGGTTACCTCTTGATAGCATTTTCTTTTGAGTTTTATGTTAATTATCCTTTTCATTAGTATCTATTCCATTCTTAATCCCTCCCTCCCTCCCATATCACACCCTTAAATAAGAGTGCTTTTAAGCACTATTTGCATTTTTTCTTTTAAGCATGATTAGCATCATTCCTTTACATTTCCTATTCATCATCATAACTTCCTTATCTTTATTTCCTGATGACACATTTGGATTTTTCTGCTTACATGCCCAAACAGTTAAAAATGTAAACAAAGTACGAAGCTTCCTCACCACACCAAATATATGGAAAATTGCAATGCAGTGAATATGTCGATGTCCTATTTTTAGCATTATATTTAGCTACTTTTTCATTGTATTTAAGAGCTTATCCAAAGTCCTTGTATGCATTTATCTCACATTAGAAAAAGAGTAAGACCTTCCCTATGGCTTGAACAAATGACACTCAAAGCCCACTACAAGGCCATGAAGCTCACAATAAAAAGGCTACACCAACAACAAAAGACCCAAGAAAAGAAAAATGCTCAAAAGGTGGCAAATGGTTCCATAAGCAATACCTACCCCATGATGTAAACCCTTCATATGTGGAGGGATCCCATATGTCCCTAGATCCCAACAAAAACACCATGGATCCCATATGTCCATGGAACTAAATTCCAAGGGATGTCATATGTCCCACACTTGGATCCCATATGTCCAAGTGGTGTCTAAGGATCCCAAATGTCCTTAGATCCTAAAAACCAATGGAATAAGTAATCCCATATGTCATTAGTCCCCCATATTAGAAACAAATGGGTCATCACATGGAGGGGGGTTGTTGAGAGTTCCGTGCCCACCCTTTTTTCCAAAGCTAGTTTCATTCTCATGCAAGTTCATTTATCCCACATGCAAGGGAATTCTCCCAAACTCCATATAAGCAAGGCCTCCCTTCACTCCACACAAGCTCATTCACTCAAGCTCTTGGCAAGAGTGCCCTCACTCTCCTCATGGAGTCTTCATGCTCTTAGAGCATTCTTTGTAAGTTCATTTCTATTTATTTAGTTCATTATGTTTTCTTATCTTTCGTTCCTTCCTCCATAGCTTGTTAGATGTGTGCATGTGAGTAGAGAAGGAGTAGAGCTTTGTTATTTCAACACAAAGGTGTGTTCAAACTCTACACCACAAGTGGTTAGAGTTATCCCTTCTAGCAATCCTAAAGCTTTTTCAACATGTCCATCACCCTTTTGAAGCTTCATTCTAGTTGGTCTTAATGTGGGTTTTCCCCATCGTTTCCACCATGATGTGGTTGCAATCGCAATGCCAACACCTAAATCTAAGATAGCTTTGGTTGTGTAACCTTGGTATGTGATTGGAAGATAAGTATTACCTTCTTCACCTTCACGCATGTCTCCTATTTTGTGTAGAGGCATCTCTGAGACTTTCTGCTTAAAGCCTTCTTTTGACATATTGGAACCAAGTTCTCGAATCTGATTCACCACATGTTACCAAAGCTTAGGTTTTACTTTGAGCAACTCTTCTGAGGAGAGATGACACTGCACCTTAGTTTTGTTCATGGCTTCAGCTTGGAACCACTGAGTCTTCATTTCTTATCAATATTGTGGGAGATGTGATCTAATGAATTGTGGCAACTCTTTTAAAGAATTAGATTCAAAATTTAATCTTTCATCTTCTTGTTGCTCTACTAGGTCTCCATAACTGAATGGAATGTCTTGGTGAAATTGATCATGAAGATCATCAATTTCAAGAATAAGAGAGGGATTACTCTTCTCCTTGACCCATTTCGTTTCTTGTATTTCCCACAAGAACTCTTGAGAGTACTGTTGAATTGAAAGAGGTCTTCCATCATCCATGGAATCAAGAACATAAACTTTCATTGGTAGTGAGCTTTTTCTTTGAACAACTTGTTGAGATTGTGGAGGTAAAGAAACCTACGACTTGTTTACCAATTGCTCTAGTCTTTCTAGTAAGCCCTAGAAATGCAAACCCAGTTTGAAAGAATTCTTTTAATTGAACAGTTGATTGGTCTCAAGCATAGCTTGAGCTAGTTCTACCATTTTCTTGCAAAATCTTGTCCATTATATCTCTAAATCTGATCTAGGGTAACTCTTGTCTAGGTTTGTAGCTATTGGTCCTTCTTGAAGTCAAGCTTGGTAGGCCTTGAACATCATGTTCAAGCCTTGTATGGTTGGATATGCAAGAATAGAGTCTGGCTGTGGTCTATTTACAATCAGTGGTGGAATGGGATGAAGTGGAGTGGATGGGGTTATGGCATGTGGGGGGTTTTGAGATGCAATGTCTACTATTTTTATTGTTGCATCTCTCACGCTTTCTTCTAGCTCGGATAACTTTCTAGCCCACTTAAGATTGGCCTTCTCCCTAGTATCCTTCCATGTTCCTGTTTTCCTCTTACTCCTCTCTCCTAATTCACTTGATTCTGATTGTTCTGCTAGTTTAGTTTGTTTTAAGGCTTGTGCCCTAGTGGGCTTGTATAGGAGCCATGTTAATGCTACTTGATCTTGAATCCACCACTAAGCCTACCACATTAATTGGTGTAACCTTGGGCTCACTAGAGGGCTTCCTTGGACAATCTCTCAGGAGATGTTCCTTGTCGCATTTGGGACAAAAGCCTTGTATTTTGATGTCCTATCCTCGTCTGGGAGTCAGTGGGTGGGGACATTCAGGAATCACATGGTCGCTCTGACATTTAAAACATGGTCCTCTAGGGGCTTGAGGTCTCATTTGTCTCAATTGAGGCTTGGAGTTAGGATTTTTATATATGACATTGGCATATTATGGCTCCCAATTTGGTTCTATAGGTTGTTCCTCATATTGATTCAGATAAGGCTCACTATGCTCAAGTGACTCTGCGTAAAAATCTTGTGGACTACCTTCATGGGTCTAGTCAGAACTCTGAGCATGAGGGTCATTTTTTTGAGACCAAAGGGGTCATCGACACTAATGCTCTATTAGGGTTCTCCTCTACCACTGCATACTTAACTGGAATCACATTGGTAGGAGGTAGCAATTGGTTTTCTAGGACCAGTTATGGCCTATATGGTGCATGATATTGCTGTTGGTATTGAGGTTGATATAAATGTTGTGGTCTATAATACGGCTTTTGGTATTCGTTCTAATACCTACCTTGTTTGTAAGGTTGCTGATAAGTTTGTCAGATATCCTGCCTATTGTACAAACAATTGTGAGTCATATGGTTCATGTATTTCCTCTCAAGAGTGCAACACGGAGCATTCAGTTCTCTCATGTTATGGTTTTGCAATGGGCACATGTTAACCGTGTGGTCTCCTTCGCTAGTATAACATTGCTTTAATGAGGTGACCCTTGGTGGTTTTCTATTTTGAACTCCTAACTTCTTGGCAACCTACTCAGCCAGCTCATCTATCAGAGTGGAGGGTCTAGAGGTATGACTAGTAGAATTGTCAGAATCCTTATAGAATTTGGAAAATTCTAACTCCTCACCCAAGCAGTCTTCTATGTCAATACACATTCTCAAGCATTCATCTAGTGTGATTGGATCCTTGAGATATACATATGATCTAAGTTTCCCGCTTAGAAGTCCATCTAAACATAGGGAAACTTATTTTGCTTGTGTAGGTAATCAAATGTGGGACATCTTTCCACATATGATTTAAATCTACATCCGCCTAGTTGAACTGTTCCTTGGGATGTCTGCTTGAAGCTATGGATCAAGGATGATGTGTTATGAGTGATGCCACTCTTGGAAAATTCTATGATGAATGCTTCTAGCAATTGACCTACATTTTGGTAGTTTGGATTGTTTAGGGGCTGAAACCAAGCTACGGCAGTACCCTTGAGGGTCAAACCAAATGCCATGAACTAGGTGAACAATTTCTTGACCTGTTTAGCTCTTAACACTTGTTTGAACTTGACCACATGATCATAAGGATCTTTTGACCCATCAAAGTAGTTTTTCATTGTCTTCACCACTTGAGAGGGTCTAAGGGTTCTTGGGTACTCTTGGGGTCTAGCCAAAGGTAAATCATGTTCATCTATTTGATGCCTACGTGCTCTATGTCTCTCTCTTTTAGGAATTTCAATTTCAAGTCCTGATCTATCTCTACTGACAGTGTGTGCAAAGCTTACCTCAGTTCTCTCTCTAGCTCTTTCCCTAAGGGTTTCATGAGCCAGGGATGATCCTTCACCTTGGAGGCCATGGGAGACATTAGATCTTGGTGGATGGAAAATCAATTCACCCTTGCACGTGTATGCATGTTTTCCATGCTCTCTTAACAAGAGCATTCTCTTTGATGTGTTATCCAGATAGACAACTTTGCCTGATATCTCAAGATCTTTGAACTCATAGATGGTGACTCTGCCTATTTTGCTAAGTTGATGTGGCTTGAATCTCCAAAAAGCTTCCTCCATTTTTGTATTCAAGAATAGGTCTATGATGTTGTTGTCTTGGAGAACCCACTCTCGAGTAATCACTCCATTCAAGACAGATTTGCCTCAAGGAGTCTTGGGTTCTCATCCTCAGTCTCGTTGCTCTAGGTCTCTTATCATGTTTGCACGAATGACATTTCCAAACTCATATGTCCTTTCTGGTAAGTTGATAACCACATGCATGGTTCCTTGCTTATCAATATTTGAATCCTCTTCAAATTTAACCATTGGTTTTTCAAGTCCAAAGGGTTGATCAAGATTTTTGAGTTGAACAACTCATCCCCTCAGGCCACCCTCATAGATGTGTGCACCTAATCAATTGGTCCTAATATATTCCAATTACATGTTCTGGGGACCTTTTGGTGTCTCTAAATAGATAGTGCCAGAGCTACCTATGGATCTCTCCATGGTAAAAGACATTTTTGAATCACTTGTTTCTGAACTTAGCATGTAGGGATAATCACTAAGTTTTTGTAACCAGGACCTAGCTGTGTGATTGACACTAGTTTCAGATAATCCAATGCTTTGTCTATTCTTGCCTAGGTGTCTGCTTGATCTAAGGTTCATAAGCTTTGTCGTCTAGTCCCAATTTTCCCAAGTACAATTGCATTGCAATGTTCTTTTGAATCAGTTACTTGTTCTTTTATAGATTTCTCTGGTGTAATCTTGTCCGACAAATATCATCATTAGGAATACTTGTGTTTTATCACACTTTGAGATATGATCGATCCACTTAAGTCCCTTTCCTTTAGATTTTCTCACAACAATATCCAAACTTATGCTTGAACTTGAGTAATAAAGGTTTCTTGTACTTATGGCATTCCTAACGTGACCCGAATTAATCAATACCACTAATCGCACTTAGCATGTACTAGAAACTGACTGAGGGGGTTGAGAGTTCTTCCAACCTCAAGTCGCTTCTCCCTTGCTCACACTTGAATGCTCAGAGCATGTGCTCCCAAACTTGCAATGTAGTTGCCACCTTACTTTGACACCCTTGAATGGCTCTCAATGGACTTGTAAAAGTTCCTAGTTTAGATCAAGCTTTAACTCTAATTTACTTGAGAGATAGTTTGATTCAAGCACTTTTAAAGGCCCATTTTCCCTTTTGTATTGCTCAAAATCCTTTGGAGCCCCCTTGACTTCCTGATCCCACTTGAAGGTTAACTTCGTAATCCCACTCTAGAGCTCAAAACATAGGCTCTTGGGGGTCAAAATAAACAAATAGGATGTGCCATAGAATCATGATTTTTTGAGAGTCAAAGGACTAGAAAGTCGTGATGTTGTGAAAGCCAAAAGCCAAAAAGTCATGATTTTTTGAAAGCCAAAAACCAAAAAGTCGTAGTTTTTTGCCCAACAAGTATCCAAAAAATTGTGATTTCTTTTTCTTTTCTTCTCTCAAAAAGTCACAGCTTTCTCAAAAATGGGATTGCAAGAAATCGCAATTTTCTCAAAAATTGGATTGTAGAAAATCGTGATTTTCTCAAAAATGGGATTGCAAAAAGTCATGATTTTCTCAAAAGTTTCCTTCCAAAAAGTTGCGATTTTCTCAAAAATGAGACTATAGAAATTCACGATTTTCTCAAAATTTGCCTTCCAAAAAGCCACGATTTTCTTAAAAATTGGATTGCAAAAAGTCACAATTTTCTCAAAAGTTTCCTTTTAAAAAGTCTGATTTTTTCTAGAGTGAGACAACCAAAAAAACATGATGTTTTTATAGTTGGAGAACCAGAAAATCATGATTTTTTGAGTGGTTTTAGCTGGGAACAAGGGAATCATCATATTCAAGAAAAATTTAAATTTTCCAAAAATTTGCAATTTTTTTCCAAAAAGTCTTGATTTTCTAAGACTATTGGCAGAAACGTCAAGATCAAGTGCTAGGACACATGCAAAGGGTCACAAAAACCACAAAAAATCACACACACAAGCACTTTGTCTCTCTCACCCTCTCTCGCACAACCATGAATAAAAAATGAGGTGAAAACTGTGAATATATAGTCAAAAACAAAAACTATCTACGAACATGAAGATGGGAGAAGATGTTGATGATGGTGATGAAGGTGGAGAAAGAAAATTAGAAACCTAACAAAAAATGACTATGTTGTCCCTTCCAATGTTGCAAATCTACAATCTTACTATCACAACACTCGTCCTCGAGCAACACTCCCCGACAACGGCACCGAAATTTGGTGTAGCCCAAGCAGGAGCACCACCTCCTTTACTTGTCAACCCAGAGAGGTGCAAGGAGGATATGAAGATCATGAGCAATTGTGGTGCACAAATGTGAGTGACAAGCATATACATCCATGCACCCTCACACACAACAAAAATAGGAACAATGGAAGCTTTGATTCTCAATAACTCGATTATACTCTTCGAGAAGATCTTTCTCTAACTTGCTATTCTTAAAAAATGCTCACATCAACTAACTTACTCAACTGACTAACTTCAAAAATGATCTCTCGATCTCTTTTTATAGTTTTTTCACTAGTTTTTGGCCAAGGGAATCCCAAGAAGCTAGAAAATTTGGCCTTGAGGAATGTTTTGACAACCATGATCAAAGAGAAGGTGAGGCTCGATCTTGACAATAGCTCTAAAAGTGCTCTTAGAGTGGTTGATTTTGGATCTAGAGGCTTCACAAAAAGTATTCAGGCACCTCCAAAACATCTCCAGGCTGGCAGTATCGTTGTGGACAAACGCATTCATATCATCAGCAAAAAGTCTCATGGTGATCTGGTCGTGGTCATGAGGCAATCGAAGGCCTTTGATATTACCAGCTTCCACCTATTGTTCCACTAGCCGGTTTAGCCCTTCCGTGGCAATGGAAAAGAGAAGGGGAGCCAACGGGCACCCTTTTTTAATCGATCTTCTTAGTTTGATCACCTTTGAAAGTTGGCCATTAACACCTTTGAAAGTTGGACACGTTTGTCAGAGGGGTTGAGATCATCTTGGTGAATTTCTAACTACATCTGAGAACTTTTAAGTGATTGCAGAATTCCCATTCCAACCTATCATAGGCTTTGTCAAAGTCAATGTTGAGGAAAACCACATCTTGTCTTGACTCATTTGTGAAATCGAGACCTTCCCAAATATCTATAATGGCTTCCAAAATTGACCTGCCTTTGACAAAACCTTTTTGCTCCTCGCTTAACCACGCTCTCAGATGGCTGGAAATTCTGTTGGCTATGACTTTGGCAATGATCTTATAACCCATTCGGAGCATCGTAATTGGATGCGAGTTCTCAATTCTCCCCTTTTTGTGTATTAACTTGATGATGCCATTGTTGAGACAAGTCGAAAGCCAGCCAAACTTGAGCATCTCTTGGCAGACTAGAGAAAGGGGGGTGGCAACCACCATCTTGAAGGACTTAAAGAACTCATTAGTGAGCCCTTACAGCTGGGGGCTTTTACCACAAGGGAGGGCATCAATGACTTCAATGATTTCTTCTACCGAAATAGGGGCATCAAGCAAGGAACAAAGGTTCTGTGGGATCCTATGAGAGGATATCCTAGATATAGCTGCCATGCAGCCTCGTCTATGGTGGGAGAGGGGGGTTGAGATCCCTTGGTGTCTCGAAAAGTGCTCTTCAATGATCTAGAAATTTTCTTCTTCCGTATTGCATACATTGCGATTGGAGTCTAACAATACGGGGATCGATTCTATGTTTTGTTTCCTTTTCTCTCAATAATTTCTCTTTTCTCTCCTTTTCTATTTTTTCATCAAATTGTTCTTCTCTCAATAATTTCTTGAATTAAATACCACGATCATAAGGATCTCATTTGTTGTAACTACATTATACTCGGTAATCTGAGAATTTGAGTTCTCTATCTCTCAGTTTGCATCTATCTTTGTTTGTGTCTTTCTCTCAACTCTATCTACTGGTCTATTCTATTGCGTTGTAATTTTCTTATATGATATCAGAGCTCATGACTCTTTGAGTGGTGTAGAAGCAGAAACGCAGAGGTTGCAGAGGTCTCAACGACAGAGAAGATGTCAAGTGATGCATCATCATCTATGACTGGGAATCAATCTGGTTCATGAACAAGAGTAGGTGGCACACAAGCAGGAGCAGCAATGATGCCGGTGATCCCAACGTTGTGGATACGGTCACCCGCCTTCACAAAAGGTAAACTTAATGGTACAAATTACACCTTGTGGAAGTTTGAAATCACTTCTATCCTTGATTCATATGAGCTTTGGAGACTGTTCTTCAGACTCATCATGAGCCCCAAGAAAGACCTGATCCAAATAATCTAGGTCAAATGATTCCTCCTGATGCTGATCTTCTATGTGCTTGGAAACGTAGAAATGCAGATGCACTCTGTGCTCTAGTTACAATTACTTCTGATAGTGTTCTCTTTCTCATTCAGCATACTACCAAGGTATGTGAAGCATGGAACATATTGAGAAATCAATATGAAACTTGTAATCATACCTAGATTCAAAACTCAAAGAATCAGCTAGCGGTAGAAGGGTTTGCTGATGGGGAGAATCCAAAGGTGTTTATCGTTTGCATAAAGAATCTACGAAATCAAATGGCGAGAGAAAATGTTCAAAAGTCAAGTGAGAAGCTAGCTCGATATTGTCTTTGAATCTCTCCACCTAAGTTTGATGGTTTGGTAATTGCTAAAATCAGACCTCAACTAACTTTTGAAGAATTCAGTGCCTTACTCATGGAGGAGGAGCTATGGCTCAAGGCAAGGAGTGGTAGCAGCAAAGGAGATGCTACATTCACAGCTAATGCCAAAGAAGGCAAAGTGGAATCTTCAAAAGAAGAACGACAAAAAGAAGTTCAAGGCAGAGTTTTTCCACTACAAGAAGGAAGGACACATAATCCAAGACTGTCACATCAAGAAGGCAAAAGAGAAGAGTGCCTCTTTGAAAGGTGGCAAGGGCAAGGAGTCTGCCAACACAGTAGAAATAGAGCTTGAGTTATTTGTTACGATAGAGGAGGTGTGCTCCTCGGATGAAGATTTAGGAACAGATGACTCATGGGTGTTGGATAGTGGTGCATCTTGTCACATGATGAGCAGAAAAACCTTTACGGTTCCTTACAGCCTCTAAAGGAACCCATCACAGTAAAGGTAGGGAACAATGCAAGATGTCCTATAGAGGTGAAGGTACGATTTCTTTCATTAACTCTAATGGCAATATCAAAAAGCTTTCAAATGTGTTATATAGTCAACTTGTTGAAACTCAAACAAGGAAGAAAATTAAGAAATTTAGGATAGATGGCAGTGGTGAGTCCACATCAATAGAGTTTGAAGATTTCTACAAGAGTAAGGGAATCAAGCATGAACTCAGAGCGGCACATACTTCTCAATAGAATGGTGTTGCAGAACATCAGAATCAAACCATCAAAGTGGTTGATGTATTAAACATAGTTAGCAGAAGATTTATAAAACTTTTAAAAATATCGAAATAAACCATGTCCTTTGTCTCATACAAATCTAACCAGATCATGTACTGTATGAAAATGAAGGGGCTTACTAGTTTTAGGATCCAATGGATAAAGAGTTCCATCTATCCATATGTTGATATAGTTCTTTCCTTCATTGTGAAGGCTTTGAAGTTCTCTAGGTTGTTGAGCTTTCTGGAAAACTTTCCTTGTCATTGCATATGCATGATCCACCATAATGTTCCCATGATTTTTTTCACTTGCATTGGTTCTTACATTGATTTGGAAACTAAAATGTTGTAGCACCGATGCTTGATTCCATCTTTTGTAGGAATGAAGCTCCAACAATGCACAATGCGTGCGTTTGTGAAAAGAGAAAAAAAATTGATGAGCTTCTATAGACCTCCACATATTCAACTAAAACACATAAGATACGAGAAAATTCAAATTTACACAAACTTAAAGGCAAATAGACACTTTACAATAACTTAACACGAACTTTACACAAGTTTTAAAAAATAACAAAATCTACAATTTTCACATAAAATATCTTTTAAATAGACCTTAGTGGCTATTTTATAGGTGATTTGACAAGTCAAATCCTATTTAATTAATAGCTATTGAGATTCCTTACATGGCTTGTTTTTCTTTATTATTGCCCCAAATGCCTCAAAACCTTAGTAGATTCAGAAGCCTCTTCATGTTTCATTGATGAAGGATTGGCAAACAAAGGTAGGATTCCAATACCTCAGAAAAGAAAACCCGTAACAACTAAATTAGTAGATGGATGATCTCTAGCATCTAGGACGATGACCAAGAAAACTTTACCATTAAGAGTAAACCTTGGTGGCCATGATTCACACATATGTTTCAATGTAACATTAAGTTTTATGAGTCTTCATATCATCAGAATGCCTTGGCTAAGTAGACAGAATTTAGAAGTGAGTTGGGAAAAGAATAAGGTCACTCAATGAGATATTCAAAAGAATGTACCATATGTATGAACCAAGTCCTTTTTGCACTCAATAAAAAAGGTACTAACATACATGATATATGCAATACCATCACAAAAGCCCCAAAAATTAGATCTAGTTAGACAACATAGAAAATATCAAATTTTCCATGATTTTGTGAAAAGAAAAATTCACATTACTTGGAAGAGCATAGACCATATGACTATGCCATATAACTTCAAGAGGGAGCACAACCATCCTTTGGATTGATCTATAGATTATGCCTATAGGGACTCAAAAAATTATGCAAGAATATTGATGAGAGCCTAGCCAACGAGTTTACTAGACACTGAAAGTCCATTGTAGGAGCCTCTATGTTATTTGTAAAGGAGAAAAGTGGAACCCTCTGAATGTTTGTAGATTATTGCGGTTTGGACAAGATCATTACAAACAATTGATATCCTCTACCCATTATATTAGAGATCTCAAGAGGACTTGGAAAAGCAAAGTTCTTCATAAATATCAACCTTGATAGGGGGTTACAACTACAAGATGAGAGAAGGAGAAGAATGTAAGATAGCATTTCACACAAGCTATGGGTAGGTTGAATATGTAGCTATGCCATTCTACTTTAGAAATGCCATAGAACTTTTTCAACATATGATGAATGATATTTTTTGAGAATATCTAGATAACTTCATAGTCATATACCTGGATGATATGTTGATATTCTCCAAAGATCTTGAGGAGCATGAGGGTCATAAAATAATAGTTCTAGAGAAACTAAGAGAAATGGGATTTTATGCAAATTTAGAGAAGTGCTTTCTCCATCGCATACAGGTGGAATTCCTAGGGTACATTGTCTCTCAAAAAGAAATCTTTATGGACCATAGGAGGATTTAAACCATCCTTGTTTTGCAAACAAGATGTCCAATCCTTCTTATGTTTTTCCTACTTCTACAAAATATTCATAAAAAATTACTCTAAGATAGTGGCACCACTTACCAAGCTTATATGAAATTATAAATTCTCATGGACGAAAGAAGCACAAGAATCCTTACTAAACCTAAAATCAGCATTCACGAGTTCCGCAATTCTAGTTCATCATCATCCTAACAAGCCCTTTTTTTCTTGGAGATGGATGCATTAAAATCTACTTTTAGATCCATTTGATTTCATCATGGGGATGATGGACACCTACATCTAGATGCATAACATCCAAGTAAATTCTCCCCATCATAGATAAATTATGAAATCCATGATAAAGAACCTCTTTCCATAGTGGATGTTTTTTATACTTCTCATCACCATCTAGAAGGATCATCCCATGAAATTTCCACAGATCAAAAGAATTTAGAGTACTTTATGAACACCCACATCCTCAACAAAAAAAAAATTGTATGGAGTAACTTTCCATTCAAGATCGAATTTCTCATCACATACTGACCAAGATGCGAGCAATGTTAATCAGATGCTTTGTGAAAGAGAATCTTATGTTGATACAAATAAAGTCAAAAAAACTTTTGATCAACAAGAAAGTGTATTACTCTGCAAGCCATCATATCTCCACATAGGAATTATCTTCCCAAACTATGAAGAAGATTCGGTCTTGATCTATATAGTTCATGAGTCTCTATTGCATGATGAATTGTTTTCTCACGTCAAGAAGAAAGTTCAATGAAGGAAAAGCTCATGAAATAAATGAGTTCCTAGAAAATAATGGACTACTATGCTACAATAACTTATTGTACATTCCTCAATGCAAATCTAGAACCCAAGTACTCTAGGAATTCCATGAGAACCTTTTGGTAGTTCATCTCAAAGTGATTAAGAAAATAGAAATTATATTGAGAGACTTTCGGTGGCCTCAAATGTCAAAGAAAGTCAAAGAATACATCAAAACCTATGATAACCATAGTAGATTCAAGGTATCTTTCCATAAACCTCATGGTCACTTGTAACTCCTAGTTATTCCAAGTACATCATAGTTTTCATTGTCTATGGATTTTATTAAATGTCTACCAAAGTCAGATAAGTATGATGCAATTCTTGTTGTAGTAGATAGATTCAGAACGATGGCATATTCATTCCAACCACAAAGATGATCACTGGTGCAACCATTTCTAGACTTTTTCTCAAATACATCTTTAAGTTGCCAGGATTTGTTGATGATATTATCAGTGATCAAGGGAAAAAATTCATATCAAGCTTTTGGAAGAGCCTTTACAAATTCCTTAATGTTGAAGTCTATAACCAATCATTTAGAGACTTGTGGCCAAACAAAATGATTAAATCAAGTGGTAGAGCAATACCCTTGTGGCACCATCAACTATCATCAAAATGATTGGTTTGATATTTTAGCTCTTGCATTCTCCCTTCTTTGCAAACTATCAACAATACCCAAGGATGGATGTAAAATTTCAATCATATGAAGAACCCAGTTGCTAAACATAAATCTTGGTACCTCATGGATATTGATAAAGAACTCAAGAAAGAGATTCATCATAATCAAGAGCAATATAAGCATTATGTCAACCAACACTACATTTAGAATCCATCTTACTATGTTGTAGATAAGGTGTGGTTACTTAGAACATTAGGGGAAAAAATGAACCCTGAATGGGCCTTTTAGATTAAGGAGTGATTAGTGATGGACCAATCAGAAGAGGGTGGTGGCCACAGTCTATGCCCTATAAAATACTAGGCTGAAGGGGGAAGAGGGGACATATTTCTCCCTTATATAATGAGCTGCCTCTAGAGAGAGAAGGAATCTCGTAACTCAGTTGGGCCCAAAAATTCAAAATTTCTAAAAAGTTAAAAAACTCATCATAACACCTGAAAATGGACCCCCATTACTTTTGAGGGTCAAAAGTACACTTTTTGACCCCAAATTCAAAATCCATGCATGTTTTGAGCTCAAAAAAATGGTTTTTTTCAAAAATACTCACAAAAGAGTTATTTCCCTCCTAAACCTCACATTTTCATACCTAGGTCCCAAAAAGTCATCTTTTCCCACTACTTTCACTCTGTAGCATACCATTGAAGCTCCTGTTTCTACACTCCAACCTACCTGCATCTCCTATCTCAAATTAATGTTGTAGCTTGAAGACCTTTATCTTCAATGGAAACAGCTAAAGCTTCTAGGCGACCGAAAGATGAAATCCTCACATTAAGATGTCACAATATCAAAGCCACAGATGGACAGTGGCTATCACATGAGTACTCCAAAGGTGCATGGGTGTACATGCAACCCTCTAGAGTTGGGCCTCATCGAGTTAGAGATCGTGGAAACTTAGATCTTCATTGGAAGGGAAAGCTACTTGGCTTCAAGAAGCACAGAGACAATGGGATGGTTGCTATTGTACAACATGTTTTTACAATGGCAACTATGAAACTTGAAAACTCTAGTAGAATGAGATATCCTGTGAATTGTAAGTATTACTCTACAATATTTTATGTTTTCTTGTGTCGGATATATTTCTGAACTATTTAGATATGTTTTTGTTTGTTTCAGATATATTTCCTTCTACTTTGGTGGAAGAGCAACCACTTCATAGTCTTACAGGTACTTTCCAGGCATTGCATGCAGATGTTGGTGCACTAGTCTTTCCAGAAATATCTCTTGCTCAACTTTACCATGATAGAGTTTTCTTTTACACACATAGATGTGTTGTACCCTCTACAATGAATGGTTTTGGAAGGTTAGAGAGAATTGAAGTACATTCTCTTCTTAGCTTGGAGTGGCCAAAACCTGATATATGGTTTGTATCATCTTTGAAGCAAAAGATGGTAATGGATATACATAACTCTTTGAAATTCACAAAAGTGTCTAGGTCTGTAGGTTTGCACTGGTCTTTTCCCATTCATTGTTTTGTATATTTATTTCAAGGATTTTCATTCCAAGAAACTTCCACCATGTTCATGTGTAAAGATATCACATATGAGCAAGTCGAAAGTCTTCTTGGTCATTAGGGGAAAAAATGAACCCTGAATGGGCCTTTTAGATTAAGGAGTGATTAGTGATGGACCAATCAGAAGAGGGTGGTGGCCACAGCCTATGCCCTATAAAATACTAGGCTGAAGGGTAGGGAGGGGACATGTTTCTCCCTTATTTAATGAGCTGCCTCTAGAGAGAGAATGAATCTCGTAACTCAGTTGGGCCCAAAAATTCAAAATTTCTAAAAAGTTAAAAAACTCATCATAACACCTCAAAATGGACCCCCCATTACTTTTTAGGGTCAAAAGTACTCTTTTTGACCCTAAATTCAAAATCCGTGCATGTTTTGAGATGAAAAAAATGATTTTTTTCAAAAATACTCAAAAAAGAGTTATTTCCCTCCTAAACCTCACATTTTCATACCCGGGTCCCAAAAAGTCATCTTTTCCCACTACTTTCACTCTGTAGCACACCATTGAAGCTCCTGTTTCTACACTCCAACCTACCTGCATCTCCTATCTCAAATTATTGTTGTAGCTTGAAGACCTTTAGCTTCAATGGCAACATCTAAAGCTTCTAGGCGACCAAAAGATGAAATCCTCACATTAAGATGTCACAATATCAAAACCACAGATGGACAGTGGATATCACATGAGTACTCCAAAGGTGCATGGGTGTACATGCAACCCTCTAGAGTTGGGCCTCATCGAGTTAGAGATCGTGGAAACTTAGATCTTCATTGGAAGGGAAAGTTACTTGGCTTCAAGAAGCATAGAGACAATGGGATGGTTGCTATTGTACAACATGTTTTTACAATGGCAACTATGAAACTTGAAAACTCTAGTAGTATGAGATATCCTGTGAACTGTAAGTATTACTCTACAATATTTTATGTTTTCTTGTGTCGGATATATTTCTGAACTATTTAGATATGTTTTTGTTTGTTTCAGATGTATTTCCTTCTACTTTGGTGGAAGAGCAACCACTTCATAGTCTTACAGGTACTTTCCAGGCATTGCATGCAGATGTTGGTGCACTAGTCTTTCCAAATATATCTCCTGCTCAACTTTATCATGATAGAGTTTTCTTTTACACACATAGATATGTTGTACCCTCTACAATGAATGGTTTTGGAAGGTTAGAGAGAATTGAAGTACATTCTCTTCTTAGCTTGGAGTGGCCAAGACCTGATATATGGTCCGTATCATCTTTGAAGCAAAAGATGGTAATGGATATACATAACTCTTTGAAATTCACAAAAGTGTCTAGGTCTGTAGGTTTGCACTGGTCTTTTCCCATTCATTGTTTTGTATATTTATTCCAAGGATTCTCATTCCAAGAGACTTCCACCATGTTCATGTGTAAAGATATCACATATGAGCAAGTCGAAAGTCTTCTTGGTGAAAATTGGGGTTTGATGGAAGGAATTGCAAAAGGTGATAAATATCTCTGTAAAATAGGTGGAACAGGTATAGCATTTCGATATTTGAAACAACGTACTTCATTATATATCAGATTCTACTATGATCGTTGGATGTGAAAACTTGGCAAATGGATACCATTTCAAAGTTCAGAGGGATCTTTGCATTCATTTGAAATAAAGCTTAGATTGCCCAACAATGAAACAGAAACTATTTTAGTGAATAATCATTGGACCTTGGCTAATCTGAGAGAACACTTGATGATTATGGGGTTTGAAGGACTAACTCAATCCATCTTCAAAATTCAAGGACATAAGGTGAGAAATGTTTCATGTTTTTGTTAAAGTAATCTTTTTGTTATTGTTTATTTTACTTTAATGACTTCAATTTCTTGCAAATTGATTACAGGTGGGCAGAAGAATGGAATACAAAATGAAAGTCCCTATAGATTGGAGCAAAGATGGAACAGAGCTCTCATTGTCATAGTTCTTTTGCAACCTGATAATGTCACTTCTTGGGCCCTAGTCATTGTATCTCATGGTTTTTGCACTTTCAAGAACCTTGTAAAAAGTAGGACAATTGATTCATGTTAGATATTGTATATACCTTATTCTCTGCAATGATAATTTCAAAACTTTTGGAATGTCAAAAATTCTGTCCACTACTTTGAAATGTGGTTGCTCATGTTTTTTTCTGTGCATTATTTTGTCATCAGAAACTCATTTTTTGAAATTGCACTTCTTTATTCTATACTTTTAAAGTGGGCCCAGTCAATTTAAAAACTTGAAACCGCTATAAAAATGGCTCTATGTGCTCATTTCTCACAGTTGCACTCTCAAAGAGCTAGAAAGCACAGACTGCAAGCCTCTAGAAATCTCGCGCGCAAACAATGGCTGCTAGCACTTCCACTCCCATGAAATCTCCTCGAGATTTATTCATGGAGTTTTTGGATACTACAGACTACAATGGTCGTACTGATTTGTATGACCTAGTCTGTAGAGTCCCTAATCTTGAAGGGACAATAGCCATGAATTCCGATGTGATCGATGAGATCACAGATTTTATGGAATTCTATATTTTAAGATATGCCATAGATATTCCAGCATATGAGTGTAAATGGGTCCCCTATGACCTGCTTTTTTACATTCATAAAGGAGATGAGGCATTTGCGAAGCGCTTAAAGCGTTTCATGGCTATTGCTGAGGCTTCAGGGCACCTGTTAGATGACACAGTGCCCTTAACTAAACAATTAAATAAGAAAAGGAAAATGGGAAGAAAATATCTTTCCTACATAGCAACAACAATCTTTTTTGTCAATGAGGAGCCCGAACCTTCACCCATGGACCTACCCCATCTTGTTACTGGGGGTTTTGTAGATGACAAGAAGGAACCCCAGACAGAAGCTCTCAACTTATTAGAAGAGAGTCAAAAAATTTCCAGAGAATTTCCTCAAGGAGTAGTGGACAAATTAAAGGAAGCTAGTACACAGAAGAGTCCACCCTCCAACTTAGACCCCGTGGAACCCACTCTACCAGAGGTAGAGATGGAAATGTTTTCAGTTGTACTTGTTGATGGAGAGGAATTTTTGTTCCTGCACGATATTGAGAAGGCATTCGGTCTACGCCTCGACGAATGCCCTAGTATTTTCAGCTCAACCTCGGATGTTCCCATGGACAACACTTCTAACATTATCGAAAAGGCAACAATTCCACTTGGTGATTCAGTTGCGGACACCATTGCATTTGTGTGTGAAGAGATTTTGAGCCATGCCAACCAAGATGCCAGTGAAGAAGATCTACCCACAGCAAGGGAAAGAATTTTGGAGAAGAAGATTCCAACATCCCCTGTTGTGGAGCAAAGTGGCATGGCCCATTCATCAATTCCACTAGATGCAATGGGAAGAGGAGAGGATGAAGACAGGCTTCAAGATGTAAGTCTCTACTGACATTTATGGTTGTCTCATATTCATACAAGATGTATCTATTTAATTTTATGATTGTCTATGTGCGGGAAACAATTGAAGTGGATAAATTTGCAGCAAGGAGTGGTGGTGACCGTGTTTCCCGGGGCCATGGCTCTTCCTTGGCACAATACATTGGAAAATTGCCAAAGGAAGATTTTGTAATAATCCACAAGGACTTTTCCCCTCAAGGACACTTCATGACTTGGTGTATGAAGGCCTTGAGTAAAGTTTTGTGCCTATCTACAATAATGCAAGGGACCAATTGTATATTTCTAGTTAGGAAGTCCCTTACCCTAGGAGTTAACTTTAGAGGAAAAATATTAGGTCAAATAGGAATAGCTTTGGGTCTTGGATTGACAGACCCTCAATAAATATCCCAATCAGTTTTGACTTACCAATTGCCTCTATCTTTTCAGAGAAGAAAGAATGTAGTGGAGATGCTCAAGGCCAAGAGCCAATTGTAAAAACTTTATAATACCAATGTTTTGTTTTTCCAATTTCCATGTGCATTCAATCTATTATATCTTTATGGTTTGACAATCTCATAACTTTTGCACAGTTTAATCAGTCTTTTCCCATTGTTTCTTGTAACTTGTGTTGCCCAAAATGCATGGAATGGCTAAGGAATGCAAAAAAAAGGCCTGCCACAGAAACGCGGGGATGGGCCCTGCAAAACTTTTGCAGGGCCCATCCCCGCGTTTCTGTGGCAGGCCTTTTTTTTGCATTCCTAGGCCATCCTATGCACTAGGTTACCTGTATTGCAAGTCTATCTTCTCAATTAGCACCTTCACTTGGGAAAATGTGGAACACTCTTCTTATATGCAATAATTAGAGAAAATTAAGACTCCTCTGGGTGCACATAAGCATGCAGCAGTAAATAAGTGCATGTATGTTCATAAACATTGCTTAGCTATTGGTCAGGGGGTTAGCATGCAGTGCACTCTAGCCAAGGCCAATCATATGCCCCCATGTGCATGGCATGGGTTTTCATGGCTTGGAAATGCTAAAAAAAGGCTTGCCACAGAAACGCGGGGATAGGCCTTGCAAAACTTTTGCAGGGCCCATCCCCGCGTTTCTGTGGCAGGCCTTTTTTTGGCATTTCTTGGCCATGAAATGCATTAAATAGCATTACCACTTACAACAAGTACAGAAAAAAGAATGATACAACTATGAAAAACACTTCAAAGATATACTGGAAAAACACGTACAAACATAGGAGAAATAAACTTCAAAACATGTACACTAAGAGATAAACATTTGGGAGAGCAAATATGAGAAGACAAAGATTATATTCATCATTTGGGTTTTACAAAATATTCATCATATGGGATATACAAAAGGTTCTCCAAACAAGGGAGTACAAATTATGGTTAATGGTTATTCCCTCTAATTCTCCTAGCTAGCTGCAAATCTTTAGGTTGTATTGTCACTCTCTTTGCATGGATGGCACATAGGTTAGAGTCCTCCAACATTGATATAAGATACGCCTCTGCAGCTTCTTGGAGAGCTTCAATGGCTATCCCTTGGATACGAAGTCCAGCGCAATAGCGTTGGATCTCTTCCTTCACAACTCTTGCAAATGACCTTCGTGGAATCAGAAGCTCCACAGACTTTTGATAGTGTCGAATCTCTGCAAAGGCTCTGGTTTGCTTTCTGCGCCTTTGTGGTGCTCTTGCATTTGGGGGGATGTTGGGTTGTGTCGTTGTGGTCTACGACCTGGTTGATAGTTCTTCTTTCTTCTTGGAGGACGCCTAGATGGTCCTGGCTCATCATTTACTTCCTCTGCCCGACCTTGCTCTCTTTCTTCATCGGTTGTTCTTTGTCCTTGTCCTAGGGGGAGTGTCTTGCCTCCTTGTGTTACTCGATGGTTCACGGGGATATCATCATTGTTCCATGGTGGCTCATTTATACTTTCTTCATCTAAGGAACTCGATAAATTTGATGTCTCAATCACAACTTGTCTATGTCCTCGTTGTTTGGGCCTTGCCTTCATTGGTGTCCTGATTGGGGGCTCATCATCAAATGCAGAAGGGGAATAATTTATTTCTTGGGATACATCTCTCTCTGGTGAAGCTTCATCCCCCCGCGATGCAATGCTACCGGACTGTGTCCCTGCACCCGAGTTTCGTCTTGAAGAGTGGCTTGTGGTTCGATGCTTCTTGTGGGGTGTCATCCATGTTGGGCGCTGAGTACCTTGCACATGGCTAGGGTAGACGACATGATCCTTCCTAGCAGTCTGCTTTGTGCGTGCCATTCTCTTAGGTTGTAAAGTGGTAAAATGAGGAAGGACACCTCTATTTATAGGCTTTCACTTAAGAATTGTCCTGTTCACATTTAAATGGATAAAAATTAGTTTTAAGACATTAAAATTATATTCACAAAAATAGTAGAATTTTATTTGAAGTGAAAGGGGTTCTAAAAACCTTAAAAATTATAATGCATTTTAAGAGTTTGGAAATTATTTCCAAGCAAAACCCTCGCGGACTCTTTGTGCACGCCATTGGGCATGATGTTCGGGTCCTGACGATGACATCCACTTCTCTCTTGCAATATCATGTTGTAGCTTTCGTGTAACCTTTGCTAGTTGTGACTCACATGCCTTTTCCATTACATATTTTCTAGCAAATGTCGCACGAAAAAACTAATTGAACATTTCTTCTAAATAGTTTGATTGGAGCAGACCACCCCCATGACGAGTGTTTTTAAAGTAAACACCTCTAGCCCTGTAATGTGACTTCTCCATTCCTTGTGTACTAAAAATGTCCAGTGACCCATATCGATTCATAAAATATGCTCCATGTGCAAAAAGAATATGCTATGATCTGGTCAATAAGATATACACATAGTGTTTAAGACCAAATAAAAAAATGTAAGCGAAACTTACTATGTAATGTGTAATGTTGCTTTCTCCCCAAGATAAGATGAATGACTGTGTAAACTCCTTCAAAGTCACTTGGAATAATTCTCGTTGTGAAGCATTAGTGGAAGCCAAACACATCAAATGTAACAATTGATCGAACGATGACCAAACCTTCTTTCGCTTGTTAATGAGATCAACCTGACTATCATTGTCAGTTGTAATTGAACAGAGGTCCTTCCAAAGCTCTTATTTCCCATCATCTTGACTATTCACATCCTTTTTAAAGAAACGTCGTGCCTTCTCCCCAGTCATTGAAACTTGTTGTAAAATCTCTTGAGACTCACCATACTTCTTAACAACTAAAGATTCGTGGCCACCATGACAACCTATAGAATTCAAAAAATCTTCTATTTTTTGGATTGCTATTGTAGACCTCTCTAGTGGTTTCATTGCAAATGCATATTCAACATGGAGCTTCAAAAGCCTATCAAAGATCCTCATGAATGCATGCAAAGTACAAAAGTGAGCATTGACTAATGGAAATGGGATAATGGGGTTCCAATCATTGCTTATTTTATCACAAGTCGGTTCCTGTAACATTGGACACCTCAAAAGTGATATCTCCCATTCCCTGTGATTCGATGAGTCTGTTTCATCAATTTCTTCAGAGTCATCAACTCTCGTCAATGCCCTTGCATGTTTAGACTGTCTCTTAGATCCTTTGTAACCTTGTGTACAATATGGGCAAGGATAGAGAGAAGATGCTCCTTGTTTACAACCTAACATGCATTTTATACTCTTAAGGTCTCCACCCAAATGCCATTCTACATCAAAATCACCTATATCATCTACAAAAAGCTTTTGCCCATGTATTTGAGAAGAGATTACTTCCGTAATCCACGGAGTCCTACTAAAAATCCATGAAATAACATTATTTGTTTTTTTGGGAACTTCTATAGCACCTAACCACCAAATATCTCTCTCTGATTGCACACTGTAAGTCAAATGGTCCCTCCCTCCTAAAGTTTCATCACTCATTGCATGGTCCATAATTTCGTTCATTAGCGTCACACTCAACCTTTCTAGTTGTCGACCCTTTATGATTTGACACTCATCAAGCTTCAGTATGAACTTTAACTTAACATTACACTCTGCACAAAAGAGAAAACATTATCTTAATATGACACTTGAATGCAATAGAACTTCAACACCAAATAAAATGTAGTAGGGGTACCTTTGATTGTTGAACTATAAAAGTGAACCATTGCTTGTTGAAGCTTCTGAAGATCCACAAATATATTGTTGAATTTAGTGTAAGTAAATCCTTGTGTAGATAGGATTTTTGATTGCTTCTTGCGAATATTTGGATGATAAATAGAGGCAAGCATAGTTTCTTCTATGAATAAATATTGTCCAATAGTACGAGTCACATCCTCATTTGAAGTTTTTTTATTGATAGACACTTTATATGAGCATGGAAATATACTTTGAGAAATACCTTGTGATTGTAAGGCTTGCCTGAGAAGGGTGTACATTGCAATATAGCCATTTCTACTGATGTCCGCTTCGTCACATATTGCCTGCACATCTTGCACTGTGATAAGATTTTTTAACTTCTTTGAGAACTCAGCTTCAACAACAACTCTAATACACTTTCCTATGCGTGAGTCTAAAGCAAAAGTGATTTCTTTGGTGTTTATACAACTATTCATCAGCTTGAATTGGTCTTGTGTTGTTGATGAAGTAGTTATGTCTTCAATAAACGACCTACACAATGAAATATTCCATTACAAATCTTCATTAAAACATATAAAAGTAAAACAAACACTCACCTTGTTGCATATATACGTCGTTTGCGTGCTCCACCACCTTTTGAAAGAGTTTCGAAGGATGACAATGATCTTTTCCTATGTCTCATACCAAGTGGAGTCTCTTTCAGCTGTTGGAGATTGGTAGTTAACTTTGAAATTGTGCTTTGTTTTGCTTCAGTATCCTATTCCAAATCTGCAAGTTGTTTTTGTAACGATATGATTGTGCTTTCTAAAGTGACCACCCTCATATGATGGATGTGATATTGTTGGAACCAATACTTAGTAGTAGCAAGTGAATGTGTAGATAATCTCTTGCAGTAACCTAATAGTCCAGCTTCACCCGCACCAATGAATTGAAGTAAAGTTGAGAGGTTATGGAATGTTGGATGGTAAGAAGATATTGGATCAAGAGGATAGAGTGAACCATGAGCCCAAAGATCAATACTTTTTTCTCCAGCTGCACGATGTTCATTTTGAGAATTGGCATCATTGTTGCATCGTGTATTTGGAGCAAACTCTCTAGGCACACGAACATGGATACTTGTTGATGCAGGAGCATGCGGACGTTCTACTGTGAAGTTTGTGATATATGTCAACACCATCTTTGCTAATGACCAACAATATCAAAAACAAAGATGAAAAACCGGTTGGAAGGGAGTCTAAAGCATAGGTTTTGCTCAAAAAATGTGTTTTCTTGTATGTGTATGGGTTAAAGTGTATTTTTCCACTGAGTATGGCTGAAAATGATGAAATTTGAAAAAAGTCATTTTTTGGGGGAAGCATAGTCACGGATTTGATGATGTGGCACTTACTTTTGGAGGGAGTTTGAAAATTATACTTTTTCTAAAAGAAACTTTAGAAAATGGGTCCAAAAAAGTGACTTCTGACATATATATTAAAAAATAGGCTCTTTTGAGTTAATATACACTGAAAATGAGACTTAAAAAAAAATCATTTTTTTATTCAAATACATGTACGAGTTTGATGATGTGGAAAGTAGATTCTCTTTCTCTCTCTCTAGAATAAGAAAGAGAGAGGCCTATTGAAGCCTAAAAAAAAGCCTACTCCAGCCTACTAAAAAGTGCCCTATTAAATGCACTTTGTCCCCTTAAACAAGAACAGAATTAAGCTTAATCCCTAAAAATTAGGGATCCTTACAAGGCCCATGCAGGGTTCATTTTTTCCCCTAATGTGAAGATTGGGGTTTGATAGAAGGAACGTACTTCATTATACATCAGATTCTACTATGATCGTTGGATGTGCAAACTTGGCAAATGGATACCATTTCAAAGTTCAGAGGGATCTTTACATTCATTTGAAATAAATCTTAGATTGCCCAATAATGAAACAAAAACTATTTTAGTGAATAATCATTGGACCTTGGCTAATCTGAGAGAACACTTGATGATTATGGGGTTTGAAGGACTAACTCAATCCAAATTCAAAATTCAAGGACATAAGGTGAGAAATGTTTCGTGCTTTTGTTAAAGTAATCTTTTCATTATTGTTTATTTTACTTTAATGACTTCAATTTCTTGCAAATTGATTACAGGTGGGCAGAAGAATGGAATACAAAATGAAAGTCCCTGTAGCTTGGAGCAAAGATGGAACAGAACTCTCATTGTCATAGTTCTTTTGCAACCTGATAATGTCACTTCTTGGGCCCTAGTCATTGTATCTCATGGTTTTTGCACTTTCAAAAACCTTGTAAAAAGTAGGACAATCGATTCATGTTAGATATTGTATATACCTTCTTCTCTGATCCCTTCTCTCCTACTAAGGTATCTAAAAATCCTCTTGATCTAGAATTGGTCTAGAAATACTTTACATCATGGATGAGCATCGCAAATTTTGTGATGTGTTCTTGCATTTGCAAGCACTTCAAGTTGTACAATCATTGATACCAATAATTTGTAAATTTTGTAAGATTTGATATTTGTAATGAAAACATGTCTACTCTCACATTTTTGTAGTCTACAACTGTGCATTTATAATTTCTCTTGGTGATTATTCAATTTTTGCTTTTATATAGAGTATGTTCAAGTTCACAATAATTGACATTTTATTGGTTAATTTTCTCAATATATGCTCATCTATGAAGTTTGAAATTACAAAGGATATAACTAAAAAAGGCAATTCATGTTAGATATACTCAATACTTACTCCTCAAGTACCACAAATGATCCATGGTGCTCGAAGTTATAAGGCCCCCATTATGAGGAGAAACCACTTTGAGAGTACAAACATCCATGGAACCTTAACTTCTAAGCTAGATGCGTTTTATATGTGAAAATTTATGGTAATAAATGGTCTTTGTGATTGATGCCATGAGGTAAGTGGGGCATAAAAGTTTTGCCAATTTGAATGCCATTCAAGCTGAAAATAAAGGCCCTCTGGTGCCATGGAATTTCTCAATAGAACCTTAATGGGAGGAGTTCAAAGGGGGATTTCTGCCTTATGTGGGGTATAGAGGCACAACAAGAATGCTAGACATGAGGATATTATCGTAAATTATATTTTGCAAACTATTTTATCTCATGTGACTATGTTTGTTTATATTGGCTCCCATTGTAGAAGTTGTATATGCATGGATCACTGTAGAGTAAGTGACTTATTAGAAATAAGTTCCACGGCTCTAAAATCTAAATAATAAAGTTTCATATCCACTAAAAAACTTGCATGGTCTCAAAAGTATCAAAATAGAGGAGCCATAGAAACATGGGATATGTCTTCGCAAAAGTTTTGTAGAGGCCTGTTGTGTGTTTCTATGGATGAACTTTTTTTGTGCTTTTGAGGCCATGCAAGTTTATTTCTAGTGGATATGAAACTTTATTATTACAAATTGAAGGTCCATGAAACTCATTATGTGCTCAACTCAATTTACCAATGGAAAAATGAGTTTATAACCATAAATGATTTGCTCTCCACACATAGCATGTTGACTTGAGTGCATATGATTGTGAACATATATAGATCAATGTGGA
This sequence comes from Ceratopteris richardii, assembly GCA_020310875.1. NCBI lineage: Eukaryota > Viridiplantae > Streptophyta > Polypodiopsida > Polypodiales > Pteridaceae > Ceratopteris > Ceratopteris richardii. The sequence goes on along the minus strand of CM035417.1, from coordinate 184,307,203 downwards.
GTTGAGCATGTGTAAGAAAGGTTATGAAAAAGTATATTACCAATGAGATACTTCATATTACAAAACATCTCTTCAAGACGAATGATCACATAGTCATATATGCTCCTATCTAGTTCTTGGGTTGCATAATTTCCCTAAAATTTGCAAGAAGTAATACTTATTTCCACCATTTGATGACCTTGCATGACCTGAAAGCACCAAAAAAGGGTTTATATCTCATGAATGGTTTAGATTTTGGAGAAATGGATGCTACCATCATGTCCGGAACATGAAAAAACCCTAAGATTGACTGTTTATTTGTCTAATTCTGACATCTAGAGCCTTGGTAACCTCAAAAAGCACCAAAAAAGGGGCAGCCACAGAAATGCGGGATAGGCCTCTGCAAACTTTTGCAGAGGCCTATCCCGCATTTCTGTAGTTGCCCCTTTTTTTGTGCTTTTTGAGGTTACCAAGGCTCTAGATGTCAGAATTAGACAAATAAACAGTCAATCTTAGGGTTTTTTCATGTTATAGACGTGATGGTAGTATCCATTTCTCCAAAATCTAAACCATTCATGAGATATAAACATTTTCATAGAATTTATGGTTTTACAATGGTTTCCTTTGTGTTTATGAAATCACCTCCCTCTCAAAGCGATAAGTTCCACTGGAAGTAGATATGTAACCGTGAGATTTTTTGGAAATTATATCTTCATAGTTATTGGTCTTTTTAGAGTTCTTTATATGTTGTACTGGAACACGATGATGATGGATATCCATGATGGTACTAGAAAGGGTTTGTAGTATATCTAGCTAAAGAATCAAGGGCATGATTCTCATGATGCATAGTACTCCTTTTCTAACTCAGATGATGATCTTTTGATGTGGAATGGTGATCGTGGAAGTCTTAAACCTAGCTTGTATCTTCTTCCTAGGACATTTGAATATGATCTGGTTAGTGACAATTCAACTCCTTTCTTTCAAATTTTTGGTCCATGGACCTTATTATATGCACAACCTAGTTGAACAATGCAAATACTAGTTTTGATTCTAAGGGATTTGTTTTGCACACATACCATCTTTATGCAAGTGGATACAATTATGAACATATGATATAGATCAATGTGGACTTGAGCATGTGTAAGAAAGATGATGAAAAGTAGATTATCATAATGGAAATGTGATTTTACAAAATGTATCTCTTCAACAAGAATGATTACATAATCATGTATGGTCCCATCTAGTTTCTTTGGTTGTATGGTCATCATCTTCACATGAGCTACACACAAGTCAATATCTTTCAAAATAGAAGTAAGGAATGCATCTCCTTCCTCTTGGATGGCTTGAAGTGCTATTGATTATATCCAAAGTCTAGTGCATTAACTTTGAATAACTAAGGATCGATAACGTTTGCTCACTTTTTTGTTGCTTTTGCATTAGGAGAAACTTTAGGTTGTGCTACATATGATCTATGATGTGGTTGGTAGTTCTTATTCATTTTACATCTATGCCTTGATTGACATTGTGACACAATTTATGGCATATGTTTCTTTTCTCATATGTGGGTAGTGTTCTTTGACCTTATAGTAGTGACTTTATAACCTCTACTTGATATGATGTTGGAATATGCATATGTTTCATGATGATTCCTTGAAGCTCTCCTTTTTGGATGACTTGGAATGGTTACTTCATGCATGTTTCATCAGCCATGTTCCATTTGGACGTAGATTGAGTTCAAATGGTTCATCACCAATGATTAGTGGATCTATTATTCCCCTTTGTGCATGTCCTTAGAATCTTTTTGTGAATGGTCACATTTGTGGTAGTTGATCTTCATCATGCTCACAAGAATGATTCTATGGATGAGAGTATGAACTATTTTGATATTCTTAATCGACTTCACTCTGTCATATTGAGCCACTCTATGATTGTATGGTGACCTCTGTTGCATGTAGACCACTTCATCCTCTGGGATGGAGCTTCATCCAAGGTGGTCATTATGTACCTTGAGCATGGATAGGATATACCACAAAAAATTGTTAGTATAAAATAATCAATGATGCCTCTTATGTAACTTGAGTTCCAAGTTGAACCCTAAAACACTTTTTGTGCATGACATTGATCATGATGCAAAGGACTTGCTGATAACCTCCAATTTTCACTTGCAATGTTGTGTTGTAATTTCATGAAAACATTTCTAATAGTCAAACTCTTGCAAAAGTTGTTTGAAGAAAAGCAAGTGAGTATTATTCCAACTAGTCAACATGCATAGAACCACTAATATGACATGTACTTTTTAAGAAATTACTATTAGATCTATAGTGGGAATTTTCCATCACTACTATACTAGAATCTTGACTGATAAAAATCGATACATCAAAATTCTCCATATGACAATACAACATGTAATATTTCAATGAATAAAATGAGCATAATTTAAAGAAAGAAACAACATCTGAATGTAGAATGTACCTTACCTTTCACTATTCCAAGTCATTGATGATTAGTATCTTTAATATGAATTTGAGCCTATCACCACAACATGTAGAAAAAAGATAAACATATATAGAATCAAATTCAAAAGGGATATGAAAAGAAAAGTAGAGGTAGATTTTATTCTAGAAGAAGAACATTGATTTTTGAAGCCTCTATAGATTAAAAATTTATTTATTTATTGTTTTGTACAAACAGAAGCATATGTATATGAGTTCTTCATAAACTAAGGATATGATTTCTTCATTGACTCCTTAGTCATGGTTGCATGCTAAACATACCTAGGCATATTTTCTTCTATGTGTAAGTACTATGTGGCAATATCAATCATGTCCTCTTTATAATTCATGTTCCTAATGAATAACTTCTATAATCATGAAGAAATGCTTCCACACACATTTTCCTATCCATACTGTGTAATATGGGTGTCATTCTTTTGAAAAGAAGGAGAAGTAAGAGAAACTATTAACAATTTAAAGTGCTTCTTTGGTGTTGATGAAGCACTTATTTCTTAGATGAATTACCTATGCAAAGGAAATATTGGTTTAATTTTGTTGCAAATATGAGAATCAAGAAAAATATATACCTCATTAGAAGAATATGGTGTCTATGTCCTCCCACTCCACATGAAAGAGCTTCCAATGATGGTATTGTGTGCTTTTCCTCCTGAAAAGTAGTAGATGAATACTGGAAAGTAAAATGAATAGTACATCTTTCATCACAAAGAAAGAATGAACCGTCTACTTGGACATGAATATTGTCATCTCATGGGAGAAAAGTTTCTTTGTGAGTGATTCTATTATTGTTACATCTTCTCCTTGGAGGAAATTGTTTGAGTACCCCATGGCTACTAGAATTCAAGAGGTAAGAGAGAGAAAGATAGAAGAGAATCAAAATAACATGTATAATGGACTAAGAAGTATCTGTACATAGAGAAAATTACTTTTTTGATATGTGTATGGGTCAGGGTGAGGTTTTCCATTCTATGTGAGTGAAACTGATAAAAATTTGAAAAAAGCATTTTTTGAGGTAGGGAAAGTTACGAGTTTGATGATGTGGCACTTTGATTTTGAAGCAGTTTGAAAAAAGAACTATTTTGAGTGATTTTATTAAAAAATCCATTAAAAAAAGTAACTTCTGACATGTATATTAAGAAATGGGCCCTTTTTAGTAAGCAATAACTAACTCTGTGACTTTTCAAAAAAAAGTCATTTTTTTATTCACAAAGATGGACGGATTTGATGATGTGTAAAGTGGAATCTCTCTCTCTTTCTTTTATAGAAGAGAGAGATGACCCTACTTGGGCCTAAAAAAAGCGTAGTCTTGCCTACTAAAAAGTGCTCTATTAAATGCACTTTGTTCCCTCAAGCAAGAACAAGATTACGCTTAATCCCTTAAAATTAGGAATCCTTACAAGGCCCATGCAGGGTTCATTTTTTCCCCTAATTAATAGATTGAAAACTTCAAGGATCTATGCAAAATTTGATAATCGAATATTTAGTCCTTTACCAATCCTAGAGATTTAGTCTAGTCACCATCAAGCTCTAATTACTGAGTACCATGAGAATACATCAATTTTTCCATGTATCCATATTGAAACCATATCAAATTTCACCATTGAGGGGAAGAGACCCAGTTCCTCTACACCTATTAAGGTTGAAGATCATGAAGAATCCCAAGCTAAGCATGACCTAGATTTAAGAATCTCGGAAGCCTCTCTTTAGAGTAATAAAAAGAGCTTAATGATCAAAGACAAAAAAGGTGTGGTCGATTTCACATTTAATATCCCATAATTCTTGCTTAAAGGAAGAATTCAAATAGCATCTATCTAACCTAGTAGCCATGAAATTTGCACCCTACTAGTTGTTGCACCAGGTGAAGCTAGTCTTGGTGGAGATATGTAGCAAGTCATGTTTGTTACAAAGGCTAAACCAAGCAGCCTTTTCAGAGCCACTGATGTGCCTTTATTCTGAGATCTACCTTTGAGATTAGTAACCATATTAAAGTCACCAACAACTAATAAGGGCCCATCAAGCTTATAACTTTATTCCCAACAATCTTTTCTCAAAGAACTGATATTAGGAAAATACACATTCACAATGGTGCAATTATAGGGATTATCCATCGTCCCAAAAATCCATTGGTGAAGGTTACTATAGTGAACTTTTTTAATAAGATGATGTATGGAAGAAACAACACCAATACCTAAAGCTCCTTTTCCAAAAAAGTGATTAGTAAAATACTAAATATGAGAAGCCAAAACAATCTTCATATGAGCTATTATAGTTTATTTCCACCAATTTCAACTTCCTATAGACAAACTTTTAAACGAAGCATTTATACATCTAGCTCTAATCAAGTCCAAAATGCCCTTAGTGTTAATCGAAACAATATGGAGAGAATTCATTTGATAAAATTTAAAAGAAAGGAGAAAACTAGGAAATACAATCATGTCCTAGAAGTTTTAGGGGTTGATAGATGTCCCTTAGGTTCTCACAACCTCTTTCCTTTTGGCTTTTGTTTGAACCTACTGAGAAGGAGCAACATCTTGGTTCTGGTCCATTGTCACATCCTTTGAGTGCCCATTTTCTTTGGCCATCCTTTCTAAGTCTCTTTTGTCCTGTTCATTTACCTCTTTAGTGAAAACAAAACCATGGTTTGAATCCGGAGTATTCCTACAGTTGTGATTAGTATTCTCTTGATTATAACTTCTTTTCTTAGACACCATAGTCCAATCGTTTTCTTCTTCTAATTGAGCATTGGGGGAAATAGTCCAATCGTTTTCTTTTTCTAGTTGAGCATTGGGGGCATATGGTGATAACCTGAAGGCGTATTTTCGTTGATCTTAGAAGTAACATTAGGAGACTCATTTTCTTTGTTCGAATCAGTATTTTCACTCTATCATTTATAAAGGGATTATACACGTTTTCTAATAAAACACCAAAAGAGTTGTAAAATTTAGCTCCATTTTTTTGCACGTTTGTTTATACTTTTCTTGGCCAAGTTATGAGGAGCAATCTGACCTTCATTGGGTGAATTCTTCCTCACTTTTTCTTCATTAGCACGTGTAGGACTCGCAAAAGAGATAGAGTTTAACAAAGGACAATCTTTGATGAGGTTTCCTCGCTTAAAGTATTTATAACAAGCATTAGGAAGATTCCTAAAAAGAACTTTTTTATCATGTAATTTTCTTCCATTAGAGTTCTTGATAAGAACAAAAGGTCTAATAAGTTTAGAAACATATATCTCCACCATGATTTGGGGGTACCATTTGGAATCAATACCACTGATCCTAACTTTTTGAGCTAAGACTTTTGCTAACACACTTCCTAGCTTTTCAATCCATGGGTAATATTCAATGGGCAGATTCAAAAAATCTATCCAAATAGGTATCTTTGTGGGTTTAGGGTTTCTCGTATTAAACCCCATGTACCACTTAGAAAATGATATTGGTATGCTTTTAGTAATCCAATGGCCTTCCAAGATTTCCTACAACGCACTATTAGAGTTATCGAAGAAAAATAGCATGTACTTATTAGGAAAAAGTTGTATTTGCCAGGCAAATATACCTCTTGACTCCCAGTTTGCCTTTATCAAGTGTTTAAGGGATTGTTGTGATGGTCTATGAACATGACACATGTCAATTATGACTCTTTCAGAGAGTTGCACTTGCCAGATATCAAGAGAATTTATGTCTATAACTAGGGCCTCATCAACATCTACGAAGGGACAAACTATTCCTTCAATGCGTGATGGCACCCACAAATTTGCATCGAGACTGATCTCAACAAGCCCTCCCCTAGAAGATTTCCATAGAATTAGGAGATGGGGAAATCTAGGAGCAGGAAATCACTTACAAGAATTTGTCAAACACTGTGGTCTTCAAGGACGCTGGATTAAAGAGTGTCCTAAATAACAAAACACCAAACAGAACAAAGAAGCTACCAAAGAAGCTCAGATAAGAACTAGGACACAAGCTCATTAGCCTACTGTTGAGGTAGAGAAAGACAATGGGGTCTTAGAGACATACTCAGAAGGGTTCAAGGAAGTTTGACATAGAAGGAAAAGAAGCCCTCGGGGTTCCTCTGAGAGGAACACCATGGTCGTGACTCCTCTAAACAACTTGTACTGCAACCTGGAAAAGGAGATAAATGAGTTGGACTTTCCATGAGGCAATCTCTCCCTTGACGGTGACCCATAAGGGGAAACAACCACTCGAGATGCCATGGAAGAGCCCCCCCAAGGGTAAGATATGCAAAGAGGGTAACCATTGATAATGATTATCATATCAATGAATGTGAGGGGGTTGATTGGCCCCTCAAGAATAGCTATTATTGGCCACTGGTTTTGGGATAATAGCCTAAACCCGGATTTCATCTGCATTCAAGAGGTTAAAATCGATCGAGAGGACTTTAGAAATGACTCAAATGCTTCTCCTCGACTCATGTCTAGGTTACCTCTTCTCACCCCAGAGGGGCCGACATCACAACTATTAGAATAGAAAACTTTTGGTTAGCTAGATTATTCAACTCCTTTGAGGATCAGAAACATCATCGGATCGCTGCCTCCTTTGGGGGACCTCTTCAGTTCACTATGGTCTCCATGTATGCCCCAAACAAGGAGTCGAAGAGGATGGACACGTGGGCTTCTTTGGACATGATTCCCCACAAATTGATGCTTTGCAAGGACTTCAACATGGTGGAGGATCCTTCGAACAGGTGGGACAACAGGGGGTGTACCATTGATGGTCAAGAGAAAGAGATATGGGACAAAATCAAGCTCCACCTAGACCTTGTGGAGATTAAAGATATGAATGACTTCTCTTGGTCGAACCTCCAATCTGGAGATGACCCATGGGAAGCAAAACTCGATAGGAGCTACATTGCACAGAACATTATCCATCAGTGGGGCCAACCAGACTTCTCCGAACACGTGGACATTGCCATATCGGACCACTACCCTGTTATTCTCAGTTTCAAACCACTAGCCAAATGCACAAAAGTGCCTTGGTTTCATGCTTGCCAGACGTCTTTCTACCTTCCCTCTATCCATCAAGAAATTACCTCGGTTTGGAACTCGGTGTTTTCCAGTGACACCTCACCGACAAAAAGTTGGAGGGTTGTAGTTGAGAAGACTCGCCAAGTTATGGTCAGGATTCACAAGATGCTTCACAATGTTTGGCGGAGGTGGAGAGAGAAGCTCTATGGGAGGCTCTAGCATCTTGAGGAGGAAGTGAACAAAGGGAACCACCAATTTGAGATAGGTCTATGGAAAATTAGGGGCATGCTGAGATAGGAGGAAGAAATTCAAAGGAAAAACCTGCAAGTATACTTCAAAGATTGGTGGGCAGGTAAGGCCGACAAACCAACTAAAGAGATGCATGGTATCCTCAAGAGGAAGCAAAAAAGAGACACTATTCTCCTCTTGATTCATGGTAATGGGGTCAAATGCAAAATGAAAGAAGAGAAAAGTGCTACTATTATCGACCACTTCACTCAACTCATGGGGGTTTTGACACCCCTTTCTCCCCACAGGAGGGATTGCATAGCGACCATCTCGAGAGTATGTCCCGCGTGAATACCACATAATCTAAAGCCTCTCCTTGATGCACCCATTTCAGATAATGAGATTCTCAAAGTTATCGATATGCTTCCCAATGGGGAAAGCACGGGTCCTGACAGCCTCACAAATGAGTTTTTCAAGTCTTTCAGAGAGGTGGTGGCCACTCCGTTGTGCTTGGTTTAGCAAGAGGTGTTGTGTTTCAGTGTGCTTCTTGAGTGTCTAAACAATGGTGGCATCAAGATTATCCATAAGAAAGGTAACAAGAACAGGATTGAAAACTGGCGCCCGATCATGATGCTTCAAAATGGGTACAAAATTCTTGCAAAAGTAATTGCTAACAGAATTTCGTACAACTTGAAGAGGTGGCTTAGTGAGGATCAAAAAGGATTCATCAAAGGAAGATCAATATTGAAAGCTATTATAGACATTTGGGAAGGTCTCGATTTTGCTGAAGAGTCTGAGCAAGATGTGGTATTCCTTAAAATCGACTTCAACAAAGCCTACAAGAGACTAGAATGGGACTTTCTTCTCCAATCTCTTAAAGACCTCAGATGCAATCAAAAGTTCACTAAGATGATCGCTACATTGTTGGGGAATGCATCGACACAAATAAATATCAACAGTCAATTATCAAAGGCTATCCGATTATAAGGCTCTATAAGACAAGGGTGCCCATTGCCCCCCTTGCATTTCACCATTTCCACAGAGGGGCTTAGCAGTCTTGTGCAACACCTCATGGAATTGGAATTGGGCCATATTGAAGGGCTCTCCTTTCCTCCCAACCATGACGAGATGATCATTAGGCTCTTTGCAGATGACATGAACACATTTGTGCACAATGATTTGATGAGCATTGAAACATTTTGGGGATGCCTTGAGACATTCTGTGAGCCATCTCGTTCTAAAAGAAACTACTCAAAACTACTTTCAAAGCCATCATCGGACCCCCACCCCAATTGCTAGTTGACCATGGTCTGCCAAACCATCCGCAAGGGTCTGGTCTTCCGCCTACTTGTTATTCCTATGGGATTTGGTGTCTCAATGGAGCAATGATGGAATTGGGTCCTCTCCAAACTAAACAACAAGTTGGCATACTGGAAAGGCATGCAAATCAACCTGGTGGGGCATGCCATGGTAATTAATACCTTTCTCATCTCATTGACCATATACTTTCTCTCCTGCTAGAGACCAAAGGATCAAGACCTTAGAATATTGGAAAGAATCTATAGGAGCTTTCTTTGGACAGGGGATTAGCCAAAAGGGTTGTGGGGATCTGGGCATTATGGATATTGAAGGAATGGCTGAAAAGTTGGCGATGAAATGGGTCGTCAAGTCTTGGTGCAACCATGTGACCTCTTGGGCCAAGCTCATTCTTAGGAACAACAATGTGATTATGCTAGTGGGCCTCCCTAGTTGGAAGGACTTGGACCTCCTCACCCTTTTATTCTCCTTGATTTTGGTTTCCCCTAAAGGCTTGAATCTAGTGCGCTCCATATGGAAGAGTTGGAACAAATTTAAACAATTTGTGAGAATCAGAGAAGATTGGAAATGGGTAGTCGGTATCAGAAAAAATGACTCAATTTGGTTCTTTATCACAGGCATCAAGGTTGTGGCTTCTTAGAACCTCCATAACGCTAAGAGGCTCTAGAACAAGGGCTTCAAACATTGGAAACACCTCTAGAAACAGGAAACTAGCTACTGTATTAGCTTTGAGGACATATACCCTCAAATAAGAGTGAACTACAAAGAATGGACCCTCCTACAAAGTAGGTGCCTCGCCTGGGAACGATAAAAAACATGCCTCCTCATTGGGTAGGATCCACCTTGCCATGAGGATTTTTTTTGGCACAACGGCAATTGCTTGTCCAAAATTCCTAGAATCAAGTTGAACACAGACTATCATATCAGACTTAACAAGAAGTGGTGCCTGACTTGGACCAAGGTACATTGGGATTTGAAGTTCATGTCTATTTGGAATCCCCTCATCGAGATCAAAAAGCCGATTCTCATGTGTTAAATTCTCCACCTTGGTATTTGGACCAACTTAAAGGCTACCAAAATTTGTGTTGCTCCGTCATGGCGCAAGTGTTGCCACCATAGTGTTGAGGATCTGGGTCACATCTTCTTTGCATGCCCCAAGTCTCTCTTGCTTTGGCACACCCTTGGGAATATTTTGAGGATGCAGGACCAACTCACCTCGAAGCAAGCGCTTTTGGGCAAAGTGATTGGTCTCTTTGTGGCGCTATGGAATGCTATAAGAGGGGAAACCCTCTCAAAGATTTTGAGGGAGCAGTGTGCCTACAATTTTGGACCCCCACCTAAGGAGTGTTCGATCGAGAAGTCTCTGTTCCTCCTCCAAAAAAAAATCTCCAACTACAAGAGGTCCCCATCCTTTAGGCATCATGAAGTGGGCCTTACATGATTAAATTAAACCCAAGTGGGCCTTACATGAGGGTGGTGAGAGATTCATTAACCTCCTTTGTAATACTCTCTAGTTCCACAAGTTTGCCCCTGCTGTATGGGATTCAGGGGTCCCAATGGCACTAGTCCCATTCATTGTAATATCCTGTTCTTTTCTTTTAATTAAAATATGGGAGAGTAGGCCACGGTTGAACTTCCTTTTCGAAAAAAAACATCTCCTTTTCCATGGCCTTAACATTGATGTGATGAGGGTCAATATCGACCCTTTGTTTGCCTTTAACATCAGTAGAAAATGTAGGGTTGTGAAACATTCTAGACAAAAGACTAGAGGATGATGCACCTTGACCTATGTTGGACCAACTTTTGATAGTGGCACCTTGACCTATGTTGGACCAACCTTTGATAGTGTTTGAATACAAACGAGGGGGAGAGGTAGCATCTCTCGAGTTGTTAGGGTCTTCCACATTCAAAGTGTACCAGTGGTCATTTGTCCGAGCAAGTCCTTCTGGGAGTGTGGATTTTAATAAAAGAGAGATTAATCATATATATGTTTTTTTTTCAAATGGAGGTTTGGTCGAGGGCTACTCCTCTAGGCTTTAACTTTAAAATTGCAACTATACAAGGAAGGGCATAGTACCCATGGGACTCCCCTTATCCCATAAGAATAGCGGTTTACATAGCTGGGTTAAATTGTGGTCACAACTATCAGGGGGCAAGACAAATGGTGGAACATCATCCACAAGATACAACTTTCCATGTTGAACATGTCCATTACATGTTGTCGGTGGGGATTGAACCCTCGCCCCCACCTCAAGAGGCGAGGGGCCCAACCACCCGAACAAGCCGCCTGGGACACATCGGATATATGTTCTCTTAACTAATGCTTGGAAGATTTACGTTTCTTTTCGTACTCTAATGGCATTTATTATGCGAGATTCTTCTTGCCGACAAATAGAGAATTAGCCCTATACACTTGAAACATACATGATTTTATGTGAGCTCCATACTTGAATAAGGCAATTGTGGTATGAGATATGTAGAATTCTCGCTTCTTGTTACAGTGCATGTGCGTGAAACAAATTCTCCCTTTGTAAACTATAGCACCCTTTTTGAACAACTTTTTTCCTAGCACTGGATTGGTCCTCACATGAAGAAAAAATTCATCACAAAAGTTTTAGGTGAATAACTGTTTATGTTTTTCTAATACAACATGCTTGGTATGTTCACTCTTTGGCGAAAGGGTTCTTTGGCTTCATTTTCACGTCTATAGAACTATGATTCTTAGTGCAAGACTCATGTAAAAGTACTAGATGATAAACTTCTTCCATATGGGGTCTCCAAGGGGCAAATTTATTTGGCATATTGATTTTTAATTATATTTTCTCTTAGATTCTTAATGGCGCTTACATTTCACTTAATTTTCATGGTTTCTCCTTGTCAAGGGTTGTTCTAAACACTCCTTTTGAGGAGAAAATGACTTAAATTCAAGTCCCTAACAAGAATTTCTAAATGTTATGGTATGCATGTCATCGGATGTGTTTCACAATTGTTTTTGCACTTTATTTGTTGGTTAAAAGAATGTTGTAGTTGAATATTTCCCGGAATCTGCATGAGGCATAGGATATGTGCATGAAATAAACATTCTACACATGAATCCACATGAAGATTAGGTGTAGACCATCTCATCCTTTACATCCTCTCCGAAAATGAAAGGTTAGGATGCGAATTCGCCTTCTAAATGCCTAAAAATCCATGGTCCACTCCTCTCATGGAGGAAGAATGCATCTTTCAACATATACCATCAGCTTTGGATGTGATCCAAAGGCAAAGAGAGCTTCCAAGTTTTGCTTCCTTTTCTTTACATCTAAGCCTTACACCCAAGGGGCCAATCCAATGGATAAGAGGTACTATGAATTTTTTGAGACTCCATTTAATATATATGCTTGATCTAGAGATCATCCAAGGGCCAAAATAAATTCAAACAGTGGTATACAAATGCAAAAGTGGTTTCTCAATCAGACAAGATATAAATTTTCTTCTCTACTAAGGTCACCAACATTTTTAATGTAAGGGAAACACTCTATCAGCTATTTTTGTAAGCACAATTTTAAACTTGTGACAAATAAAGTGGCCAGTGACATGAAACTTTTCCTAATACCATGTAAAGACTTGGTTGTGGTTGTAGAGGGAGGTCACAAAGTTCTCATACAATCTAGAGAGTTTATTAGCACGTTTGGTACCAAAACATAAAACTTTACGTGTTATTGTTTTTTATAAAGTTGCAAAAAAGCACATGCTTTCTACAAAGAGAATTTGAAAAAATATCTTAACACATGTATTAAGTATAGTATAAAGGCCAAAGATAAATAAAACATACAAAATCATATTTTATGTTCATGTCCATAGCCTCCTAAGATAGTGAACAAGATGAAGGTTCTTTATCAAATGTGATTTTTATGGAAAGAAAAAAAATCTACTGTATGAAAGGAAAAAACTTACAATCCTCACAACATAGAGCATATAGTATGAAAGTCAAATTTTTTATCGTTAGTGTCCGTGTGAAAGGCCAAATGACCACCAGACACTTCTTTGTATATGTTCTTTAATAAACATATAGTGGCCTGGTCAGTCACATATTATAAGTTCGACCGCATTTGTAAGACCTAAAAAGTCTGTCTTCCTGCTCCCTGTGTACTATGTTTTCTGCATATTTTGCAGTCTTTGTGCGGACTACCATGTGTGGCCTTAGGAGCTCGATATTCTATTATGAGGATATCATCGTGGAGCTCGGGAGAAAGAGAGCGCACTGTAGTGCATCACCATCGAAATACTTCACTGGTATCAGAGCAGTTCCACCAAGGCTTACGACTAAGGGAGCGACCAAGGCATAGACCTTGGCATACCTTGTCATTCGAGTCACTGAAGTCACAGTTGGCACCATTGGTTGCGTGCGAGGGAGGACCTCAACGATCAAGGAATACAGAGGTTCCCAGTACTTCCTAGGAGGTCACCCATCCCACTATTGTTCCCCCTAGAGCTCGCTTAACCGTGGCAATCTCTTGCCACTAAGCTACACTCTTGTGGTGTCTCAAGAAGGGGAAAGACTAAGGTTGACATTACCTTGAAGAAGTTTTGGTCCCTCAAAGCTTCATTCTTTGCTTTCAAAGCCTATTTCTAAAGCATTTTTGGGGTGTCTTTTCGAGCCATTTTGGAGTACTTTTGCACATACTTCTCTTCACACAGGTCCAAGAACATCAAGAAGAGTGTTCTTTGTACTTCTCCGACAATAAATATCAACCTTTGGGCCTGTGTTTTTCAGCCACACTCGTAAAACTACAAGTTTCTCGAGAGGCTTTTAGGTTTTCTGAGCCTAAAACATCAGAGTTGTCAAACACTTGTAGGTGTTATTGGCTAGTTTTTGGGATGTGCATTCAGAATTTTATTGTCATTTTACTGCATATATAGAGCGCATACACACCATGTACACTTCTATGGATACCGCTTATGTACATCCATGTGGTCATTGATATAGCGGTTAAATTTTTTGCATAAAGCCTTTTACATTTGATAAAGAGGGTCGTGGAGAAGTTTTGTTAACTAGGAGACACCCAGATGTCGCGGTCTCTTCGGTGATGCAGGTGGAAGACTTACCCAGCCTCACCACAGGAGATGTAAGGTAGTTGTTCATAGGTGTTCCATAAGCCTAGTTGGCGTCTATTGGGTAACTGATTACATGCAGTGGAGTTAGTGATTCACTATGCAGGTAGACATGTCAGTACTTACAAGTGTTATGATATTTTGACACTGGTCATATGCTCATTTTGCAGAGGATACTCTAGCAAATTTTTTCTAGATTTTTGATTTTATCAACTATAGAGTGGTCGATTTACCCCTTGATACAGTTATTCGTTGGTGTTCAGCCTCTTCTAGTTCCATTACCATTCTATTCAATTCTCTACCAGCATGGCATCAGAGGTCTCAGGCACATCTGGTGGATCAGGGTCTAGTGCTAGTGTTCCGAGGAGGAGCTATAACTTGCAAGGCAAAGAATATTTTGAGATCTGAAAATTTGATGGCACAAACTTTGCTCTATGGAAGAATCAAATTAAAGATGTGCTGATTCAAAGGAGGCAATGGAAGCCAGTAAATGGAATTTCAAAGAAGCCTTTTGACATGGATGAAGATGATTGGGATGAGTTAGATGAAATGGCCATGTCTACCATTCGCTTCCACCTGGTAGATAATGTTTACTTTACAATATTAGACTGTGAAAGTGCAAAGGATCTTTGGAAGAAGTTATGCAATACATATGAAAAAGAGACGGCATCAAATACAGTGTATTTGATGAGAAAATTATATGATCTTTGTATGAAGGACACAGATAGTGTTGTTGCTCATCTAAATGAGTTTGATGTTATATTCTCCCAATTATAGGCTCAGAAAATGGATATGGATAATGAAATGAAAGCAGTATTGTTGTTATGCACCTTGCCATCATCATGGGATACATTTTGCACAGTTATTAGGAATAGTGCACCTAGTGGTAAACTCGTCTATGAAAAGAATGGTCAACGGAATAAGAGCAGAAGTAAATCAAGGAAGAGGGGTATCGAATGCCATTATTGTCATAAGGAAGGACACATGAAGAAAGACTGTTATGCATTAAAGAATGCTAAAGGTAAAGGACAAAATGTTGATGGGCATGTTAAACAGTTACATGCACCATCTACTTTGACTGTGAAGATTGAAGAAATTAATGCTATTTCTCATGATGCTAATGTGTTGACACTTGATAGTACTATGCCAACTAAGGCTCTTATGGCTAATTCTCTTTCCACACCTGGCTGCTAGATTCTGGTGCTTGTTTCCATGTGACTCCACATAGAGGATGGTTCTCTAATTATGCAGCAAAGTCTCTTGGTACCATGAGACTTGGTGACTCTTATTAGTGTGAGGTTGTGCGGATTGGATATGTGGTTGTGCAATTCATTGATGGTCCAAAATCTACTATGCATAATGTATGCCATGTGCCTCAGTTATCACGCAGTTTGATGTCAAATGGTCAACTTGATGACCTTCATTACAAGGTGTTCTTCTATGCTCAGTCCTTCCGCATATCAAAGGGCAATATGGTTATTACAAAAGGAAGCAAAGTTGGTTCACTTTATCCTTTATTTGTATCACAGAAAGAACACTTGTTAGCTCTTACTGAACAGCCTATGGCTTGTATTTGGCATGGTCATTTGGGCCATATATCTCGTAGTGGAATGGAGAATCTTTCTCGTTCTGGCTACTTACCGATGTTATCTTTCTCAGATTTTTCATTTTGCGAGCATTGTCAATATCGAAAGCAAACCAGAAATGTGCACAGAATGCACATTGACTCTTCAATTCAGCCTTTAGATCTTGTTCATACAGATGTGTGTGGTCCTATGCCCACTAGGTCCTTAGGTGGTTCTCTTTACTTTGTCACTTTCATAGATGATGCTACTAGAAAATTCTAGGTGTATCCTATCAAATCGAAGGATGAGGTATTCCCTACTTTCAAAAAATGGCTTGCTTTAGTCGAGACTGAAAAAGGGAAGTAAGCTTAAGGCTTTACGTTCAGACGATGGGGGTGAGTATACCTCACATGAATTCAGCCTTTTTTGTCACTCTAGAGGGATTCGTAGAGAGCTTATAGCTCTGTATACCCCAGTACATAATGGTGTAGCTGAGAGGATGAATAGAACTATTCAAGATAGAGTAGTCTCTATGTTGCATCATGCAAACCTCTCACAAAGTTTTTGGGCAGAAGCAGTGTTGATTGCAGCTCATGTGATTAACATTTTGCCTAGTACTTCGAAAGGTCTCAAAGTGGCACAAGAGTTATGGACAAGTAAGACACCATATTATGATCATCTTCGAGTTTTTGGGTGTGAATCATATGTTCACATACCCAAAAATCTTAGAAAAAAGTTGGACCATAAGTCAAAGAAATACATTTTTCTTGGATATGGTCGAGAAGGACAATTTGGATATTGCTTATGGGATCCTGAAACACGGTCAGTTATCAGAAGTACTGATTTCATTTTCAATGAGTCTAAGATGCATAAATAGCCCATTAAGGAGGTTGAAGTGAGAAGAGTGTTGTTTGAGGATACTAGTCCTCCAATTAGCATGCATAAAAATACTGCACATAGGGATCTTCAAGACCAATTCACATCAGTCTGCACATGTTCTTGTTCAGAAACCATTGAGACGTTCTGCACGTGTCTCACATCCACCTGATAGATATGTTTCAGGTTTAGATTTTGTTATGCTAACAGATGCCGATGAGCCTTCTTGCTACAAACACGCTATGCAGATAGAGGATCATGCCAAGTGGGACCATGTCATGAAGAGTGAGTTGGATTCTATTCACAAGAGTGGTACTTGGGATTTAGTATATTTGCCAAAGGGTAGGAAAGCTTTACCATGTAAATGGGTATATAAGTTGAAGTTCACATCAGATAGTGCTTCTCCAAAGTATAAAGCACGACTTGTTGCAAAGGGTTTTAAGCAACAACATGGTGTTGATTTCGAGGAAATCTTCTCTCCAGTGGTCAAGATGACTACCCTGTGCATATTGCTTCGATTTGTTGCAATGGAGGACTTGGAGATAGTACAAATGGATGTGAAAACTAATTTCTTGCATGGAGATCTTACATATGAGATCTATATGGAACAACTAGAGGGTTATGTAGTTCCTGGCAAGGAAAGTCTAGTTTGTAAGCTCAAGAAGAGCTTGTATGGACTTAAACAGTCTCCTAGACAATGGTACCAAAAGTTTGATGCTTTTATGAAGTCTCAAGGCTATTCTCGAAGTAATCAGAATCATTGTCTCTACACAAAGAGATGCTAACATGGCAGCTTGATATGCTTGATACTTTATGTCGGTGATATGTTGATTGCTGGGAAGTCCTCTTATGACTTGTCAATTCTCAAAAAGAAATTGAGTCAGACATTTGATACGAAAGATTTGGGGGATGCCAAACATATTCTTGGCATGCGCATTACTCATGATAGGAGTAAAAGATGCATGTACTTGTCTCAAAGTGAGTACATATCCAAAGTACTTCACAGGTTCAATATATAGGGTGGAAAGGCATTGAGTACACCTTTACCCACAGATGTGAAATTGAGCAAGGATGATTGCCCCAAATCAGATGAAGAAAAGGAATTCATGACCAAAATTCCCTATCAGTCTGTTGTTGGTAGTCTCATGTATGCTATGGTAGCTACAAGACCAGACATTGCATTTGTAGTGGGAGTTGTGAGCAGATATATGTCTAATCCTCGCAAGAAACATTGGGAAGCAGTCAAGATGATTTTAAGATATCTAAGTGGCACTAAGGACAAGTGTCTATGCTTAGGTAGAGGAAAAGCATCCATTATTGGTTACACAGATTCTGACTATGCTAGTTGTGTAAACAATCATAAGTCTACATCAGGGTACATTTTCATTTTGCTGGAGGTGCTATCTCTTGGAGATCTCGTCTTCAAGAATGTACAGCTGTTTCCGCCACAAAAGCAAAGTATGTTGCAACAAGTGAGGCATGTAAGGAAGCATTGTGGCTTTCTCGTCTTGCTTGTGATATGGGTTTACCTCAGCATGTACCTTGCTCAGTGATAGTGAGAGTGCCATTGCTTTGGCTAAGAATCTAGTCTATGATGCAAAGACCAAGCACATTGAGGTGAAGTATCACTTCATTAGAGATTGCTTAGCCACTGAGTGCATTATTCTTGAGAAGGTACACACTTGAGATAATGTTGCAGATGCTTTGACTAAAGCTCTACCATAGGATAGCTTTTGACACTGTTGTCGCTTGATGGGTAATACTTGATTCATGATCTTACACAGTCACTTGTATACTCTGTAGCATGCCCATCAAGTGGGAGGTATAGTTTCTATATTTACACTCAGGTATCCTTTATCATTCTTTATTTTTCTCCCATAGTTACTTTGGCCATATTGGCCTTTAGTGGGATATTGTTATCGTTAGTGTCCATGTGAAAGGCCAAATGGTCACCGAACACTTCTTTGTATATGTTCTTTAATAAAACATATATTGGCATAGTCAGTCATAGATTGTAAGTTCGACCGCATTTGTAGGACCTACGAAGTCTTTCTTCGTGCTCCCTGTGTACTATGTTTTCTATGTATTTTGCACTCTCTATGCGGACTACCATGTGTGGCCTTAAGAGCTCGATTTTCTACTCCGAGGATATCATCTTGGAGAGCTCGAGAGAAGGAGAGCGCATTGTGCTGCATCACCACCAAAATACTTCAAAATTCAGCTAGAAAAACCATTTTCAAATAAAATAAAATCAATTATTATTATTATGTATACAGGAAATAGCAATTAAGCTCTACACATATGATTCAAATCAATTCATGGGCATCCACAAAGGGTGTAAGAATATGCTACCAATCAAATAAGGTATGAAGACAAAAACCAAGGGATACACATATAAAATCAACTACTATGAATCTGTATACCAAAACCAATAAGTAAGGTCTACATACATGACTCAAATAAATTCATGGACGTGATGCAAGGTGTAAACATACATGCTACCAACCACACAATGTGTTAGGGGAGCACTACATTGTGCTTTCTGACTACAGTAGACAAGATTTCGAAAATACACTTATGATTACAAGAACACCCACGTAGGGGAAATAATACAAGAATACGTTGCTGATACAAGACGTCCCACAACCCAGGACCAATAGGTATGGAAAATTGGACTAGAGATGATACAGGAGATCCCACAACCCGGGATCGTAAGTATGAGACAAGATGTCTTGATTACAAGAACTCCCTTCTGGGAGATGAACTGGATACACGAAAGAACTCGACAGGATCTCGTATTACGAGATTACAAGGGGACAAGATAGTATGTCCAAGAACTAGACTAGAACAAGGAACAAGACAAGAACTAGAACTGGAACTTGAATAGTACTTACTTGGCGGTCACGACTCCTTGAGCTCCCAAGACTGGTATTGGCAAGACTGATTATGAATGTGCCCAACCCCTCCTTATATAGGTTTTCCAAGGGCGGTTCTAGGGCGGTTACGAATTGATGATGTCATCGATGATGTCATCAATTCATAGCATGGTCTCTGGATGTCAGAATCAAGCAAGAAGACAGTCGATCTTAGGGTTTTGGCACATTTCGGACGCAATGGAAGCATTAGTTTCCCCAAATTCTGACCCAATCATGAGATATAGGATTCACATGGAATCTGATATTCAGGATGGTTTCCTTTGTATTAGTTTCCCCAAATTCTGACCCAATCATGAGATATAGGATTCACATGGAATCTGATATTTAGCTCCCCCTCAAGCGACGAGTTCCATGAGGAGCGGTCACGTTCTCTGGTCTCGACTTCATTGGATTTCTCTTATGGAATTCTCGAACCTTGATTGGTGCTCTTTGAAGGTTTTCTGTAGGTTCCCAAGTACGATCGCTCATGTCATACCCTTTCCAATGAATAAGGTACTCTAATCTTCCTTGGGATATTCTCAAATCTAGGACATGCTCGACTTCAAATTCTTCATGATCATCAATCTCGATAGCTGGTGAAGGACTAGGTAAAATCTGATATGGTTCCAACATGGATACATGGAAAACTGGATGTATTCTCATGGTACTTGTTAGCTGGAGCTTGAAGGTGAGTTTGAAGGTGATTGGCTAAGATGGTAAATGGACCAAATCTTTGATGATCTAACTTTGCACAAGGCCTTGAAGTTTGCAAGTTGTTTTTGAGTAACCATACTTTATCCCCAATTTGATACGATGGATTCTGGACACGATGTTGATCTGCATAGTACTTATATTGTTGTTGAGCTTTATGGATCTCTTCCTTGAGTTCTTTGTGAATGTCCATCAGGTACTGGGCCTGTCTCTGGCAGTTGGGTTCTTGACATGATTTGACAGTTGTATATCCATCCTTGGATGTTGTCCATAATTAGCAAAGAAGGGAGTCTGCTTAGTAGATGAATGAACACTATTGTTATAAGCAAACTCTGCAAAGGGTAAAAGCTCAAACCAATCATTTTGATGATAGTTGCTAGTGCAACGGAGATATTGCTCCAGGACTTGATTCATGCGTTCTATTTGTCCATCATTCTGTGGATGATTTGCTATAGATAGTTTAACTTTGAACACCAAGGAGCTTGCAAAGACTATTCCAAAAGCTGGATATGAACTGTGGGCCCCGATCACTGACAATATCATCAGGCAATCCATGAAGCCTAAATATATACCTGAGAAAAAGTCTAGCAGTGGCTACACCTGTGATTGCCTTGGTAGTTGGAATGAAGTGTGCCATCTTTGTAAATCTATCCACAATAACAAGAATGGCATCATACTTATCTGACTTTGGTAGATCTGTGATGAAATCCATAGATAATGAAGCCCATGGCCTTTCTGGAATAGGTAGAGGTTGCAAGAGGCCATGAGGTTTATGTCGGGGTACCTTAGATCTATTGCAAGTATCACAGGTTCGAATGTATTCTTTGACTTCCTTCCACATCTGAGGCCACCAAAAGTCCCTTGATATGAGTTCTATTGTTTTATTCACTCCAAAATGTCCTGCTGCAAGGTTGTCATGCCGTTGTTGAAGTACTTGGATCTTGGGCTTTCCTGGAGGGACATATAATAGGTTCTTATAGAGTAGTAAACCATCCTTTTCCTAAAATTCGTTTACTTCTTGGAATTTTCCTTCTTGAGCTTTCTGCTTAACGTTACGAAACAATTCATCTTGTGGTAGATTCTCACGAATCAACTGATTCAAGGCTGAATCTTCATGATGGCTTGAAGAGATAGCTGCTAACTGGAGATGCTCAGGCTTGAGTAATACACTCTCTTGTTGATCAAAGGCCTCTTCACCCTTCTTTGGTGCAAGGTAAGATCTTCTGGACTAGGCATCTGACTGTCATTGATGATGTCGTGGACGGTATGTGATGACAAAGTCGAATCTGGATAAAAAGTTACTCCATCGAGATTGCCTTCTATTGAGAATCCGGGTGGTCATAAAATACTCTAGGTTTTTGTGATCTGAATACACAATGAATTAATGAGCTGATCCTTCTAGATGGTGATGCTGGGTATCAAATACGTCTACTATGGCAAGAAGTTCTTTATCATGAATTTCATAATTACTTTCTGGAGGGGAAAACTTCCTTGAATGATATGCAACTAGATGTAGGTGTCCATCATCTCCATATTGGGAAAGAATGGCCCCTAGAGCAAAGTTCGATGCATCTGTCTCAAGGAAGAAGAGCTTACTGGAATCAGGATGAACTAGAATTGGAGCGGTAGTAAATGCTGATTTCAAGGTCTGAAAGGCCTTCTCTCCTTCTTTGGTCCATGAGAATTTGGAGTTCCCTGTAAGCTTGGTAAGAGGTGTCACTATCTTGGAGTAATCTCTGATGAATATCCTATAGAAATTGGCAAACCCCAAAAAACATTGTACATCTCGAACACATGAAGGTGGTTGTCAATCAGGGATTGTCTCAATCTTCTTAGGGTCCATAAAAATTCCTTTATCCGATACTATGTACCCTAAAAGTTCCACTTCTGTCTTATGGAAAGAGCACTTCTCCAATTTCGCATATAATCCTTTTTCTCTTAGTTTCTCTAGGACTATCTTTACATGATCTTCATGATCCTCTAGATTTTTGGAGAATATCAAGATATCATCAAGGTATATTACAACAAAATCGTCTAAATATTCTCAAAAGATATCATTCATCATATGTTAGAAGACAACTGGAGCATTTGTAAGACCGAATGGCATGGCTACATATTCAAAATCCCCATACCTTGTTCAAAATGTTGTCTTCCATTTGTCTCCTTCTCTGATCCTGACAAGGTTGTGAGCTCCTCGAAGATCAATTTCTGTGAAGAATTTTGCTTTTCCAAGGCGTTCCAAGAGCTCTGATATGAGTGGTAGGGGGTATCTATTTTTTATAGTGACTTTGTTCAATCCACGATAGTCTACACACATCCGAAGAGTCCCATCCTTCTTCTTTACAAATAGAATAGGAGCTCCTGTTGGAGACTTCGAGTGTTTGATAAACCCCTTTGCTAGATTCTCATCAATGTTCTTGCATAGTTCTGTAAGTTCCTCTGGAGATAGTCTGTAGATTGGTCCAAAGGGTGGTTGTGCTCCCTCTTGAAGATCTATGGGGCAATCGTAAGGTCTATGCTCTGGGAGGATATCTGCATTCTTCTTTTCAAAAACATCTTCAAAGCCTTTGTACTGATTGGGTAGCTGTACTGGATCATCTTTCTTGGATTCTTGAGCTGGTATGGCATAGATCATATATGTAGGTTCCTTCCTTACTGCATGTATGAAGGCTTTGGCTCCAACATATGTTGGGTTCTTCTGGATATCTCGATGGGTGATTTTATTCTTTTCCCAATTAATGTCTGGATTATGCTTCTTTAGCCAGGGCATTCCAATGATAACTAGATGTACAGGGCTCGATATTACATTGAAACATATGTGGGATTCATGGTCACCAAGGTGTACTCTTAATGGTGTGGTTTCCATGGTTATATTCCCAGATGCTAGAGGTCGTCCATCTACTACTTTAGCTACTACTGGTTTGTTCTTCCGAAGTACAGGAATTCCATATTTCTTAACCAATCCTTCATCGATGAAACATGAGGAGGCTCCTGAATCTACTAGGGCTGTAAGGGAAAGGGTCTTCTTGGGCATGATTAACTTGACAGGTGCAAGACATGTTTCTATGGGTGTAGCTGGAATTATGAGACCCTTTCTTATATCATGGTCCGGCTGCAGGGTCTCTTTTACAACTGGACTTCCTTGTTTCCCTGATCTACAAGGGTGGCTATGACTCTAGAGTTTGTTCTCTTGTTTGGACAATTAATTGCAATATGTCCAGGGTCTCCATAGTAGAGACATAACTTATTAACTCTCCTTCTCTGTTTCTCGTCTAGTGTTAGAAGCTGAAACCTAGTTACATCTATTTGCATAGGTTCAGGCATGGACTCATCTTTAGTAGTCGGTTGGAAAGGTTTCCACTGGCGAGGTCTTCCTTCTACTTGTTTTTCTTGTTTCCTTTCAAAAAGTCAGTTATCACATTGAATAGCTTGCATGATATATTCATTCAATGTTTTAACCTCTGGCATCGTGAGCAAAAGGTCCTTCACATCATCTCTTAAACCCCATCTGAATTGGCTTATGAAATAATCTTCATGCCAAGTGAGATCACATATCAACTGCCTAAATTCAGATGGGCGGTTACCTTGACGTAACTTCCGAAGTTTTGTTTCTGCTACTCGACTTGTATCTGCATCTCCAAATGTGGCGGAGAGTTCTTGGAGAAACCCCTCATAGTCCTGAAGTATTGCCATGTTCTTCTCCGAGATTGGGGCAAACCATGATAATGCTTGGCCACAGAGCAAGGTTCCATTAAACCCGACCTTGGATGCCTCATCAGGGTATCTATCAGGTTGCGTACGGATGTACAATTTAACTTGCTGGAGAAATCCATGAAACTTTGTGCGATCCCCATCGAACTTTTCTAGCATGCAAATCTTGGGTTCCTTCATGATAAATGATGTACTAGGCCATTGATTTACTTGAATACTCCCTTGATTTTCTTGAAGACTCTCGATTCGTTCTTGTAATTCTTGGAGGAGTGCAACTACATGCATTGGATGTCCCATCTCGACTTGTGACTGTCGATGACTTAGGTCTTCGACTTGTTGTTGGAGACTCTGAAGTGATGCTACGATCTGTTCATAAGCGTTCTCCATGATGCCTGGCCTTGGATAGAAGATAGTCTTGCCAAAATGTCAGGGGAGCACTAGATTGTGCTCTTTGACTACAGTAGACAAGATTTCGAAAATACACTTATGATTACAAGAACACCCACGTAGGGGAAATAATACAAGAATACGTTGCTAATACAAGATGTCCCACAACCCCGGACCAATAGGTATGGAAAACTGGACTAGAGATGATACAGGAGATCCCACAACACGGGATCGTAAGTATGAGACAAGGTGTCTGGATTACAAGAACTCCCGTCTAGGAGATGAACTGGATACATGAAAGAACTCGACATGATCTCGTACTACGAGATTACAAGGGGACAACATAGTATGTCTAAGAACTAGACTAGAACAAGGAACAAGACAAGAACTAGAACTGGAACTTGAAGAGTACTTAATTGGCGGTCACAACTCCTTGAGCTCCCAAGACTGGTATTGGCAAGACTCATTATGAATGTGTCCAACCCCCTCCTTATATAGGTTTTCCAAGGGCGGTTCTAGGGCAGTTACGAATTGATGATGTCATCAATTCATAGCATGGTCTCTGGATGTCAGAATCAAGCAAGAAGACAGTTTGCAAAATAATTCATGCCATAAACCTAGTAAAAATCATTACAAATCTCTAATTATCAATAAAAACTATTTAACAATATAAAATAAGAGATTTTATTCCATTTACAACAATGAAAATGGGGAGATCATGATTTTGGAAAAAAGTCAACACTAACTAACATCACTCTAATTTTTACACCCATACTGAAATTATCATAAAAAAATTAATGAATGAATATTAATGTTTTCTATCCTTTAAGGAAAACTATATTTTTCTAGAGATATTCAACTCTTGTGCTAACATGTTCTATAGTTACATTTATAAATGGTTTCTTTCAATAATCTAGAAAATTCATCAAACAATGTCATTTTTTCAGGACACTAAACTGTCCAAGTACAACACTAATGTTAAGAGATCCCCACACACTTGCATTACACTCACCAAATCCATCAAGAGCTATCTCTTTCCTAGAAAATATCCAACTTTTCAAAACTTTTTCTAGAAAATATCCAATTTATCAAAAAGTTTTAATTGATTTATTTTATTCAGTTGTGCTAAAAGTTCAGTTTTAAAAATTCTTATTTTTTCTTCATTTAATAGCCAATATGAAGTTGCAAATGTTAAAGCCTATATTTCTCTCAAAACTATATGATGTGGGCTATCAAATCCAAGTCAATATTGCCATCAAAGAATCAATATTGTAATCGAGAAAAATCATTCAATCAAGTGTGAAAGTAGGACATTTGAGTTTCCTATAAGGCTAAAGTGTTCTATTATTGAACTATTGTTAAGAAGCTGAATAACCATATATTCATTGCAAATTTGATGTGAACACAGAGATACATTGTGTTGAAAGTCCTCAAACAAACTAGTGAAATTCATGACTTGATATTTTGAATTGATGGTGAGGGTCTTTGTCTTTATAAAGATTGGAAAGAATAGTTCAAGCTTCGTGGGAAATGTTGGATAAAATGATGTGCTCCTTGGTGAGTTCAGTGCATGCTAAGAGAGTTTCCCTAAAGCTCTTTTATCTTTCACATTCTAGATATTCCAAGCATGGGTTTCATTATTCCTATCAGGTTGTACCTTTCTTCCATCTACATTATACATAATATTTTTGTATAGACTGGTCTTCATTACATCTTTCTTAAGATTGTAATTAGATCCATTTATGCACTCATTTTTTCTCACGAACATGGGACTGACAGAAGAAAAATATAATACAATAGAATAAGTGTTGCGAGATCGTACTCACATGTAGTGTATAGATTCAAAGAGAGATAGAGAGAGAGAGAGAGAAAGTGTTGCACATTCACATGCATGCATGCAAAGAATGCCAAAACTATTAATAGTAATCTTACAACATAGAAAGAAGAGATAGGAAACTTACGCAATAATGGGTATAACGTTCCCCCAAAAAACTTTTTTGGATACATCCCAAAGTGTATATATTTATAGGAACATTCTATTGCTCCCAAAAATAGCTTATTTGTATAAATAAAGAAAAAGACTAAAAAGTTGATCACTCTTTTTACAAAAAGCACCACAAGAGGTGGATTATGTATTTCTTGGATATATTTTAAAAATAATAATAAGTTTGTGAGCTATTAATCCTCGAAAAAGAAGGTTTCTTTTTATAAAAATATATAATTTCATGTGATTTTAAGATGGTCACGCCTTCATGATCCTTGAATTATCATCAAAATAAAAAAAGTTAAAATGTTTTATCTATCAAGCATAATTGATTCAATATCATTATATATAAACATGTAAAACATATTTATTATGTAACAAAAAGAATAAATATCATATATTAAACCCAATAATTCCTTAAATAATAACATGCTCCCTAGTTGAAAAGCAAGTAACCTCAGCTGATATGGATGGCCAATCATATGCCACAACATTGGAAAAATGATAAGCATCTTCCATGTGATAAATTAAATGCCTGCATGGGATTTTCAAAAATAACTTAATGTGTTTGTGATTCATATGCAATGAAAAAGTGATCATAATTGAGTAGTGTAAGTGATACTTCTTGGAGTCGTTAAGATTCTTCCATAGCATGATTTCACTAAGTATTTGGCATATTGAGTTCTTTTTTGTGTTGTACTTGATAATCTAAAATTTTATCTACTACTAAAATTTTAGTATTTTTTCACCAATTAATGGTGGATTATCAACAATATGACTATTAGGAGGAGTTCCTTGAATGTTTTAAGAGAATTTATGAAATAAATTATGAATATCGAATTAGGTGGTATCTCTAATTGAAAATAATTTTCATTAATCGTTTGTATAATATACAACAAACCATAATATCATGGTCCTAATTTTTCTTTAGGACGACATTGAATGCTTTTAGCCCTATGTTTAGTTATCTATAACCATATCAAATCATTGTCATTGATATTCTAAAAATATGATATTTATCATTCTTGCAAATGTGGCAAAGGTATTTGTTAATCTAAAAGGCATGAACATAAACTCATAATGACTAATTTGAGTTAAAAAAACTACTTTTATGTATGTCACTATTTTTAATATGAATTATAATATCTCCTCTTAGCTTATCTAATAGGTCATCCATATGTCATATTGAATAACAATTTCGAATAATTACTTTATTTAAGCATGATAATCTATACGCATCCTATAGCTCTTATCCTTCCTTTCTACTAAAAGCATAAGGGCTCCAAAGGGGGAAGAACTAGGCCTTATAAGTCCTTTTTTCAAGTCTTTCTACTTCTTTTTTTATGCAATGGTCGATGCCTATAGGGTGCTTTATGTGGAGGAGCACTACTAGGGATAAGCTCAATACTATGTTCTAAATATCCTCTAGAGGGTTGTAATTGTGATGGATAATCAAACATAAAACAATCATTATATGAAGCCATGAATGATTCGTATCCATCTAAAAGTGCACTATTATGCTCTTCAACACTCTTAACAAATATGGTTTTGCCTTTATGACATGCACGCTTTTTTTCTTATGCACACCTAATTATTCAAAATATTTAAAGTTCATGTGCATCAATCAAAGATATGCATGCCCTTGATATTCAGAAATTATTGTATGTATGATATAATCAATGCATGGGTTATAGTTATGATGGAAGGATATTCCTACTATGAAGTCTAATGATTGCAAAGGAGTAATTATAAAATTTATGTCATCTTTGCTATATAAATCTGAATATACCTTTCTTCAAGTGTAACATTGTATCTATTTCCTTGAAATACATTATTCATTCTTCAAAGAGATGATATTCTAATTGCAATTCTCTAGCCAATGATTGAGAAATAAAATCATGTGAATCACCATTGTTATGCAAAACAGAAACAATTCTATCTTTAATAGTTCCTGTCATAGAAAGCAAGGAATGAATACAAATTTTCTTAGCCATAGTGTTGACATTGTTTTCAAGCTCCTCTTAAGTCCAACTTGGATGATCATCATTTTGAATCCCATCCATATTATGTACTTTTTCCACTTGAGGTCTATTTTCATTGATGCGTGCACAATACTTGACTTTAGTATGACCTACGTTGTCACAGCTCCAACATGTTATGTGTGGTTTCTTGTATTAAGCATCCGAAGTGGAGTTTTTTGGGTTTTTTTGGTTAGTGCCTTTCAAAAGAAGAGACAATGGGATTTTTTTTTAGGAACTTGAGGCTGTGTGGAGTACTTTGGAAGGGTCATTTTTTAGGACCAAAAGAAATTGTTTCATGTAAACTTATAAGACATAGGGTGTTAAATTTTTGCTTGGAGTCCCATCTCTAAACAATTGCCATATCTACATTGTAATGAATCTTCAAAAACTTTTTCGAGCATGTGAACAAGAAGGAGATGTTGCCAAAATATTTTCATATAAGATGAAACATTATCACTTCTCTTCCATGCAAATTTAGTCCAAGATCTTCTAACCCATAACTGAAATTGAGGGGTTAGAAAAGATTTCACCTTTTCTTGAAATGCTTCCATATCATAGGTCGATCCATGTGAGTTCAAATAATGTTCCACCAAATTTGTGCTTTATCCAAAATATAGCTAGTTTTAAACTTAGAATTTTTCAACTTTGAATAGGATTCATTTGAATAGAAATCATCAAACTACCAAAGAGAATAAAAAGTAAACTCTCCATCATTACACCCATCAAATTTTGAAAATTGGAAGTTTTTGGCACCAACCTTGGATTCTATGTTTTCCATTCAAGGTTCAATTATTCTCTTCACCACTAGAATAATTCATTCATCTTGTGCTTGCATGTGCTGAAGTTGTAAACCTCTTTGTTTGATTTCTTAGCAAGTGTCTTGGAGTTTGTGCTGTAAGAACTGAAGCTATTGCTTGAGAAGTATGTTGGGTAGAGGTGAGTCTCCAAAGTCCTCCATGACACTATGTGGATTCATACTTTACAAAGTAATAGGTTGAATGTAAAAGCAAAATATATGCTTACCAAAAAAAGAAAGGTAAACCTTGGGAATGTAAAAATGTAGACTTGATATTTTGGTAAAATTAAACAGTATAGTTTGGGTATATTAAGATATCACATACAAATAGTGGAGTGGATAAATCACATCATTTTGGGGTTAGGTGGTGGCTCAAATCCCATCCTTGGTGAATATGACATTCTTTGTTGCCACTATTGGTTGAAGAGGTTCATACCTATGCAATGGTGTTAGTAGAGCCCTAGAGCCATAAAAGCCACCATTGCCAAGGAAGGCTAAGGATATTCAAGTTGACGCCGAGGTCTATGCCTTGGTCATTCTGACTTGACCAAGAGCGAGTGTGGGTGTGCCCAATGCCAGATGGGGTGCTTTTGATGCCAACCTATCTTTTTGCCAAGTGAACAAATCATGGATAGTTTATGGGTGCAGGTCCAGATAGGTATTTAGTATACATGAATTGATAGAGATTTTTAGGTTATGATACCATTATTACAAGACCATACTCACATGTAGTGTGTAGATATAGAGAGAGATGATGCATAGAGAGAGAAAGTCATTATTCTTGGATGGTGTAAAAGATGATCGATTAAGATCCCTCGTCTACATTTCTAGATAGGCCACATTGAATGAGTGAATCAAAGAATGAATAGATTTGGAAAAAAAAAATAGCTACCAACCTCATGATTATGCCATCATATGTGAGGAGTGAGCTTTTTCCTCCACTAATGCTTCTCAATCTTCAATCATAAAGATAGCGGACTTGGTAGTAAAGAAGTTCCAAATGGAACAAGCTAGGGAAAAATGAAATTGATTATAGGTTACAATAACCCAATCACTTAGGAGATTTCAAAACACATGAAAATACCCCTATTCTTATAGGTTTATGCTAGAAATGTGGCAAGGACCATCTCCTACGAGATTGTCCCAAGCCATCATAAAACATCACTTAACAAAATGGAGGCCACTTTGAGGGTTGTGGAAAGGAATAATACAATAATGTTGGAAAATGAATTACAAAAACCTCTTCAAGGACCATGCGAAAAGAATTCAAAAGCAGAGGAGCAAATTAGGAATCTACTTTGATCTGATTATTTGAATGATTTAAATATTTATGAAAGAATAAGCTCTATCGTTCTTGAAACGGAAGATGGATGGCCGAACTATAAATGGAATCAAGTGCAAGAGGCAAGTTCAAAAAATGAACAAGGTTATAATCAGGGACCCCAAATGTAAAAAGTTTAAGACACATGAACTCTATAGTTTGTGGAGTATCCAACAAATGAAAATCTTCTGATCGATTGATGTTTTAAAAGATTGAGATGAGATCTTGCCAAAATTGCCGCAATACACAAGAGAATATGTGAGTCAATCTATAATTACACAAGAACCATCCTATAAGAACTCTTTTGGCCAAGAGTGAATGAATTACACCTATTCTAGAGGTTTTAAACAATACTTAAGTGAAATGCCCCTTGACTTTAGAAAAGGTTATGCACATATATCCACATTTATTTCACCAAAAGAAAAACTTTACAAACACGAACATTTCTCAATCTTATACATTGGATACCAAAAACCTTGTAGATAGTTTGAGCATGAAGCACGTGCCAATGGACAATGCAAGGGAACGTAGTGAAGGAGATGAAGGTAAGACTTGCCTACCTATCTCATTAGCTACATTAAATAATGGGATAGGAATAGCAATAGCTAGAATGCCTATGGGAAAGGTGGGTAAAACCTAGATTATGTCCTACTAAACTAAAATTGCAATTGTTTGATGGACATGTAGATAAACTAATTGAATTTATAGGAGTGAATTTGGGCACACGTGGAGTTGAATTCAATCAGAGTTGAATCAAGCCAATAACTATGAGATACTTTTAAGTAGCAACTTCATCAATCTATTGAAACTACTACAAGATTGAAGCTTCAATTGTTTTGTATCTTGATCATATGGGAATTACTACGAGATTCAATCTCCATACAATTCAATATTGAGATATACCTCCTATTGAATGGAACATTGTGCATTAAGATGCAAATGATTTCTTCTCAAATATTTCATGATATTCTGAATCTTAAATGGAAGAGTATGTTAATGCCTTTGTAGAAAATCTTTATAAGAAGACTCAAGACTAGATTCAAGATCTCACAAATCTCATTCACAATGCAGGATAGATCGATATAAGGACCAACATATATTCCATAAAAAAAATTGAAGGATTTGAAATGTGTTGGGGTTTGAGGTCTTCCAAAGCATGCGACTAGCACAAGGAAGAAGAAGAATCTTGGAGCACAACACATAATATTGAACGTATTACCAATTGAATTACAAAGATAAGTGACTTGTAAGGGTTACGAGAGTATATACAAGATGGTGGAAAAAACCTCCTATAGAGGGAAAAAAAAGTATCCCAGCAATCCTAAGTGTGTTCACACACATCACTACCAAAATATGTCAACAAATACCCCCTAGGATTGATTTGGTGAACAAGACTCGCACTTATGTATAAGGAAGTGCCAAGCTATATGGAAAGAGATCAATCCATAAAAGGAAGTAAGCCCAAATCTTTGCAAAAAGCTTCAAACTTCTCCTGAGGCAGAGCCTTTTGTCAAAAAATCTTCATTGTTATATTGTGTAGGCACATATGGCAAACTGATCTCCACAACACAAAATCTCTTCCTAACATAATGATAATGCACCTCAATGTGCTTTGTGTGAGCATGGAACACAAAGTTCCTTGCAACTCCCAATGCACTTTGATTGTCAATGAAGATGGTAATGGTAGAAGACTCACCAACACTCAAATCAGCCAAAAGGCATTTGAGCCACACACACTCAACAATCAATGTGAAAGTTGCCCTATACTCACCCTCACAACTAGAAGTGGCCACAATAGGCTACTTCTTACTCAACCAAGATATGCATGACCTACCAAGCATGAAGCAAGAACCATAAGTGGACACATGAGTATCATAGCAAGAAGCCTAGTCTGAGTCAAAAAAAGCATATAAATCTGGTGGTAATGATCTCCCCCTTGGGATAAAAGAACCCAAGTAGTC
Organism: Ceratopteris richardii; assembly: GCA_020310875.1. Classification (NCBI taxonomy): domain Eukaryota; kingdom Viridiplantae; phylum Streptophyta; class Polypodiopsida; order Polypodiales; family Pteridaceae; genus Ceratopteris; species Ceratopteris richardii. Next base: position 184,274,843 of record CM035417.1, on the reverse strand, counting down.
GGCTACCACTAAAGTAGCAAAAGATGTGCTTAATTGTCTACCAAAGTTTGACACATGGGTAATGCATAAACCTGATCATTTGAGAGATAACAAATTGAATACCATGTTGTGTTATGCATAATTAAATCAAGCATCCAACAACCTACTGATAAAGACAACATCAAATGCATCTCCAACATCATGAAGACTCAACTGTAAATGCGTTTCCATAGGAGTGGCAATTGGTTTGCAATATTCAAGGCCAAAATGCTACAGTAATATGTCAATATATTTTGCATGACACAAAGCTATTCCCCCATCAACTTGCATAAATTGAATGCCTAAATAATGATGCAAATGCCCCAAATCTGACATCTCAAAAGAGGCATATAAATCAGCCTTAAATTTAGCAATGTGTTTCTCATTAGTATCAGTGAGCAGAATGTCATCAACATACAAAACAATGATCAGAAGAACATCATTTGCATGCTTAACATATAAGGTGCTCTCAATTGGATTGTTCTCAAAACCATGTGCAAACAAGTAGGCATGTATCAAAGCACATGGTGCTTGTTTCAAACCATATCATGCCTTTTTCAAGTTGCACACTATTTTCATGCTCGTTCTGTACAAAACAATGGGGGAAAAATACATAAACTTCTCCATGTAACTCACCATTCAAAAATGCAGTTTTAATGTCCAGGTGATATACATTCCAACCATGATGAGCTGCAAGTGTAGAGATGCTATGAACAGTGGCCATTCGGCATGTGGGTGCAAACATCTCATCAAAATCAATGCCTCTCTCTCGAGCATAAGCTTTTGAAACAAGCCTAGTCTTATATGTGTCAACTATTCCATCAGGTTTACGCTTCACCTTGTACACCCATTTAGTGCCAATGAGCTTTTTTCCTAGAGGAAAATCACATAAAGACCAGTTACCATTCTTCATAATAGCATCATATTTTGATGGCATAGCAATCATCCAATTTTCTGAATTTTGTGCTTCATCAAAAGAAACAGGCTCATTCTCATCACAAAGAACAGAGGCATCCATTTTATATGATGCAAAGAAGCACTATGAGAGCATGAACGAGTACAATATGAAATATCTGTATCTAATTTGCTATCTCATGAAGTCTGCACCAACCATTTAGACATAGTTTTTTCCTCCTCTATATTAGTTCTCTTACCAACAAGTGCATCATGCAAATCTACATGAAAAATGGAATGATGTGCATTATCATGTCAAACCTATAAAGGCTAAGAAATTGCCTCATTTGGACAAGCACTTCATTGTCCACCTATAAAAAGATTGAGAAAGGTTTCATACACATCTTTGGAGCTACTAATGTCTCCTTAGTACATGAAAGTAATGGCTGAATTGCATCCTCTACAAATACAACATCACAGCTAACCAAAATGCATTTAATATGTGGATGTTACAAACAATAGCCTTTTTTTTCAGAATTATATCCAATAAAAATACATTTCACTGCTTTGTCATCCAATTTTTTGCATTGTTGTTCATGCACAAATGCATATGGTAGACAACCAAAGACATGCACATGAGCAATAGATGGGTTCCAACCCTGCCAAGCCTCATATGGAAATCAAAAGACATATATTCCCCCTCTCGATCAAAATGAAGGGTGCCCAATTTAAACAAGTTTTGTCCATTCTAGTGTGAACAAATAGTTTTTTTAAAAACTCTATAAATAGAGAACTCACTTCATTTCACACTTTTTGCAACTTAAGAGAATAACCAAGCAAACTGCAAGGAAAGATTGCGTGTTCTTTCCTAGCCCTCATCTATGGACACAATGCCTACCATGGTTGCACCCCCCCAAAGACCACAAAGTGGTTCCCAGAGCACATTTATGCATGCGTCACATGATGGCACACCACTTAGGAGCAATCCATCACGAGAACATGAAGTGTCCAATAGACAAGAATATTTCACTCCAAGATGATCACACTCAAATTCAGATGATGAGCCACCAACAAGGACACCCATCAAGGCAAGACCCAGACAAAAGCTATTGAGAAGGGTTCTATCAGAGAGCGATGAGGATTCATCCCCGAATTAGGAAAGCAGCAATCAACCACCATGGAATGATATGTAAATTCGAACGAGCCATAGGGTGACACATGGAGGCAAGACACTTCCACAAGGACAAGGGCAACTACCAACAGAGGAGGAAAGGGAGCAAAGTCAACAACCACATCGACAACAAAATGTGCAAGATGAAGCTGGACCCTCACATTGTGTACATCAGAGAAAGAAAAACTATCAACCATGATGTAGACCTCAACGACAGTCTAACATACCTCCCAATGCAAGAGCTCCACAAAGACAAAGGAGGCACTATAGGGCTTTCGGAGAGATACGGCACTACCAAAAGTCCATTGAACTACTCATACCACGAAGAGCTTTTGCAATGGTAGTAAAAGAAGAACTACAAAGACACTATGCAGGTCTATGAATATAGGAGATAGCACTTGAAGCGCTTCAAGAGGCACTTGAGGCCTATCTCATCTCCATGCTTGAGGACTCTAACTTGTGTGCTATCCATGCCAAGAGATTAACCATACAACCCAAGGACATTCAGCTAGCAAGAAGAATAGAGGAAATAACCCATGACATGTGTATATTGTACCCTTTGATAGGCCTACTTTATGATGTAATACAATGATTAATAGAAAATTTTGTTTTTACCTATATTCTTTGTGCCTTTTTTTTTCCTCTCTCACTCTCTCTATCTTTGACTCCCCACCATAAGTCTATGCAAATAACTTTTCCTTCAGTGAGTTATATATGGAATGAGTTGAACCTGCATGCATTTGCCTATCGTTTTTTGACTAGATATGTACATGTACCTAATATTGCCCCACAGGTCATTTTCATGCAAAAAGACCCCCAGCCACAGAAACGTGGGATTCAGCCCTACAACTTTTTTGCAAGGCTGAATCCCGCGTTTCTGTGGGTGGGGTTTTTTTTGCATTTTATGGCCTTGTTTATGCACCCTATGTATACTTGAGAATATAGAGGCTAGTCACTCGAGGTAATCTTTCACTTGCTAAGACTTCAGTGTATAGTTGATGCCACCCATTACCAAGAGAAATTGAACAATATCATACTATCCTACACTTTGGAGCCCATATAAACACTAAAAAAGGCCAAAAAGGCCCCAGCCACAGAAATGCGTGAATCAACCCTACAAAATTTCTGTGATTGGGGCTTTTTTGGCCTTTTTTATGCTTTTTAAGATACCACAGACCATAGGCACCATAGATAGACCATAGACCATGAATAAAAAGACTTAAAATTACATACAATTTGTGGAGACAATGGTAGGTTTAATTTATAAAGCACATTTCATACACAGGACTAGACAAAATAGGAAAAACTAAAGCTTGTATTATCCAAACATTAACATCATTTCTGAGCTACCTTCAATTTCTCTACAACTTTGTTTCTCCTTTGGAGGGATTGAGACAGTTGGTAAGTCAATATGGATCTTGATATTACATGGGGATCTTGCATTCCCAGACCCATGGCGATACCTATTTGCCCTAGTACTTTTTCTCTGAAGTTAAGTCCTAATGTAGTTACAACTTAGGATTTCCTAACCAAAATGACACAATTAGTGCCTTGGGTAATTTTACATAGACACAAAATTTTGCTAAGGGCCTTCAAGCACCAAGTCATGAAGTGCCCATCCAGACTGTAGTCTTTATGTATGATAACAAAATCATCCTTTGGCAACTTTCCGATGTAGTTTGCCAAGGATGAACCACTCCCGCGAGAAGCTCGATCCCCACCAGATCTTGTTGCAAACTTATCCAGCTCAATTGCTTCCTGTTAAGAAAAAATGAGAATTCAAGCTCTTACTTTGTTAACTTAAATTATCCATTTATTTAATTTAATTACCACTTACATCATGAAGCTTGTCTTCTTCCTCCCCTCTTCCAGGGGCATCAAGATCAATGTTAGAGTGGGCCATGCCACTCTGCTCTACTATGGGGGATGTTGAAATTTTCTGCTTCATTATCCTCTCTCGCACTGCGCTGAACTCCTCCTCTGTAGTATAATTGTTGTCATCTTTTAAGATATCTACACACACCATTGATATGGTGCCTGCCACAAATCTCCAAGTGGAATGGTCTTCTTTTCAAGTATGTCAGATGTGTTGTCAAGCAGAACATCTGACATTGTTGAGAAAATACTCAAGCATTCGTCTAGACATAGACCCAATGCCTTCTCAATGTCATGAAGAAAAATAAATTCCTCTCCATCCACAATGATGATGGAGAGATATTCAAGTTCCACCTCTAGTAATGTGGGCTCAGAGGGGTTGAGATTTGAAGGGGGGGCCTCCTCCATGCTTGATTGCTCACGTAGTTTGTCCTCAACACCACCAAGGAAGTCTTGGTAGATTGTAATGCTTTCTTTTGGAAAATTTATGGCCTCTGGTTGAGGCTCATTCTTCTCCTTAACAGAACCCCCAGTGACAAGGTTGAGGAGTTCAACGGGTGTAGGTTCGAGCTCTTTATTGATGATAAAATATGTTGTTGCAATGTAGGAAAGGTACTTTGTACCCATCCTCTTCTTTTTGTTAAGTTTCTTTACTAATGGCACAGAGTCATCTAATAAGTGCCCTGCATTTTCAAAAATTTCCATGAAGCACTTAAGGCGCTTCATGAAGGCTTCATCGCCTTTGTGTATGTATAGTAAAAGGTCAAATGGGACCCATTGACACACATAAGGTGGTATTTCTATAGAGTAATGCAAGATGTAGTACTCACAGAACTTTATGATTTCCTCGAGCACATTAGAGTTCAGTTGAATTGTTTTGTTTAGATGAAGGACTCTAGGCAATAGGTCATACAAGTGTGTTTGACCTTTGAACTCAAGTGATTTCAAGAACTCATGGAAGAGTTCACGAGGACATTTGGGTTGCAGGGTACTAGAGGTTGAGGTAGCCATTGCGCGTGATACTAGCTTGTGTACTTGCTCTGCGAGTGCTTCTAGCTCTTCTTGGTTGCAAAAGTGAGAAATGAGAGAATAAGTGCTGCTTTTATAGTAGTTTCAAAATTTTAAAGTAAGTAGGACCCATTTTAAAACTAAAACTGATACCTTCAAATAAAAGAATCATGCATAGAACTCTCAAAAAAAACTTTGGCTCATAAAAAAGATTGAACAGAATCATTAACCAGAATATGATACACCACATCTACACAATAGAAAAAATAAATTCTTAGAACTTTAAAATTATAATAAATTGCCATCGGAGAAATCAAAGATTTGGCAAATTGTACATCATATTGAGATCAAAAAATTTTACATGCTACATGTCTTGCATGTTAATTACATTGTAGCAGAGGAAGGATTATAAATGGAACATAGGTTGTGTGTACACTCTAGCACTCAAATAGTTCTTGAGCTATAACAATGAAAGTTTAGTTCCATCTACACTCCATTCAAGAAGGACTTTAATTTTATCCTCCAACCTCTTACCAATCTGTAAACAAATAGAAAACTTTAAAATAACATATTTGAGTATAAAAATTTGTATAAACAAAAGAAAAAAATAACATATGCTATTTACCTTATGCCCTTGTATTCTGAAGTTTGATTGATCCAGATCCTCAAATCCTATTATTACTAGATGTTCTCTCACGTTGGCAAGAGTCCAATGATGATTTGCTGAAATAACTTCCATTACGTTGTTGGGTAGATTTATCTTAATTTCTAATGAAATTAAAAAACTCTCAGAACTTTGTAATGGTATCCATTCTTCAATTTTACACACCCAACGATCATAATAGAATCTAATGTACAATGGAACACGATGTTTCAAGTATCGAAATCCTATGTCTGTTGCACCAATTTTACAAAGGTATCTATCTCCTTTGGTGCATCCTTCTACAAGTCCCCAATTTTCACCTAGTAAACCCTCTATGTGCTCATACGTGATATCTTTTGACATGAACATTGTTGAAGTCTCTAGAATTGTGAATATTTATGTGCATCACCATCTTATGCTTCAAAGATGTTAATGTCCATATATCATGTTGTGGCCACTCGAGCTTTAAAAGAGAATCTACCTTAATCATCTCTAACTTGCCAAAATCATTTGGTGAAGAGGGTACAACATATGTATGTGTGTAAAAGAAAACTCTCTCATGTAATAGCTAAGCAGGACGGGCTTGTGGAAAGACTATCGACCCAACATCTGCATGCAATGCTTGGAAAGTACCTGTAAGACTACAAAGTGGTTGTTCTTCCACCAAGGTAGAAGGAATTATGTCTACAACAAAAAACTACACAACTTAGCTAGGTATATTATGAAATTTGGACAAAATTCAATGAGTAATACTTACAGTTGATAGGATATGTCATTTTGTTTGAGTTTTCCAATTTCATGCTTGACATTGCAAAAACATGTTGTACAATGGCAACAGTTTCACCATTTTTGAGCTTTTCGAAGCCTAATAAATTCCCTTTCCAATGAAGATCCAAGTTTCCACGATCTCTTACAAGGTGAGGACAAAAACCAGAGGGTTGCATGTACACCCATGCACCTTTGCAGAACTCATCTCCTAACCAAATTCCTTCTATAGCCTTGATATTGTGACATTTTATCGCGCTAACCGTATCTTTTGGACATCTATGAGATTTAGGTTTCTCCATTGGAGTTCAGGCTATGGAAGTGATAGTAGGAATTCAAAGAAGAAGATGCACAGAGAAAGAAATGGAGGTGCAAGAGTTGCAATGGTGTGCTAGGGAGAGAAAGTAATGGAAAGAGATGACTTTTTGGGACTTGGGTATGAAAATGTGAGGTTTTGGAGGGAGAAAGTTGTATTTTGAGTTATTCTGAAAAAGTCACTTTTTTCCGGTTAGTTCATGCATGGATTTTGATTCAGAACTCAAAAAATAGCACTTTTGATCCTAAAAAGTGATTGGGGGACCATTAAATGGTATTTTGATGAGTTTTATAACTTTCTAAAAATTTTGAATTTTTGAGCCCAGGTAAGTTACGAAATTCCTTTCTCTCTTTAGAGGCAAAATCTGAACATAGGGGAATCCTTTCCCCTCATCCCCCTTCAGCCTAGTGATTTATAGGCTATAGTCTTTGTCCTCCACCCTCCTCTCAATTGTCCATCACTAATCACTCCTTAATCCAAAAGGCCCGTGCAAGGTTCATTTTTTTCCCTAATGGCACTGTGAGGTAAGATGTTTGGTTTCCCCACTATCAAAATACCAAACATTTGAGTCTATTGTAGATATAAAATGTTCATGAAAAGATGGGTCACAGCTACAAACAGTATTAAATGCCGGTTATTCATTCTACACAAGATTACCAAACTCTACTTTAGGTATAGAGGCCTTTGCAACAACCATTCCAAGCTCCTTTTTCTTTGCCCCTTTTGCAGCTAGTTTTGGACAAATCTATATGAGATGATAATTTCTTTTATAATATTTGCATAACTCTTTTTACTTTTCTGTTTTCTTTTCTTCTTTGTCTTCCTTTCTTAACTATGCAGAATTAGCAGATTTTTGCTTACTAGTAGATGAGCTCCATTTACTTTTGCCATTTTGACTAGTTAAGAAAGCTTGATATACAACATGCATAATGGACCTATTCTCATTGGATTGTTCTTCTTGCAATAAAATAGAGACGAACTCCTCAAATGTTAAGGCATTTGGATTTCCTTTCATCATCAACGAAAGACTAGAAGCAGAACTCTGATATGAGTCTGGAAGAACATTAATAATGGACTGCACAAGTGAACTATCTCGAAAGGCTTCATCAATACAAATCAAATGATCTTTCAAATATTTGATCTTTGTCAAAAAGAATCCATAGAATCTCCTACATTCATATACTCACCCTTCAATTGTTTTCAGAGGTAAGCAACATCAATACTTGGGCTATCCTCATAGTTTCTAGCATGCGTTCATAACATGTTTTATATGTACGTAATAGATGACCTACAAAAATTATTATATATACCTTCATAAGTTCAGAGATATCCAAACTTACGAACTCAAGATATAAGACACAAACACATACACATGGGGGGGGGGGGGAGAAAAAAAAGAAGCACACACAACAACAACAACAACAACAAACAAAAGCAAGAGACTTAAGATCAATATAAGACATGAAAAAAATATACAAACAAGAGAGAAAATCAATACAAACTGAGACACAAAAAAAACAATTAATGAAAAATGAAAAGTAATAATAGTAATAATTTTTAAAAATAAAATAAAAAATAAAAATACATAAAAATAAATATAAATTCAATAAACAAATAAATAATTTAATATATATATAATTATAAAAGATAATAAATAAAAATAATAATAATAACAAAAGTTTAAAAAGTAAATATATATATATATATATATATATAATTCAAATTAAACAAAAACAAAACCAAGCAAAAAGTGCATCATCAACTTCTATGTCTGTCCTAAACAAGAAGTATCAGAATTAAACTTTATCATGCATAGCTTGGACAAATAGCTATGACATCCCTACTCACGTCATCAGTGCCCTAGAGTAGGTGCAGACGTTAATAAAGAAACTTTCTAAATCATTATAGTCTTTAACTCATTATGAAGATCGACATGGTTGCAAGCCACTTGTAGCTCATTTGTGTGTGTTTGGATGTGTGGCATATGCATTAATCGGTAAAGCCATGTTAATGTGAATACTTTTTAGGAGTATTTATCACTTTTAAGCTCGTCACTTTTTAGCTATTGCAAAATCATTTTAAATAGCGAAAAAATAAATTCATAAAATTTCAATTTGCTAGACGAACAATCACTACTCATGTGGCGGCCCACTAGGTATCATGGCTGGAACATCGATAGTAAATGTCATTATTCCTCACATACTCCACAAGGTGGCGAGTCTATGGAGTGTGGAGCACAAAAGGTCCGCATGACTTCGTCAGTCGTGAGAGAAAGCTACCATTAATGAAGTTGTTCCATCAGACGACAAAGGTGAAACGCAATCTCTAGGAACGAATATGAGCAGGTATGGGGTCTAGCATCCATGCATGCAACATTTAGGTGCTCGCATGGCTAGGAGTTATTTCTATGGTTCTAATGTAAGAGCCATAATTTTTGGCAGAGGAGGGGCACCGTATGTTAAGAGTCCACCATTGAAGCGAAAGCAATGAACCAGGTAAGCTCAAAATCTGATATCAATCGGTGTGTCTAATGCTATGTAATTTAATAAGCTAGTTTTACAACAAGTCAAATGGCAAGTAGCACCTGGTTCTCCAAGAAGAAGACAGCAGTTGCATTGTCATCAGCAGAAGTTGAATTTGTGACCTTACCTCTCACGGCAAAAGAAGGCCTCTAGATCCAAACAGTCATGCAAGAGCTCTTACCAATGACAGAGAAAACAAAACATGTTGAATTAAAGTTTCATTTTATATGTGATCTTGTAGACCAGAAAAAACTTCATCTCTCATATGTATCAGCTCATCTAATGTGGGTTGATATGCTTATGAAGCCTGTGGGAGCAGATAAGTTCATCTTCTACAAGAAACATCTTGGAATCATTGAAATCAAGTAACATCTATGTCACATTTCAGTACTCTAGTTACAGGGGAGTGTTGAAGCAGCTTAACTACAATTATGTGGATGTGCCACGTATAAACCATGTGGCCAAATGCCATGTCCTAAAAATAATGGCTTAACAGCCGCGACTCACTCATGTGTCGCATGATGTAACAATTCGCATGTATGTAAATGCTATATTGAATCATTAATACATACAAAAGTTATTGCGTGTATCTTTGCGTTATCTCCGGGCCTATGTAGGACCCTTCTTTTCTGCATCCACAAACCACAAAGATATAGGGACTCTACAATTAATCTTTGGTGTTATGACTGGAGTAATGGGCATGCATTTATGAAACAATTTGCCTTGTTGATGCAGGTGGATATATCCAGCATATCCAAAAGTGTTAGAACACAATGTATTCTTCCAGAAAAAAGAGGATTTCCACACCGTTTACAACCTGTCTATCGTTGGTATAGATCCAGGTACTATATCAAAAAAACTGGTTGGTGAGGCAGATTGGTTGTTTTTCTTCAAGGTAACTCAACTCAAGGGGAAGATGAAAGTTAAATATGTCAGGCAAGAGTTTCATGACGCATTGATGGTGTTACATCAGAAAGTCTACAAGGAGGTACAACCAAACTACGAATTTTCTGTACAATTCGCTAGAGTCTTTGCATTTGAAAACTGTACCACTGCTCAAACATCAAAAAATCCAGCTATGAACCAAGTGGTATGGGTTGTAGCTAGAGAAACTTCTATTGAAAGATGTAGTAAGATGGTTACATTTCAGTCAAAGATGCAAAGGTTTTACAGTTGTTTGAACGATGATGCTTGACCACTTTTAGAGCCTTTGGATGCAAACTTGCAGAAACAGAAAGAAGATGTTGAGTTAAATGCTCAACAAGTTACGGTAGTTGCTGCCATAAGGTAGTGGAGGGCACTATGATTATACGTACTTTAGAATTGTTAATTGATAGTGAACAGAATAAGTTGGATAGGGTCAAGCTTGATTTGGATCAAACCAAGCTATCAAAGGCTTCTGAGTCTAAGGTGACTACAGTAGTCATTGAGATGAGAAAAAAGTTACAGGTATCCATAGATGAATTGAAATGTGATGTGGGAATGTCTCCTGAGAGGAGGATTCAGTTGGAGAGGCAAATTCAAATATATACTGTTAATCTGGAGCTATTAGGGGTTAAGCCAGATCAGAATGACAAGGTGCCTGAACTGGAGGTAATATTTAGCTTTATTGACATTGGTTGGAACATTTTTGCCCAATCTTCATCATGGAAAGAGAAGGAAAATATTCCATCCTTCCTCCAAACATCATCTGCAATGGATGCTAGTGTGGATCCTTGTCCAATTGACAACATGCATGATGCGGAGTCCACACGCATTGACTTTCATAGTGGTCTAGACGAAATGATTGAGAATGTTCTTGATCCAATTAGCAGCTCAGATATTCATCTAGCTAGTCACAACTCTGTAGTTGATAATGATCCCGTTGTTTGTTCAAACAAAGATCATCTACAGAATACAACTTTTGATCCTAATCAGAGTCCAAATAGAGATTTTCTTCAAACAAATGCTACAAATGAAACCTCCTCGAAGTAAAACTATTGTAACCCAGCCTCAAATTCTGACATATGTGGATACCCAACAAAGGCTGTAGGTGTTCATGTACAAGAGGATGCCACTCTAGTGCAGTTTATGGCAAATGCAAAAGGAAATTCGCAAGTACCTGTGAAACGACAGAAGAAGCCAATCCATTTGCACCCAATTACAAGGTAGCAGACTACTCGGTCACACTTGAACGGAGGTAGTGTACCTGATACTATCATCACAGTTTGTGATCAGCCTATTTTGTATCGATGTTATTAAAATATTTTGTTGTCTCTGCCTCATATTATATACCCTATACATATTTGATTGCTCGATTGTGTCATTGATTGTAATGATGTAAACAATTCTTCTTTTGGTATTATATGGTCAAAATGGCATTTGTCCATAACTTAAGCACCAATTTCGATATAATTTGAAGTCTTAATGCCATCACAAACATTAGGAATGCATTTGTATGAATTTTACAATCAGTCCTCTCATGATGCCTTTTTACAATGATATGATTTGGATAGTAGTAAATAGTTTCAAAGTGAGGAAATTGATTTCACTATTTAGTTCTACTGTTCACCTTCTTACAACACCTCTTTCTAATGGTTACTATCCACACGTGACATTATCCAAATTGATTAGCTCTCATAGGATTTTGTATTTAGCCTATTTTGTAACGATGTTATTGATTGTATTTATCCTATTCTTTACAATTTTCGATAGACTAACAATATCATTGATTGTAAGTTGTAATGATGTTTGGCTTATAGGTCAGATAAAGAACAAAGTTCCATCCACAACTGCCACAAAAGACAGTCTTACATCCTCAGCAAGTCAATATCAGGCTGCAACAGAAGTTGAGCACAAAGATGCCCAAAAAGGGAAAAAACTAAATAAAGTATCAGTTTCAACTCAAACAAATCCTATTTCAACTCAAACATGTCCTATTTCAACTCAAACTGATCTTATTGCAACAGTAGTTGAGCAGAAAGTATCAGTTTCAACTCAAATTAATCATGTACTAGTGTTTACACCAAAAGGCAATCAAGAGCCTAAACAAATACTAGGCAAGTCAAAAAAATGAAAGAGGTTGGATCATGTGATAATGGAACCGGAATTTATTGAGATAGAAAGGGACCCTCCAAAGATTCAACGTGGTCTAACAGAGGAGGAGATACAGGAATTGAAACCTATTCACAAGGATTTACAACCTAGGGCTCTCATTCTGGAAGTTGAAGTATTTATGAATATCCGAAGTAAGCAGGCCTTTCCTGATAGTAATGCTTTTCTTCAATGGTGCCTTGAACGTTTCAATGTCTAGATTTGGAGTGCCTATGATCTAGACGAGGTCAACAAATATATTCATACAATCTTCCCGATGTTCAGGAGGAGATTTCTGGATATTTGGGGGAGGGATCAGTGTTTTTGGAATTTTTCAATCCATTTTAAGAAACTGGCTCATTTCTAGGACAAGAATGTGGAGTATGGGCCTGACAATACATTGAAAATTGATACTACTGCTTACATGTATTTTACAGCATTAGAAGATGTTGTCTAACGTTACCAAAGATGACAATCAGTGAAAGACTTAACTATCTATCAGGAACTCTTTGTGATCAACTTTGGAAATGGTTAATAGCCCCAAATCGTATTGAGTATGCACATTGTTTCCACATTAATTCATCTTGATGAAGAGAGTTTGTCTATATATCATGGAATACATCGAGACCATAATCAAGATTATAGACAAAAAACACTGAGTAATGCTTACTTATTTCTAGTGATGCTCTGGGATGGTTAGTCAAAGATAAAATTGAACAAGGAATTATTAGAGGTATTTCTATGCCTGGATGAAAGTTAAAGAGGTTTATACCTTAAATCCAATGTTTGCTTCTAATCTCTGGTTTTTGTCATAGGACTCATTATGGACTGGATGGGTGAATGCTGAAGAAGCATCTCCTTTGCCGATTAAGATGAATAAGTGCAGGAAAAAAGACTAGCTCATGGAATAGCCTTATGTCTGGGCAAGATATTGTGGATCCTTTCTTCATTGATGACATTGCTGATTTATCTCTTGGTTGTAAACAGGTGCTTATGGATCAGAGGGAGCTGCTCCTGAAAGCCATGGAGAAGTGCAACCACTACAAATATTATGGAGAGCACAAATATTATGGAACATCTCGGTTGGAAGAAATAAAAGATGCTTTGGAGATGGTAGTAGGAATCAAATTTTAAACTGTTGGAAAGAAATGAAGTTTGTTGGACAGGCCTACCTTTCTAGTATCTCTGATGCTCCTATGCATCAAGCCATGTATTCAAAAATCATATGTAATGTTAGATACCAACAGTGGAGGGTTGCCCTCTCTAAGATGTATTGTCCCAAGAGGGCCTCCCCCTACACACCTATACAATATTTCCTAAATTTAATTTAATCTCTGTTCTCCATCAAAAAAAAAACTTTAAGTCTATGGGTGGATTCAAACTATTTCGATGGAACATAAATGGCATTTCCTTCCAAAAGCATGCTTCCACCTGCACATCAATTCATCTGTTTCAAGAGTGCATGTTTTGTTCTGAGGGGGATAAGCTTCCACGCTTTTCTTTTTTCCTTTTGAAATCGAGGTTCAGCCTAAGCCTACTCCCCCGGACTTTAATTTTGAAATTGCAACTATACAAGTGAACAGGCATAGTATCCATAAGCATCTCTACCCTTTTTTTTAAGACAACAAGAAGATTAGATTAATGATGGTATGTGTAAGTGTACATTAATTGGAAGAACCCCGCACAAGTATCCTAGATTACAATAAATACTCAGCAAATACTTCTAGAGCAAGGGACATACATCTGGGCAGGATACAAGTCAGAGAGATACAAAGGTTCCTGATACACAAGCTCATGTACATGAGAAATCATGTCAAATCTGGAACTAAAGTACAACTTAAGTAATGAATCTCTCCACTGGTTGGGGGAGGTGTTATACAGATGTTTAGACGGTTGAAAATCCTTAGGAGGGGCTGTCTTGATAGCAAGAAGACACCTCACTGCAATGTTTTTGAACCCTCTGCAGCTCTTGAATTTCTGCAACATGTAAACATCAGCAAGGTGAACAGGCATGTGGGAAGTGCATTGAAGAAGCCTCTCCTACAACACCTTTTTGTGCAGCAGCAACACCTAAAGACAAGCAGGAGATAAGTTAGTGATATCCATTATAGCAGAGTCCTGAAGACCCCACCATTGATAGTGAAGTCATTCCAGCTAGAGTATCCCTTCTTGCAACACTTGTGCTCTCCAATTCCCATTTTGCAATCGTTCCATAGAGATAGCCATCCAATCCAGATGCTTTCCTAAAGAAAAAGTGGGAATGAGTAAAGTACTTCTCATTAGGGCAACATGCCTTTTTAACCTCCATCCAAGCCTTCCATAATCTACAACAAATGGAATTGCCTATAGTAACAACATAGTGAGGAGACACAATAATATCCCATAAAGAATGATCTTGCCAAGATTTATAGTTTTCTATATAAAAATGTTTAGTGTTTCTTTTTATCAGGTTAGCCCATATGTCAGAAGAATTTGGGGATCTAGCTATCCATTTAGCAGCTTTATTAGGGAGGCAGAAGATGTTCCACTTGATTGAACTTCTCAGCACAGAAATGGTTACTAAAGAAACTAGTTTATAATTATCCAGTCAAATCGTGTACTACATAGTGCCAAAAACAAAGTTGTCCAACATCACATGGGTATTACAAATTCCAAGGCATACTATTATAAACGGCCTCATACACATCACCATTTTTGGTAAACGTGTCTGTACAATTGTGGACTGGTGACATGGGTATTTTAATGCATCTTACAAGATGGGAATACATATAAGCTGGTGGTCTTGTTTCTAACAGCCAGTAGACATTTTCTTCTAGTCTCTCATCATTTAAACCCACCACGTAATATGTTCCTGAAGCTATCAGCTTGTTCCACGCATCCATTGCATTCTTCGGACTCAACAATTTTCCTTGTGTGCACTTTAATAAATAGAATACAGCTTCATCATTGTCCTCTTCTGCATTGACTGCAAAGTTGTCACCCACTGCCAATGCATCTGATAGGTAGTTTCCATCACCTTCAAATGCAAAATTGTAAAAGGATGAGTCTTCTGCTTCATCTGAATCACTGATAGGAGTCAAAGTATGGTATGCCCAATTTTGAACGTGGCATTTGTTGATGCATCTTTTCCACTAACCATGGATACAATGAAAGCAATAACATGTTAGTTCTCTAACACCAATGCAATGTCCACGTAACCTTGAATAGCCATGAATCGAATGCAAGGATGGAACTTGAGATATTGTCAAGGGAGCACTAGATTGTGCTCTCTGACTACACTAGACAAGATTTCGGAAATACACTTATGATTACAAGAACACCCACATAGGGAAAATAATACAAGAAGATGTAGCCAATACAAGACATCCCACAACCCGGGAATAATAGGTACGAAAAATTGGACTAGAGATGCTACAAGAGATCCCACAACCCGGGATCGTAAGTATGAAACAAGATATCTAGATTACAAGAATTATATTCAGGGATATGAACTAGATACAAGAAATAACTAGAAAGGATCTCGTACTACAAGATTACAATGGGACAAAAAAAGATGTCCACGATACAAGACTAGACAAGACTAGAACAAGAGACAAGACTAGAACTTGAACTGGAGCTTGAAAGTACTTACTTGGTGATCACGACCCCTTGAGCTCCCAAGATTGGCATTGGCAAGACTGATTATGAATGTGGCCAACCCCTCCTTATATAGGTTTTCAAGGGCGGTTCCCAAGGCGGTTGCGAGTTGATGATGTCATCAATGATGTCAGCAAATCGATCAAGACCTCAAAATGTCAAAATTTAGCAAATAGAATGTCGATCTTAGGGTTTTGGCACGTTTCGGATGCAATGGAAGCATTGGTTTCTCGTGATTCTAAACCAATCATGAGATATATTATTCACATGGAATCTAAGGTTTAGGATGGTTTCCTTTGTCCATGACATCACCTCCCCCTCAAGTGTCAAGTTCCACGAGGAGCGACCATGTTCTCTAGCTTGGGTTTCACTAGATTATTCTTATGGAATTCACGAACCTTAATTTTTGCTCTCTGAAGGTTTTCTATTAGCTCCAAAGTATGATCATTGATATCATACATTTTCCAATGAATAAGGCATTCCAATCTTCCTCGAGAGATCCTTGAATTTAATACATGCATGACCTCAAATTCTTCATGATCCTTAATCTTGAAAGGTGGTGAAGGATTGGGTCTCCCTTGAGCTTCCTTGAGTTCTTCATGCGATATATCCTTTGAGCTTCTAGTGGAATGTTGTGGTGTTTCCAAGATCTTTGATGAAGAGTGTTGAGTAAGCACACCTCCTTCATTGAACATGAACTCTTCCTTATCCTTTACCTTCTTGATATCTTCATAACATGCATACTCCATATCATTTGTAATGATTTTTTGGGCTTCAAAGATTCTTGGTTCAGATTCTTGAGGAGTAGTGTTTTCATTATTCAAGACTTCTGACGTTTGGACTTGGATTTCTTTTAACAACTGATTCTCACACTGGATTGCTTGATTGATAACATCCTCCAAGGTATTTTCTTGAGGCATGGATAGAAAGAGATATTTGACTTCAGGATTGAGGCCACTTCGAAACTGTTTAACCATGTAGTCTTCTTGATATGTAGTTTCCACGAAACAACATCTTGATATTCAAGGCATAGCTTGAAACTGATCGATCATCTTGTCATAGCAATCGCTTCATCTTTTGCACATGTTTGATCATGTCCTTTATGATAGATTGAATCTCCTTGCATAGGGAATCCATGGTGCTTAGTCTTGATGAAGATAGTCTTGCCAAAATGTCAGGGGAGCACTAGATTGTGCTCTCTGACTACACTAGATAAGCTTTCGGAAATACAGTTATGATTACAAGAAAACCCACATAGGGAAAATAATACAAGAAGATATAGCCAATACAAGACATCCCACAACCCGGGATTAATAGGTATGGAAAATTGGACTAGAGATGCTACAAGAGATCCCACAACCCGGGATCATAAGTATAAAACAAGATATCTGGATTACAAGAATTCTCTTCAGGGATATGAACTAGATACAAGAAATAACTAGAAAGGATCTCTTATTACGAGATTACAATGGGACAAGAAAAGATGTTCACAATACAAGACTAGACAAGACTAGAGCAAGAGACAAGACTAGAACTTGAATTGGAGCTTGAAAGTACTTACTTGGTGATCATGACCCCTTGAGCTCCCAAGATTGGCATTGGCAAGACTGATTATGAATGTGGCCAACCCCTCCTTATATAGGTTTTCAAGGGCAGTTTGCAAGGCGGTTGCGAGTTGATGATATCATCAATAATGTCAGCAAATCGATCAGGACCTCAAAATGTCAAAATTTAGCAAATAGAATGTCGATCTTAGGGTTTTGGCACGTTTCGGATGCAATGGAAGCATTGGTTTGTCCTAATTCTAAACCAATCATGAGATATATTATTCACATGGAATCTAAGGTTTAGGATGGTTTCCTTTGTCCATGATAGATATCCTCTTACAATCCCAAGCCTTCTCCGGGTTCACTTAGTCAATCTTCACTTCCCAGAAGACGCGTGACATCTATCCCTTTTGACTCTCACAAATGTCCCTTGAGAAATTTCACAACATTTGCAGCACACTTCAGCATTGCACCTTCAGGTTTAAGTTGTTCATGGGTTAGCACCCTTTTCACAACTGGACCTGCACCATCATGTTCTCCCTTCCCGTGTCCTGACTCAAAGAAGTTCCATATCATAGTCATGCATGTTAGCCCTGGATATCTTCCTACAAAGTAAAATGGATGTTTAGCTTTAAACTGATAAGTTGCACCATCTGACCATACCCAATGTTGGCTTAATTCAAGATTTAGCTCTCTCAACCATTGCCAATGTAATTGGAAACAATGTTGCACAAAAAGGGTGTCATGCTTCTTGTCATCGGATATGAAGAAGTGGATTACCTTTTTAGGAATACCCTCCAAACAAAAATATGTGATATGCACAAAAATAGTTACCTGGTTCTTGGTTAGCTATTTGTAATTAGCTATTACTAAGTAGCTGGTTCTTATTTAGTTTTCAGTAATTAGCTATTATTGAGAACAATTAGCTTGTTAACAATTAGCTATTATTAAGTAGTTGGTTCTTGGTTAGCTGTTTGTAATTAGTTATTACTAATTAGCTTGTTACTAATCAGATATTACTAAGTAGCTAGATCTTGGTTAGCTATTTGTAATTAGTTATTACTAATTATCTTGTTAGTAATTAGCATGTTACTAATTAGCTTATTACTAATTAGCTTGTTACTAATTACCTTGTTACTAATTAGTTATTACTAATTAGCTTGTTACTAATTAGCTATATTAAGTAGCTAGTTCTTAGTTAGCTATCTGTAATTAGCTATTACTAATTAGCTTGTTACTAATAAGATATTACTAAGTAGCTGGATCCTGGTTAACTATTTGTAATTAGCTATTACTAATTAGCTTGTTACTAATTAGCTTGTACTAATTAGCTATTACTAATTAGCTATTATCAATTAGCTTGTTACTAATTAGCTATACTAAGTAGTTGGTTCTTGGTTGGTTGATTATAATTAGCTATTACTAATTAGCTTATTACTAATTAGCTATTACTAATTAGCTATTACTAATTAGCTTGTTACTAATTAGCTATTATTAATTAGCTTGTTACTCATTATCTTCTTACTAATTAGCTATTACTAATTAGCTTGTTAGTAATTAGCTACTACTAAGTAGCTTATTCTTAGTTAGTTGTTTGTAATTAGCTATTACTAATTAGCTTGTTACTAATTAGCTTGTTACTAACTAGATTTTTACTCATTATCTTGTTACTAATTAGCAATTACTAATTAGCAATTACTAATTAGCTTGTTACTAATTAACTATTACTAATTAGCTTGTTACTAATTATCTATTACTAATAAGCTTGTTACAAATTAACTATTACTAAATAGCTTGTTAGTAATTAGCTATTACTTACTAGCTTGTTCTTGGTTAGTTGTTTGTAGTTAGCTATTACTAATTATCTTGTTACTAATTAGCTATTACTAATTAGCTTGTTACTAATTAGCTTGTTACTAATTAGCATGTTACTAATTAGCTATTACTAATTAGCTTGTTACTAACTAGCTTGTTACTAACTATCTTGTTACTCATTAGCTTGTTACTAACTAGCTTGTTACTCATTAGCTTGTTGCGAATTAGCTATTACTAATTAGCTTGTTAGTAATTAGTTATTACTAAGTACCTTGTTCTTGGTTAGCTGTTTGTAATTAGCTATTATTAATTAGCTTATTACTAATTAGCTTGTTACTCATTAGCTTGTTACTCATTAGCTTGTTACTCATTAGCTTGTTATTAACTAGCTTGTTAGTAATAAGCTATTACTAAGTAGTTGGTTCTTGGTTAGCTGTTTGTAATTAGCTATTAGTAATTAGCTTCTACTAATTAGCTATTACTAAGTAGCTTGTTACTAATTTGCTTGATAGTAATTAGCTATTACTAAGTAGTTGGTTTTGGTTAATTGTTTGTAATTAGCTATTACTAATTAGCTTGTAATTAGCTATTACTAAGTAGTTGGTTCTGAGTTAGTTGTTTGTAATTAGCCATTACTAATTAGCTTCTACTAATTAGCCATTACTAAGTAGCTTGTTACTAATTAATTTGATAGTAATTAGCTATTACTAAGTAGCTGGTTATTGGTTAGTTGTTTGTAATTAGCTATTACTAATTAGCTATTACTAAGTAGTTGGTTTTTGGTCAGTTGTTTGTAATTAGCTATTGCTAATTATCTTGTTACTAATCAGCTATTACTAAGTAGCTTGTTACTAATTACCTATTAGTAAGTAGCTGGTTCTTGGATAGTTGTTTGTAATTAGCTATTACTAATTAGCTTGCTACTAGTAACCTATTACTAAGTAGCTGGTTCTTAGTTAGTTCTCAGTAATTAGCGACTACTATTTAGCTTGTTAATAGTTAGTTATTATTAAGTAGCTAGTCATTGGTTAATTGTTTGTAATTAATTATTACTAATAATCTATTAGTAATTAGCTTGTTACCAATTAGATATTACTAAGTAGCTAGTTCTTAGTTAGTCGTTAGTAATTATCTACTATTAATTAGCTTGTTACTAATTAAATATTACTAAGCAGCTAGTTCTTCGTTAGCTATTTATTATTAGCTATTACTAATTAGCTTCTATTAATTAGCTATTACTAAGTAGCTGGTTCTTGGTTAGTTGTTTGTAATTAACTATTACTAATTAGCTTGTTACTAGTTACCTATTACTAAGTAGATGGTTCTTAGTTGTTAACAATTAGCTATTACTATTTAGCTTGTTAAGAGTTTGTTATTATTAAGTAGCTACTTCTTGGTTAGTTGTTAGTAATTAGTTCTTACTAATTATCTTGTTACCAATTAGCTATTACTAGGTAGTTGGTTCTTGGATGGTTATTAGTAATTAGCTATTACTAATTAGCTTGTTACTAATTGGCTATTACTTAAGAGCCAGTTTCTTGGTTAGTTGCTTGTAATAAGCTATTTCGAAATAGCTTGTTACTAGTGAATTGATGATTGAAAATAGGATTACCTGAGATACATCAAGAAGGTAAACAGGATGCTCCAAATATTGATTTCTGCCAAGTAAAATCCTGCTTATATCCTTCTTATTTGGTGACACCCTACTCTCTGTTATCCAAAACGTGATAATCAAATGCTTGACATCTTGTCTGATACATGTGATACGTGTTGCCCTACCAATTTCCTTCAAAAAACTATGATCAGACTCAATTGTACTTAATCGTCTAATCATATCGTAGACGACTTTCCTGCTTACTCTCAATACCCTAGAAAGTCTTGAAATATTTATATGATTTGTTGATGAATATGCATCACTATTTAGAGCCATCATCAATGTTGATCTCTTCAACACAAGCTCATCAGAATTCTTTCTCATACTTTGCAGTGTATTCCGAAGATTGATGAAAAGGGCACATGTTATATGATCTTTGTTACTGCCCATTGCATCAAAAAGTTGCCCAATACATGGACTCTGCAACATCCTATTTAGTGCCTCGATTTTATCTTCACAACATAAGTGTCTAGTTTGATTTTTAAAATACTTGATGATCTTATCCACAATGCCATCCAAGTTGCTTGAACTGCAATTATCATTACCCTCCACATTAGTGCCCGACCTTGATGTTATTGTGTCTCTATATTTCCTTTTCTTTTCCTTCCAATAACATCTTAATGCTTGCTAATCACTATCCACTATTGGTATTGTATTAATCCACGTGGTGGTGCTGGGACCCTTAGCCAAATTTCTTGTAAAATGACCAGGAACTTCCATCAGTTCGCTCGTCAGAGATTGCCTACACTACAATAACATCTACCACTCATCAATCCACTTTATTATATTGACTTTACATTGAGTATGCTCACCTGATATCATTATGTGCTCCATCACTTACGTATGTAGACTTGTTATACCACTTTTAAACCTACAACAATCATCCAAAACCTCATATGTTAGATACAATGAATGAACAATATGAAACTAAATGGACATTGTTAGGCATACTTTTAAACCTGCAACAATCATCCACAATATGAGATGTTACTCATATATAACTTCCCTTTTTTTTTTAGAGAACAGGGAAAAAGTAGATTAATGAGGGAATTGTACAAAATGTGCAGGAGCCAAGAGCCCACACCATCACCATAAAATCAATGTCATCAGTCTTTACAACGAGAAGCTGCACCATCTGACCATACCCAATGTTGGCTTAAGTCAAGGTTTAGTTCTATCAACCATTGCCAATGTAATTGGAAGCACTATTGCACAAAAAAGGTTTCATGCTTCTTGTAATCAAATATGAAGAAGTGGATTACCTTCTTAGGAATGATCTCCAAACCAAAATATGTGATATGCACAAAAATAGTTATCTGTACAGACTTAGGATGTAGCACATAGAAAAAATATGTATAGTGATGGAGTCCCTCTCACTATTCCCACTCAACATGCAACACATAAAAAAACTCACAGGCGAGAAGAGGTACTGTGGCGTACTCTCCAACATGCAACACGCACAGAAATAGTTATCAATATTCCCCACTCAGGACATAGCGTGCAGAAAAAACGCTTATAGTGATGGAGTTCCTCTCACTGTTCCCCACTCAACATGCAGCATGCAGAAAAACTCCCAGGCGAGATGAGGTACTGCGGTGTACTCTCCAACATGCAGCACGCAAAAAAACCCACATCATGAACGCTCCACATAGGGAGTTGGAAAAGCATTCCTACTCTGCAACCCACAGAAATCGCATCAAGCTTTGTAATGTCTTTTCTATCCCAAGGATACATGTTGGTGGTGGCTTCCAAAGTCTATTTCTGGCTCTTAACAGAGTCGATTTCCCACTTCAGCTTCGGCTAATAATATCCAATACAGAGCTTTTGGGTTGACCCTATTCTTGGAAGTGTGAAATTTAGGGAACTTGAAGCGCAATGAGCAGAAGCAAATGCGAGAACCGATTCTTTAGAGTTGATTAAAGCCTCCAATTTTATGTTGCGCACGTACGTCTTCCATCACCCATCAAGACAATCCCTGAAAGATTCGGTCGTGACTCGTTACAACAGCACAAGATCAACAAAATAGTAGCCAAGAAATCTTCTACCTTGCACGCTCCATAACGAATGTATGGCTGCCAAAGACAATAATTAGCTACGTAGAAAAACTCCCAGGAAAGATGAGGTACTGTGGCGAACTCTCCAACCTGTAGCAAGCAGAAAAACCCACGTCATGAATGCTCCAGCATGCGTACTGCCGCCTACTCTCGCCCCATGAGCCACCACCTTGCTTTTACTCCTCTTTCAATAACCATTGCACAATGTTCAGCTAAGAAGGATCAACTTTTTCCAGCTAATTAACTATGTCTGGGACATCACTTTTTTGTAACCATTAACATGCTTTCACCCTAATGCATGAGCAAAAATGCAAAAATTGGATGATAAGGCCATGAAATTTTATTGATGTAGTTATGAGAGCAAAGTTTATTGCCTATATCATGCACAAATTAAATGCATTTTTGTTAGATATGATGTATTCATTGTGGAAGGGTTGTCCAACCTTTAGTTTCATGTTTTAAGAAGACATCAATGAGCCCAAAGGATATGTATGATACATCCTTACCTCTTTTCACTAGAAGACATTCAAATGTATCATGTAATGAGGTGGATTTTCATGTTATAAAGGTTTTGAATGAGAATACATCATTCCATTTCTGATCTAGATATTCATGATGCATTTATTGATGAGAGATCCTATATTAATGAGGCAAAAGCTATGTTGAAATGGTTGGTGTAGACTTTGAGAGATAGTAAGCTAGATGCATCTTCTATGATGAGAATGAGCCTATTCACTTTCATGAGGCAAGAAATTCAAAAATTTGAATGTCTTCTATGAAATCAAAATATGATGTTATTATGAACGATGGTACATGGTCTTTATGTGACTTGCCTCCCGTAAAAAAACCATCGCCACTAAATAGGTCTTATAATTTGAAACGCAATTCTAATACTAGGATTGATCATGACAAGACTAGGCTTATAGATAAAGATTATATCCAAGAGAAAGGCATAAATTTTGATGAGACATTTTCACCTACGTGTCCAATGATAGTTGCCTATAGAATATGTGCACTTGCAACTCACAATGGTTGGAATCTATGTCAGATGGATATCATTAATTGCATTCTTGAATGGGGACTTGCATCAGATTCCTCTTGCAACTCACAACGGTTGGAATCTACATCAGATGGATATTGTTAATTGCATTCTTGAATGGGGACTTGCATGAAGAAGTGTATGCTTTTTAACCACATGGTTTTATGCAAAAAGGTATGAAACACCACAAATGGCTGAAAATGAATATAAACCTTAAAAATGCGGCTCTTGAAGGGCACGTGGAGCCACATATTAATGCTGAAAACAAGGCAAGAAATGATGCATAGTAGCCCCGTTAATAATGATTGTGTTATACCTCACTCACATCCATTGCCAAAGAACGTGGATAATTGGGTGAGAGAATGTAAGAAAATGAAGATGGCTGATGGAAAACCCAAGTACAAGGCAAAACTAGTAACTGAAGGATATGCTCTAAACGATGGCATAGATTTTCAAACAATGTTCTCTTGTGATAAATATGACCACGTTATGTATACGGATGGTGTGGGAGTTACTTGGCTTGAAAGAGCCTCCTTGGTCCTTTGAGTAGGAGGTTGTTGAATAGAAAGTCCCCAACCACCCTCCTCTTGTGCATTTATACCATTCCGTCCGCACAACATTTATATCATTCCAGCTGATGGATCGTTCTAAGAGCTATCCATATTTTTTTCTAAGGTGAACAACCTCCTCCTCATAATGTTGATTCTGTGCATTGACATTTTTGGAAATTGTCGATTGAAATTCTTATTTATTTAGACGTGGGAAGAAATGAGAATGATTGTTACTTATTGATTATCCCTCAAAGTATTTAGTGAAGTAGCTTTGTCAGAACTGGCAACTAAAATCGAGTCGCTAATGTAACCAGGCGATCCAAGCCTCGACAGACGTTAATCATCCTGCTCAATGTTTAGAACGTAGGTGATTTTTGGAAACCAGGCGCATGCAGTCTTTAGATGTCATGGTTTCGTTGGCAACACGTCAAAAAACTGCAGAATCTTCATTTGATAAGATAATGCGTATGTTGAAACAGGTTTCTCCGGAAATACTTGAGGTCAATGAAATGTGGATAAACACTTGAGGTCATGTAAATAAGCAGAGAACACTTGAGATCGATATTCAAACAGCACACGATAAAATAAAGATTAGATAGATTTCTTTGAGAATGTGAAATTTTTTATTATATGCTTGGTCACCTTACAAGCTTTATATTGAGTCCCAATCTTGAATCCTGGCACCAACTTCGAAGTTCACCCTTCTGTAGCAATTTACGTAGATTATAGTTCTTTTTTGCAATTTAAGTGCATTGATATGGATTCTATCCATATTGGCTTCGGCATCACAATCCTTCTAAATCGACATTAGAAAGGAGCTCTAACTCTAGCTCTATCCATTTTCAATCCTTCTAATTCAAACTCCCTGTTTCGACCATATAATATGGTCCTTTTTCGTGTTTTTATTGCATTACTCACCAATCTAGAATAGATATTATGGACCTTTTTCATGGTATTAAGATATTGCTCACCAACCACTTATCCTTTTATTCTAACTTCACATGCAATACTCATCTCACAGTTTGCCCACCTATGGAACCCACCATTTGTAACTTGTCCTCACATGGCTAAATAGTTATATGTTCCCCATCGGAGGACTCTCCGATCAAAGCTAAACATGGCAAGCTCAATCAAGGAAGGATTATGCTTTGAATAAATACTCTAGAGGAAATATTTATATTCAATTTGTATCATAGCACCCTCTTATATGGCAATCAATCTACTACTTTAATAGCCTTGAACTTCCACATATCAGGAAGAACTAAACATATAGTTATGAAGCTATACCCTCAATTGAGAGCTCAATGCAAGACCAAAAATTAACTTTGTGTTGGGGATGTAAGGTTCATGTGACCTTACCCCCATATTCATGTATATACATCATATATAGAGCATTGCCTCAAGAGAGATCATTATGTGGGTTTCGAGGCTCCCACGCATGTCTGCGCGTCTCTCCTCTCTTCTCTCTCCCTTCATCTCCTCCTTCCTCCTCTTGTTCTGCATACCAAAGCCCTTCATTGGTATCAGAGCATGTTGAAGGCTTGTGTGCAAGAAGCTTCAATGGAAGCTTACGTCAGAAGGGGTAGAAGTGCAGGTCGGCATCTCTTGATAGCAGTTCAGTATTTCGGTCATAACTTGAGTTACGAAGCTCTGATTGATGCGTTTTAAAGTTCTCTACATAGCTAACACAGAGGGCTACAATTAAAAAAGGGCGTAGAACCTGGTTGGGAGTTTTAGACTGCCGAAAATTCGAAAAACGCAGACTGCTATAGAAGGTGAATCTACATTCGCTATGATAACATGTCAGTTTTTGGATCATAACTTGAATTCTATAGGTCCGATTTATATGGTTCAACTTGGTATGTGTAGCCTAGAGTAGCCTCTACAACTTTGTAGAAGATCACAGTTCCAGATTCTGAGTTTTAGATTACTGAAATTGCAAAATATAGAGCAGCAATGTTACAAGTGAAAGTGAAATAGACAGCATATACTTGTTTTGTGTGTATCTTGATCTATGCACCTCCGATTGAGGTGTTCTCTATCTCCTTACGTAGCCAAGAATTAGATCTTGAAGTTTGCTAAAGAGTAAAATTTCATATTCAAAGGTTGAATTTGCTTTAGAACTTCTTCGAGAGAGAATTTTTGGTTTGCAAGCTCTTATTTTCAAAGCTTCAAGGCATTGTACATGTATGATCACTATGGTAGCTCCTCCATATGGGAGTAGAGCATGATTTTGTCACGCGTTTTGCATGTAAGATGATATCATGGTATACTCTTTTTTGAGGTTTATATCATCATGAGTTCGATCTAGTGGCATTGTGGTCTATATCTTGCTTATGCCACTTGGTTATGGATTTACTTGTCGATTGCACATATTTTTGTGAGAGTTGATTTTGGATCTTGGTTGGTACTTGTATGTTTGTTTTCTTTGCAGGTACATGATCCAGATTGGAACCTCAATTGCACACTTGTTTGTCACCTTGATTTGCTATTCTATTAGCAAATGTTCATTGATTTGATGTTGTGGATGGTGATTTCCACACGGTTATTTTGGTTCTAGAGTCCATTTTACAGAGGAGATGTTGCCGAAATTTCGATAGCTTTTATGCTAGAAGAGAACTCTAATGGATCTTGAAGCTTATGTGATAGCTTTGGATCATTGTTGATCTCCATTTACTTCGACTTGGTCACAGGTTGGTTGTGATAGGTTAGGTTTGACTATCTTATAGGATTTATTCTTGAGTGGGAGATACATCATCATCATATTAGCATGTATTGCCATCAGTTTTTGGCATGTGTATTTGACATCATCTTTGATTAGATCCGTGACAGGTGATGACAGATTACTCATTGTTCTTTGGTTATTGGTTATCTTGTTTGATTGCTCAGTTTGCAGGGGATACTCTTTTTAATTTTTCCCAGGATTCTTTCACATCTATTTTATCACTTTGGAGACTTGATGAGCAGGCTTATGCTCATGGTTTTATGTGCATGCTAGATGCATGATTATATGACATGTTGTTCACATGGTTTCTTCTCCAGCGAGATATTTATGATATGAGTTATGCATATGGATATGCAGGTGTGATCTTATTGAGAATAGAGTATTATTTCTAGTCTCTTGTTACATTATTAGTCTCTTGGATTTCCAGCATGGTATCTTCTCGGTTTGATGGCACTGACTTTTTGAGATGGAAAGCTCAGATGTGGTATACATTGGTTCGTGTTCGTGTAGGGTTACACATGTATGTGCATAGAGATGCACAAAGACCTCGTGACATGCTCGATCATGTATGGATGGATATGGATGCATTGGCCAACTCGACTATCCCATTACAGCTTATGGATTCTATATATGAGTTTGTTATGTATGAAGAGACGAGTAGTGCATTATGGCAAAGACTACACGATATGTATGCCAGTTCATTCTCCTATGGTTCATTTCAGAATTCCTCTTGTTCATTGGATAGCACACATATGGCTTGGTTGCTTGATGCATTAACCACTTTTCATGTTACTCCACATCCTGAGTGGTTTTGTCGATTCTCAGATGAGAGTCGTGGATGTGTGCACATGCCTGATGGTATGGCATATGACATTGAGGATGTAGAAGATGTATGCCTTATGCTATCTAGTGGAGCATCACTTATACTCAGACATGTACGCTATATACCTTCATTCCCTATGAGCTTGATTTCAATTAGCCAGTTGCATGAGAGCAGATGTTATGCATTCCTTGGTGAGAATCATTTTCAGTTGCAGTTGAGACAACTTATGCTTGTCAGAGGTTCTAGGATTGGGCACATGTATCCACTGCAGGTACTTCATGCGAGAGACAATCTCATCTCAGTGGAAGTTCAGCCTTATGTGCGATATGAGACTCGTCATGTCTCATTTTATCTACCTACACATAGGTCTATTGACATTCATGATGCATATGTATGGTAGGATTCAGATGCTCAAATGGATGCACATGTAGAGCATAGTTTGATTGGTCATGATGCTTATGTAGAGCATGATTTTATTGATCATATGGATGCTCTTGTGGAGCACACTTTGGATGATCAGTTGGATGCTTTAGAGCATGATGTGGATGCTCACGTAGAGCATTGTGATGATACTCCGTTAGAGTTAGATCATCAATTTGACCTTGGTATTGATGTTGTGCAATTAGCTCATGTGGAGCATGATCATACACTTCGCATGATACACAGTGTGTGATAGAGCACTTTAGCTCTCAGGATGCACAGCTTGACACATCCTTAGTTGAGAGGATGGCTGATTTAGATGCTGAGGAGTCAACAGTTATGCAGTCATTCTTGGATTCACTCATGCCAAATGTTGACAGAAATATATCAAGACATGTTGGTCTTGATGATGGTGCTTTAGATGCCTTGGACATAGGCATGGTTGACATGCTTAGGTTAGCCAAGATATCCCATGTTTCGTCAACATTCGAGAGTTTGATGTATGAGTTGTTATGCTCGAGACCAGACATTGCAGTTTCTATTGGAGCATTTGCACTTGGAGTTGTCAGTCATTTGATGATTGACAGGCATAGAGTGAGTGGAAGCTTTGCAAGAACTTCATCAGTTCTTGCATCAGTCATATATGAGCTCGAGTCTTATCGATATGAGTCTAGAGCAGTTTGAGGTGCATGGATACACCTTGTTCGAGGCAGTTGGTATAAGATGAACTGTATGGGTTGAGATCCAAACTCTTCCTGTACATTATTGTATAGTCCTACATCATTCTTTGTATATGTTATCACTTATGATCACATTGATCCTTAAGTGGGAGATTGTTGGGGATGTAAGGGTCATGTGACCTTACCCCCATATTCATGTATATACATCATATATAGAGCATTGCCTCAAGAGAGATCATTATGTGGGTTTCAAAGCTCCCACGCATGTTTGTGTGTCTCTTCTCTCTCCCTTCATCTTCTCTCTCCCTTCATCTCCTCCTTCCTCCTCTTGTTTTGCACACCAAAGCCCTTCACTTTGATCATGCTTGTACAAATAAGGGATGGGTTGATTTTTTTGGAAAGCCCATCCCAAAATCCAAATGCATTGAATGTTGTAAATACCTTTAGGTAGTTTCTTATCAAAGTGGGCGTACTTGTCCCAGACGCCGAGCCTTTAGGCGTGGAAAAACATGTTGGTACCTTCGAGCCATGGAACCTGTGCCTTCGAACAAAAATTCATGTAGTGTTTCGGGCCAATTTAAACATCGTCTATTGTAAGTCCTTCCCGGTCTGAGTCTAACCCCTCTTCTTGTGAGATAAGGAGGGTCCCATGGGTACTAAGCCCTTCCTTGTACAGTTGCAATTTTAAAGTTAAAGTTGGGGGAGTAAGCCTCAGCTGAACCTCTTTATAAAAAAAAGAACAAGAGTGGATGTACTTTGCAATATCCAACGGTGTCAGTCACCTCTTCACACAAGTGGAAGGAGAATGGAACGCGTGAGAAAAAAGCCAACATGATAATACATAAAACCACGCATTTAAAGAGATACAGATACTGATTGCTTCTGTACTGATTGCTTCTGTAAACACTGGTGTGTACAAAATACATATGGTCACGTCGGTGTGACTGTAAATGCGCATCTAGAAAAAGCTCTATTACATAGGTTAAAAACATATCTTCTTAAACATAAATATACCCCGGGGATAACCCATCACTCGAATGGAAGCAGCATTTGCAGCATAAATACCTCCATGGAAATATCCCGATCTGCCGCCCGTTTCACTAGATGGATGGATGACGCTTCATCGGAGGGACAAGAGCGGGAAACTGCGACGCTCGAAGACGTTGAGTAGGAAGACGCACGGCTGCCTAGTTTGTTGATGGCAGCGCTAGGCTCCTGCGTCCTCTTCGATAGAGCTCTTGCAAAGCCAGCTACGGCGGCGCTGATGCGATCCATATTGTTGAATGTGCCAACGCACACTTCCCTAGTCTGGAAGCTTGAAGAACGAATGTATTTGGTGGTGAACGGGTTACGGTTGGACGGTAAGAAGATACCTGCGTCCAATCTGTCTCTGTGAATACACCAAACCTGTCTCAAAAGGAAGAACGAGCGAATGGAAGCGGTTTTCTGCTCAGAAAAGGAACCGAGCACTCGATGTACATGCAAGGAGAGCGGTAGATGTGTCAACGGAGCTCTCGAGGCAGGATGTAAACAAATTGGGAGCGAGTAAGAATTGAGGAAATTTGCAGTGACAAATCTGTGCGTGTGACGGAAATTGCAGGATGATATTTGTAGCACACGTAGTAATCTGGATTCAAACGCGTAACTTTTCAGCAACGAAACCAGCAGCACGGATTCAACGTCCCAAACCCGTTTGCTTTATCCGCTGCAGACGAAGGGCCTTAGTGAAAACAGATTCGAATGCAATACAGCTGCGAGAAACAGCAGGCCTCAAATTTTTTTTTTAAGTGCAGGTTCAGCCGAAGCCCTTGGAGCTTTAACTTTGAAATTGCAACTGTACTAGTGAATAATAAGCATAGTACCCATGAGATCTATATCTCACAAAGCAAAGGTTAGATTGCCCGAAGACATAAGAGGATTGGTTTCAACTGGAAATATCATAGTTTACACTTGCCTTAGGTCCAAAGTATCTTGCCATAAGTCGGGATTGAATCTTTGCCCCCACCTCAAGAGGCGGAAGGCCCAGCCACCTTAGTTGACGTGTGCAAACACCCCAAATTTTTTTTCATTAAGAATTATACAATGAAAACTAAAGACATTGACCATTTCTTTTTCTCATCCCCTTATAGCGGCGTTGGAATGCCCGATGCAGATAGAAACTGGAAATCCTTTAAATCTTGACTTGATTTTTTTAATTATAAAAAATAATTCGTATAAAAGGAACTAAAATTCAATTTTCATCATGTTCACTTCAATTTTTAAGTATATGTTCAAGCAAGCTTTGTTGGGTATAGCAATTGAATATTCCTCAGCATTATGGAATGGACTCTATAGAAAATATGGAAAGAGAGGTGTGCCAGCCACCTTTGGAAGCCCTCTTAAAGAATGGTCGATCGAAAAATCTCTTTTTCTTTTAGGCAAAAGAATTTTCAATCGTAAGAAACCCCCATTCTTTAGACATCATAGATAGAGTGTTCTTCCTAAAGAGCAACAAGATCAAAACCAAGTGAGCCCCACATGAGGGGACGAGAGGATTATCAACATTTTTTATAAAATTCTCTAGTAATTTATAAGAAGCCCTTGCTTTGTGGGATATGGGGGGTCACATGGGTGCTAGGCCCGTTCACTTGTACAGATGTACTTTCTACTAATTAAAACTTGAAAGAGTAGGCTTTGTGAAACTTCTTTTAAAAGCAAAAAGTATATGCTCAAGCATCAACAATCACAAATAAACAAAATATCACTAATTATCGCTTTATATACTTTCATGATTATTGAATTTATAAGAGTTGAGTCAATCATAATCGATAAAAAAGTTCATTATTACAAGTTCTTATCGAAAAAATAATCATAATTTAAAATGTGTTCTCTATAAATAATTGAAACGTATATATAACATAAAAGTGAAGAAAGAATATAATATCAATTACAGAAAGTAATTGAAAAAATCAGTACTTTTTTGAAATAGTAAAATCAAATCATATTTTTTATAACTTACAAAGTAAAATACATATGTCCAAAGAGTAGATATCGATCTATTTTTCTAATTTTTCCCTCTCATTCTTTAGCACAAATTAATTACTGATTTCAATTATCTGTAACAAAAATGAATTGTTAATCATCATTAAAGAATGGAAATATGGCCTTCAAGCATAAGTAATAAACACTGAAATTTGCAAAGAAATGCATGATGAAATGCAAATAAAATATATTGAATTAACCAATGTCATATTATGGAATATTGACAAGTTTGAACATGAAAATATGAATCCAAATTTTATCCTTCTTGTCCAAACTTTGATTTGCAAATGTTGCATTTCTGTTGAAACTTAGAAAGCAAAAAGATGAGCTCCCTCCAAAAAAATCTTACAAGACATTTCATGGAGGTGGATGATTCAATCTTTTTGACAATCATAAGTGTTCATCAATATATAGATTATAACATCATATCTTTTCAAGAGGATATCAATCCATCTTAAAAGACATCGATGGCTTCAAACTACCATGGTTTAAATGAGTGATGGAACGGGCTTTGATTTAAGATAACTTACATAATACATTTTATAATGCACTGTAGAATATGAAATCTCAAAAATTATATGTATTTAAGTTTTACAACTTTTGTCGTTGCTCATTGATACGTCGATTACTGATCCCCAAGTCTAAATTATTAACCTAGAAGATGCAATCTAGCTAGTACATACTTGTAGGATGCACATAGCGCTTTTGAAGTTCGATATGCACATTGACATCAAGTACTAGAGAACAAGATTTTAGATAAATAGAAACACAGAATTTCAAGTTGTTAAACATGGCCTACCCTGGTGACTTGAGGTTTCGAATATGTAGCACACAAATTAAAAAATCAAAGTACTAAAGCTTAGACATAGAAAATGATTTTGTGGTTCATTCATGAACATTCAAAAAATTATTCGGTGGTTCTATTGGTGATACTGTACAAAATCTCTTAGAGTAAAGATAAGGGCTTTGCCATAAAGTTGGAGAGTTCTCAATGTACCTAATCCGACATACTATCCCGAGATACTAAATGAAAATATATGTGATCTACAAGCAATATAGAAAAAAACCTTTATGTAATAAATGTTATACATGTGAGACCTTAGGGCGTAGACATCAAGCTACTGAGTTGCATATTTTATACATGTTTGGGCAAAAGATAGACAATGCACATTAAAAAAAAACCTAGCTCTTCATCATGAGTGTTCAATGTTCAAAGTTGGGTTGGATATCAACCTTTCATGGCTTAAGAAACATAGATCGTAGGTTTATACACTTGAAAAAAAAAGAATATATATATATATATATATATATATATATATATATATATATATATATATATATATATATATATATATATATATATATATATATATATATAAGAGACACTAACATGAGATAGGATACGTCAAGGAGCCATGTTATAGCAATAATATGCTCGGATTTTTGGAATAAGCTCTAGGGATCATGTCTACCTCTCAAACATTGGTATGGCTTGTGGATACTTAAAAATTTAAAGCTAGCTAAAGTAAACACCAACTGCCAAAACATAATGTGCAAAGATCAAAGGTCAAGTTATCAGAAAGGGGAGGAGGGTAACAAAAGTGACAATCTACAATAGAGTTTAGTTCTATTTTTTAAACAAGGTGCCTCTATTATTTGGCCTTTTCTTACTATAAAAGAGGTTAAAAGTCATCAACATGTATTATTAAAAGCATAAATCCACTTTAAATATCGTATCCTCATAAAGAATCAATGGCCATTAGAGAGAATGAATGCTGACATTATTAATGTTTGGACCTTCGTTCTATGTCTTATGGCAAATGCTCCATTATAAAGTGTATGATATAGAGTAAAATTCTATTATTCCAATTTTCATATCATGTGTTCAGTTCTCAATGCACTCCAGAAAAAAGACAATTAAAAAAGTTAAGAAGTTAAAAGAATTTCTAAACTCAAATGGCTTTTCCCAATAAGGATGTGGATTTAGTTTTGAAGAATCTAGGTAAAACTCAAGAATTTTTTATAGGTGCACTCGACACTAAATTTTTTATAAATTGGAAGTTTGGCGTAGCCTATTCTCCCATGCTTGAACTAATAGAAAAAACAATGATACAATTATGGTGCATAGTGCCCTTGAGATCCCCCTTATCCCACAAATAAGGGGAAACTATAAAGCCTACCAAGAAAGGCTTTTAGCAGTTTCTACAGAGAAGGAATATGAATTTTTAGTCCCCTTCATGAGCAGCCCATTTGCTTTTGATCTATTGTTTTCCATAAATAAATTATAGGGTCTTTAAAGGGAGGGGACTTATTACAATGGCTTATTCTTTTTCCAACCAAGACATGTTGATATAGTTTGGTAGTGATGTGTGTGAACACACTTAAGACTGTCGGGTCACTATTTTTCCTCTTTAGCAGGTTTTTTTCCTCGCCTTGTATATACACTTATAACCCTAATGGGTTAGTAATCTTTGTACATTCACTTGGTAATACATTTAGTATTGTATGTTGTGCGCTAAGTTTCATTGTCTTCCTTGTGTTGTTTGTGTGCTTCTACAGACCTCAAATTCCAACAATTAGTATCAAAGCAGGTTGTCGCCTCATCTAAGGCATCATCAATACCCCTCTAGAATTGCATGAAAATTGGTGAGCATACTCAAGGCGATTAGGAGTTCAAAACAACTTTTTTATGTGGTGTCAAATTTTTTACCTCAGATTTTTTTGGGCTCAAAATGCGCTATCCGAGAAATTATGCAGGCAATATTATCCTTTTAATGAAGATAGGTTAATCAATAGATTTTTCATGAATTTTCATCTCAGTCTAGAATTTCTGCATTTGAAGGGCTCAAAAGTGATATTTGGAAGTAGATCTAGACCTAGGGTGTCTCTAACACTATTGTGTACATCCATGAGCTGAACATTTTTGTGTTTCACAAGCTTAAGCTAATTCCTCACCGTTTTTAAGTTATAGGGATTGGAAAAGTATAATTTTTAAGTAATTAAAAAGAAGATTGATTCATCTTATTCATGGTCGTGGGTTTAGAAAATGCACCTTGGTATATTGTGGGTTATTTCAGGTGATTGATATGTATGTGAGTGTGTTACAAGGATTGCCTCTATTTTTGTAGGTACAATTCTTGAGGTGGACATGAAAAGTAGATGCATGGGTGTCTCAAGAGTCCATGAGACGTATACAAAGATGTTATCTTGGAGCATGAAGTTTCTAGGAGCACATGTCTAGAAAGTCATGATTGGTCATGATGTTGTTCTGAGGGAGAAGATCTAGAGATGAAGATTGAGAGCTAAGAATACAATTTATGGTCGTGCATTGATCATGAACATTTTTTTTAATGATTGAGATTGCGATTGGGATTGATATTGTGATTGCGATTGCAATTGAGATTGAGATCAGCTCAGGCATGGTTGGGTGGATGAGGCTTCTCATCGAAGCCGTTTGATAGAATTTGTAATGCAGATTAGAATTCTTATAAATCTAGATAGCCAAAAACTCTCTCCCTCTCCCTCCCTCTCTCTCTCCCTCTCTCTCTCCTTGTTCTGTGCATACTGTGTTATAATCTATTTTGATCTCTTATATCTTGTTGTGCCAAATTCCGTTATTCTGTGTGGGATTGTGATTGAAGATTAAGAGAGTGTTATATGCCTCGAAGTCTACTACATATTAAGCAAAGCTTAACAAGGTGGTTTTGTTCAAGTTTTTGAATTGACAAACTTCATTGGGAAGGGAGAGATGCTCAAGCACATCCATCGATAGCTTTATCCATCAAACATGTAATTATCCCTTATATTCCCTCTTTGGAAACAGTTAAGGATGCTTGGGATACACTTATAACCTTATACCAGGCAATAAATGAGGCTGGTGTTCCTTATGTTCGAAAATAGTTGGAGAGTGAGCACATGAATGAAGGAGGTTCCATGGATTATTTTTTGACAAAGATGAAAGATTTAAAGAAACAATTGAGTATCGTTGATGAAGTTTTATCAGATAGTTCACTTGTGCAGACTATCCTTAAGTGTCTTCCAGATTCATATTAGAGTTTTGCTTCTACTCTTCTATTGATGATGAAATGCAATCCAAATGCCTTAACATTTGAGGGGTTAGTCTTTATTTTGTTGCAAGAAGGTTGGTCCAAGGAGAACATGTCTATTTTGCATGTTGCAGATCAAGCTTCATTAGCTAGTCACAAGGGCAAAGGTAAATGGAGCTCATCTTCTAGTAACGAGAAATCTACTAATGCTCCATAGGTGAAGAAGGAAGACAAAGATGAGAAGAAAATAAAAAAGCAAAAATATGTTTGCAGATAATGTAAAGGAAATGATCATTTCATAAAGAGTTTCCCAAAACTAGTTGCAAAAGAGGCAAAGAAAAAAGAGGTTGGAATGGTTCTTGTAGAGGCCTCTACAACTAAAAAAGTGTCTGCTAATCTTGTGCAAAATGAAGAATGGGCTGATAGTATATGATCAATGTCTACCCCTCATGATTGTATGCACATTTTGTAAGGCCCCCATTATGAGGAGAAGCCAAGCGTGCATTACCCAATTGATGGGAATCCCAACTTGCATGTTGGATGAAGGTCATATTGGACCATGTAAGGTATTGTAAGGAAAGGGAGTTACCAGGGTCCCCAATTGTGGGGTCCAGGGCAGCGGGGAGTAGCCCCGACTGGGGGGTCCAAGGGGGCCAACGGGCCCCCTGGCTGGGGGGGTCCTAGGGGGCCAATGGGCCCCTTGGTGGGGGTCCAAGGGCAGCACCCCCGGCACGATGGTAAAGGGAATATTCCATGGAATATTCCCTATCGGAGTCAGAAATCATTTATATTTGTTAGGTCGATTCAATCGGCCCAAGCCGTGTATGGCAATTACGCGGGCGGTGGCCGACCACGCTCTATCGCCCATGTATGGCCGTCCATGGAAGGCCACCCATGATCCTATATATACATGACTTCTGCACTACCTAAGATATCGAATTGAGCCAACATACCTCTACCTTGTATCTCCCTATCTAGAGTTGTCTAGATCACCATTTAAGGTCTACCTTGAGAGTGCACGGGTGGACAACGCCATCATTTTTGTACTTGCTACTAGTAGAAAATTGTTGAGATTCTCCTATATCTGTTATCTTCTCTGCTATTGCTCCTGTGTTATATTGTGTAACTTTTGTCTTACATGGTATCAGAGCAGGTTAGGTTGAGAAGTATCACTATTTTAGCCTACTAGTAGACTAGAATATTAGTAGATTATTCAAGTGATTACATGATGGCTTCATCGTCGAACAATGGTCTTGGTGCTTCAGCTAATGTTAATGTTGCACCTATTCGAATTCGCCCACCTGCATTCATTGAAGGGAAGCTGGATGGAACCAACTATACACTCTGGAAGTTCAAAATTTCTGCAATTTTGGACTCCTATGAGTTACTTGACACTGTCATGGGACCGATGGGATTGGATCCAGAGCCTATACCAGTTGAAGATCCAACAAATTCAAGATTGATGATTCAGCTAGATCGAGATCTTCTACGAGCTTGGAAGAGACGGAATGATGATGCATTATGTGCGATTGTCACTAGTGTAAGTGATTCTGTGCTTACTTTAGTTCAACATACTACTAAAGCACATGACACTACAACAGATCGATGGTATACCGAGGTTTTTACCGAGGAAAATGAACACGTCTTTATTTGCCGTGATGTCGGTGTAAAGGTCAGTGTGCGCGTCGGTACCAGACCCTCGGTATAAGCGTCGGTATATAAGTCGGTATATGCGTCGGTAATAGATGCTTCTACTGGACGTACCGTCGCCTGCTGGGTGTACCGACGGCTATTTCGATGACACTACTGGGAGTACCGTCGCGTATATCGATGACCATACCTGCAAAATTTTTTTTGGGCAGAGTGTTTTGTCTTTTGGTACAACAACATTACCATGATGTTGCTTAACAAAAAACAATACAGTCTGCCCAAAAAAAACCGAGTACATGTGATGTGTACTCTAATGACAACCGAAATATGATTTCATGAAACAGAGTATTATTGGACACAAAAGAGATACTCAGAATGAACAATGAACCATGTACAAAAGAAGTTATATATTTCAATAATGAAGCATGTAGAAGAGTGTGGCAAACCACTGTCATATATGACGCTTTTACAAAATGTGGCAAAGCAATGTATTGCCATATGGAAATCAAATACAAAATATTGGTCTTCCACTGCCATACACATGCAAAGAACATCCAATGGAATGAGATAAATTCACATGAAAATTACAAACAACAAGTAAAAACCAAGTATATAAATTAATTACCTCATCGCAAATGCTCCCATGAAACTAGCACACCGCGTCCCTCCAAGTCCTGTAATAGTGCAGTCAACCCATGACTATATCTGTAAGACTCCTTCGTTCGTATTGGAGGATGAACCATTGTCAGCTCCTGAAACAAATATAAAAAGATTAGAGAAACATATATGAGAAATTTAACACAAATAAATTCAATAAATGAAATGGTACTTACAAACTCATGACACATCGTGTCATATCCGCCGCTGCCCAAATGTGATGGTCCAATCGTGTCTAGAAGTGTGGCTGCGGCATTTTGCTGCTGGCGATATTGATCAGGAGTCTGCTACTACTCGTCACGAATCATGTCCCACTCCTCAGCATCTAACCATATAGGCTTTGGTAAGCCTTCTCCGAATGCATCACGAGCCTCGGATCGTCGATGCGACATGACCTCACGTGCAGTGTGCAGAATCCACTCTGAACTGATAATCGATTGTCCATCGGCTGGTCGGAACTCCTAGTAAATCGTCTGTGTGATATAATTCTTCCGATCTTTATCATGTTCACTCCATTTGAGCATGATGGAGTGTCCAAACTGGATGGAGCAAAGCTGTCGTATGCGTACACGCATTGCTTTGCCAGCCGCATCCATCACCGGAGCTCCATCTTGGATACTATATACCTTAGAGTCATCATGGTCATGAGCACCCCAAGGTGTACGTGGTGTACTGCGTGGTGTACTGCATGGCGTACCTACATCTGACGTACTCGTCCTAGGAGTAGAAGCGGACGACACAACGTCCGTCGCACTGCCTCCACAACAACCACCTCCTCCGCCTCCAGACTTCTTGTAGATCCACTCCTAGAACCTCCTTCTCCAGAGCGTGACCTCGATCTACGTGACGGGCCAGACCCTGTATCGCGTTGAGGTGTCAAACGCACATGTCTACTAGTAGACTCAGTAGGAGATGGCTGCAAAGATGGTCGTGGTGGAGTCACAAAGCTAGGAGACATACCTCCTACGGGAGTAGCACCACCCGTAGGAGTGACACCGGCAGGAGTGACACCGAGGGGAGTGACACCGGCGGGAATGAGGCCAGCGGGAGTGAGGCCGGCAGGAGTAAGGCCGCCAGGAGTGAGGCTGGGAGGAGTGCTACCACGAGCGATCCAATACTGTGATGCAGCGGCCATATACGCAGGAGGAACTTGAGAGATGAACTCCAAAAACTGCTCCTCTGTCATGGAATGTGGAGTGACTAGAGGACTATCTCCCATCGTGCTCTGTAATAAAAGAACTCAAATAATTAGCATGCGATAAGAAAAATAATATA
This sequence comes from Ceratopteris richardii, assembly GCA_020310875.1. Classification (NCBI taxonomy): domain Eukaryota; kingdom Viridiplantae; phylum Streptophyta; class Polypodiopsida; order Polypodiales; family Pteridaceae; genus Ceratopteris; species Ceratopteris richardii. Next base: position 184,234,966 of record CM035417.1, on the reverse strand, counting down.
GGTAATAAACAAAAGAAAAAACCAAAAATTAGTACGTATTGAGCCCATAAAAGTCATGTTGGTCAAAGTCAATTGCAGTCAAAGTCAAAAGATCAGAGTCAACTAGTCAAAGTCAACAAGGTTAAGGTCAAAGTTAACAGGTGCATAGTCAAAGTGCTACAGTGCAGGTGTCAGAGTGCACAGGTAGTGCACAGTTAATTATCCACAGAGGGTAAATTGGAGAAAGTAGGTTGCAGGTTGCAGAGGTATTTTCTCTAACTTCCCTAAGGTTTAAAGTGTGTTTTTAAAGTGTTTTGGAAGGCTCAGGTGAACCCCCTCTTATGTGCAAAAGTGAAGACTTAAAAGGAAAATATGAAGGTATGTGAAGCGGCAACGTACGCACAGGTGAAAGTATGGCCCCCCATTAAAATTTTTGGTTTTAGCCTAAAGTCACTACAGGACAAAACAGTGTCACTCGCTGCCACTTGTGAAGACAATCTTGGGACATCAAAGTGAGCACCAAGATACTATGGCAGTTAGGAGCGTACGTGATCGACACACTCAAATCAAGGCAAGGACTATACTTGGACCATAATCTTAGAGTAAGCAAGAGAAGCATAGTCTAAGTGAAGCAAGAGAGAGAAGTGCAAGAGTCACCAGTGTGCGACGCAGAGAAGTGGAGTTGAAGGAGTGCATGGAGAGTGACTAAGGGATTGTGCAGAGAGTGCTAAGCGAGTCCCCCAAGGATCTCAAGGTCTCCTTGAAGTGTGCGCGTGCCAATAGAAGGTATTCATTCCTCCCCCTTAGTGGAAGCTTGGTGCAAGGTGTGCACAAGGATAAGCTTGAAGCAGGTGGAGGTTTGGTGTAGAGGAGGCCGGCGGCAAGAAGACTTTGGGATATTTGGTATTTTGTAATTGAGCACTCTGTGTGATTGTGCACAGAAGTATTGGCTTGTATTGTGCTTCAAACATTGTAATTGTCTTACTGTAATCAATCGGCAGAAGCTTCCAAGGTGTATTTCCTCTTCTGGTCTTTTCCTTTTCTCCTACAAACCCTCAAACTCCTTCTTGTCTAAGAATCCCCCAACAAAATTTGGCATGCACGGTGGGACATCCAAGGAGATTTGAGCTTAGGAGAAACCAAGTTCAAAGTATAGCAGAGGTCACGTGTCTACAGTGCTACTACAGTGCTACTTCATCAACCAAAAGGTAAATATTCTTATCAAGTGTCTCATATTAAGTTGGCTATGAGTTGCTCATGACCGCAACCCGGTCCCAAACATTGAGGGTCACCTGCAAGCAAACAAGAAGGAAGGTTGTTAGAAGATCCTCCAGTCCACTATCTTCAACCTCATCAGTAAACAACATGGCAGGATAGGTAGACTTGGAAACCTTACTCTCAAGATTAAATATAAAGTTTCCTTCTTTCAAAGGCCTAGCTCAGGAGGATCCGGATGAACACATTAGAATTTTTTTGGCACTATGTAAGACTAGAGGCTTAATGGGTAGGGAGGATGCCTTTTTGATTCTCTTCCCTACCACATTAGAGGGATAAGCAGATAAGTGGTTCAGCCAGTTTGCTGAAAATCATTTTACCACTTGGGATGTGATGAAGGATGCATTTAAAAATCAATTCCAGCATGGCAACACTGCGGAGATCATCATAGAAGAACTAGAAAATTTGAGATTGGGTCCAGGAGAAAAGTTCCCAAAGTTTGTGACTAGGGCCAAAGCACTAATGGCTAAATTGCTAGATCCACCACATGATTTTTTTGTTAAGAAATGGTTAGTTAAGCCCCTACCAGTGGCCACCCAATGCAAAATAAAGGAATTAGTGTTACCTACAGCCTCCATAGAGGAGTTCATCAACACAGCCACATGCTTGGAGCAGATAAGGCACCAGTATGGAGCAACTTCTTCCCAACCAACATATGGTACAGAAACGGAGGATCCAGTGATCCAGCTAAGGAAGGAGCTGGAGGGCTTAAAAAGAAATAAGCCCTATAAAGAGGAGGAGAATGCCATTGCTCAGTTGAGAAGGGAGATTGAAGCACTAAAGCTCCAAAAGGAGGAGGAGGCCCAAGCAGAGTAATTGGCTCAACTGCGACAGGAGCTGCAGGAACTCAAAGGGAGTGGAATCAAAAGTGGACTTTAGTGTTCCATGTGCAGCAAGCAAGTTCACATAGTAAGTGAATGTCCTCTATTAAGTGTGACTTGCCAATTATGCAAGAAGATTGTTCATGAGGCCCATCAATGCCAATCAAGGGGAATGCCTGCAACGACATACTGGACACAAGGAGGATCCCTACCAACCACAAATGTGATGGTTGTTGCACCGAATCAAGGTAACAACTATAATCCTAGATAGAGGAATAATTTTGGAAATGGGCCTAGGAGGTCAATCATCTGTTTTAGATGTGGAGAATGCGGGCACTATCAAAGTAGGTGCACCCTACCAGAAAATGCCCCTCCTTGCAGGAACTTCCCTAAGGCCAGAGACCATTATACAAATTGTTGTCCTAAGAATCAAGCCTCTTCATCCGGGCCCCATATTCAAATGATTTCTGTGCACAAAGAAGAAGTGTGTGATCTAGTCAATGAGCCATCACCATCTACCAGGTGGTGCAATTAGAAGAAATAGAATCTTTGACTGTGCGGACAAGAAGCAAGGGGAAGGTTCAAGCAGACATAGGACAAGGATCAAAGATTAAGGAATGGAATCAAGACAGAGAACCATCTGAAGATAAAGCCACCACAGGTGCAGATACAAGGCAAAAAGGAGATCTCATATGCACCAGTGATGCCATTGGGCATGCCTTCAACAGGGCTCATGAGGAGTTTGATAAGTCAACTGGAGCCCATGCTCTCAAGGAATCAGAGGCTTCAAAAATACTCAAGTCCATGAAAAAGGAGGTTAGTATTTTTTATTTAATAAAGATGGATGGGAAATTCAGGTCAGAGTTATTGCAGATAATTGATGAAGCTTCCACTACAAGTTTGGTGGCAAAGACTGCTGTTTTACATAAACGAAAAATTGTAGGGGAAGCACCCCTTACAGATTATAAAAGTCCTCGGCTGACAGTATCTATCAAAGGTCATGAATTTCAAGGAGTTATTGTGGATGGTGGTTCTGGCATTAACTTGATGCCTAAACATACAATGAAAAAGGTTGGACTCCACCCTTCAAGGCCTGCAAATTTCACTGTTACTTTGGCAGATCAGAGCAAAGTAAGGCCCTTGGGAGTGATCCCAAAAGTGGAATACAAGGTAATCTATTCATTCTGGATTTTGTGGTTTTAAGATTGCCCCAGGTTGAAGGAGGATTTCCCCTCTTAATTGGACGACCATGGCTGAGGCATGCAAGTGTCATTCATGATTGGGGCAAGGACACTATGTGGGTACAAAAGAAAGGGCAAGAGCTGACACAGATTCATTTAGAAGAGGGCCCAGATAATCAAGGAAACACCAGCATGATGCAAACAATTGGCATATGCATGGAACCAGAATCGGAGGATCAACCCCAAATAGATTTTGAGGAAGAAGAGGATATTCTAAATTGGCTCCAAGCAGGCAACTCTTCCTCTTGTTTTGGAATTTTTCTTAATAATTCTTGCACGATTGAAGGTTATGATGAAGATGAGGAGAAAGTCCAGGTTGATGGATTAGGAGAGCCCATCACAGACCACAGAAGGGGCAGGAAGACACCCCTCAAATACAACTTGGAGGAGGATATGACAACCACAGATAAGGAAGTTACTAAAGCTAAAGGCAAGGTAAAAGATTCTAGTGAAGAGTGTTCTTTCCCGATTCAAAAAATCCTTGCAGGATGGATGCAGGACAAGGAGGAACACATTGAAATCCAAAATACACCTGCTTATGAAGCAATGCACGAAAAGCTAGTGGAAGAAGACAAGGAAGGAGATGAGCACGAAGATAATATGGTAGAGAGAAATCCTGTCAAAGAAATACAATTAGGCTAGACATGCATTATATAGCTTTATGGATGGATTTAGTGGCTATAATAAAAAATCAATACACCTAGAGGATCGTGAAAAGACTGCTTTTATCATACCTTGGGAACATATGTGTATGTAAAAATGCCGTTTGGGCTCAGAAATGCTCCAGCCACCTTTAACAGAACGGTCAATCTCATTTTTGGCCCCTTATTGCTGGAATCACTTAGAATTTTCATGGATGACTTCTCTTCGTTTTCAGGCTCTCACAATGAGACCCCTTTAGATTGCTTGGACCATCGCTTGCGACAGCTGCAGAATGTTTTTAAGAGATGCAGGGAGACTAAGCTAAAGCTCAATCCAAACAAATGTCATTTTCTTGTGACAGAAGGAACTCTCTTGGGACATGTGGTTTCAGCTAAAGGTATGGCCCCAGATCCTGATAAAATTATTTCTATATTAACGTTGCCTAAACCTAAATCTCCTAAAGAGATTCAAAGTTTCTTGGGGCATACTCGATACCATAGAAGGTTTATTAAAATGTACGCAGAGATAGCCAGACCACTGGCTAGACTTGTAGGTAAGGAAGTACCTTTTAAATGGGAAGAAGAGGAGGAAAAATCATATCAAACATTACGGTCAAGGTTAGTGTTTGCTCCTATTTTGATCACACCTGAGTGGTCAAAAATCTTTCATATACATGTAGATGCCATTGCCTATGCAGTGGGGGCAGTTTTGACCCAACCTAGTGAAGAATTTAAAGTGGAAAGACCAATTCAATATGCCAGTAGAATCTTGACCAAGGCTAAAAGGAATTACAGTACTACAAAAAGGGAAGCCCTAGCAATCGTTTTTGCTATCCAAAAATTTTGTCATTACTTACTGGGAGTAAAATTTATTATTATAACAGATCACCAACCACTAAAATACTTGCTCAATAAACCACAAGCCACTGGTAGAATATGGAGGTGGTTATTGTTGTTCCAAGAGTTTAATTTTTCTGTAGTCCACAGACCAGGTAAAGAAAATGTTATGGTGGATCACCTATCCAGAATCAATATGATGGATCAAGCTAGTGGAATCAATGATGATTTTCCAGATGCCCATCTGTTTGCTATACAAGCTCAAGGTTGGTATTATGATATCAAGAATTTCATTAAAACTGGTGTGTATCCAGAAAAGGCTAGTGTTGTGCAAAGGAAGAGACTGCTAATAAAGAGTAGACCATATACCTTCATTGAAGAATTATATAGATAGGGAAAAGATGACATGTTTAGGAAGTGCTTGGAAAAAGAAGAAGTGAGAGAAGTACTTCAATCTGCACATGAAGGAGGTGGTGGGCACCTACCAGGACATATTATGAGTCAGAGGATACTGGATGCTGGCCTATGGTGGCCTACACTATTTAAGGATGCAGATGAATGGGGAAAGGCATGCGATGTTTGCCAGAGGTGTGGACCTAAGCCAACAAAGCAGAGGCATAACCCCTTGATTGTTTCCACTTCCTAGCAACCATTTGAGAAGTGGGGGCTAGATTTTGTAGGGCCCATCTACCCTCCGGCGCTTCCAAAAAGAGAGAAATATCTCTTGATAGCTACAGATTATGTGACAAAGTGGGCTGAAGCTATTGTCTCCCCCGAATGCACTGCCCAAACTATTGCTAATTTCATTTACAGTAGCATCATTTGCAGGTTTGGATGTCCACTTGAAATTTGTACAGATCAGGGTACCCATTTTGTCAATAAGGTCCTACAAGAAATTTTCAACAGGTATAGAATTATACATAGGACCTCTTGTGCCTACTATCCAAGAGCCAATGGACAGGCTGAATCGACAAATAAGGTTTTAATCTCAATGTTAAGGAAGGAGTGTATGTTACAGCCCACTTCCTGGGGCATTGCTTATCAAGGTACCCTATGGGCATATAGGTTAGCTTACAAAGAGGCCACGAGATATTCTCCATTCCAACTGGTTTATGGCATATTGCCCATTGAGCCCTTTGAATTTTTACATGGATCACCTAAGATAGCATTCATGCAGGGCAAGAAAGATTGTGATGTCTCTCAGAGGCTCGGAGCACTACATAAAGTGGAGGAGATTTGTCTACTAGCAGCAAAACAATTGATAGAGACTCAGATGAAGAGGAAGGAGGCACATGATCGTCATCTGTGGAACAACAACATAGAACCATACATGTTAATTCTTCTCCATAGACCTCATCTTCATACACAACTGAGAGGAAAATGGCTTCCACATTGGGAAGGACCTTATCGAGTCAAAACAATGCTAAATTGGGGTGTTGTGGAGTTAGAGACGGTGAAGGAGAGGCCTTGCCACTGGTCAACATATCAAGGCTCAAGGCCTACCATCAACACACTTGAAGAAGTATGGATCACCTGGAACTGCTAAAATCTATCCAGGTTGTACATAGCTTTCTCATCTCATTCTACTCAGTTTTAGTAGTTTTCTTTCTCAATTTCATACTTGTTCCTTGCGTTTTTATCAAACCTAGAAGGCATTTCATAACCTCTGCAAAAGTACAAATTTTGGGTATTTTTGGAAAATTTTCTAGCATTTTTAGCATTTTTCTAGCATTTTTTATTCTTTTCTGATATCATTTTCTTGCCAAATAGGAGGAATAAAAGGAGGCTCTCTGTGGTTTGATGAAGGAAATTGGGCCTAGCCCTGTAGAAAATTTCATGAGAATTTTTTCATAAATTTTTTAGTAATTTTTTGACTTTTTTTTTTATTTTTCCTTCATTTTTCTCTATTTTTGGGTTCTTTTTCAAAAAAAAAGGGGGCCCTCCAAGATTTTCAGGTTGAAAAAAAAAATCTCCCCCCCCCCCCAACCGACCACCACCGACCATCCCCCCCCCTCGCCCCCCCGCCCCCCCCCCTCCCCCCCCCATCGACCACCACCGACCATCTCCCCCCCCCCCTGCCCCCCTCTGGACTAAGTTTTTGGCACCTCTGGACTCACTTTTTAGCTTTATTTTCCCAAATTCCAACTTTTTCTCTGACTTTGGTCAAAACCCACATGTTTGGAGCACATTTGTCACATGTTTTTCATTCACCACATTGTCCACATGGACTATTCTCACCTCATCTTCCATTAAGTTTTTCTGTTTCCCATATGTAACCTCTGTAGCCCTCCATTTTGATCATTTTAGCCCCCTCCAGACCCCTGATTCCTACTCCCAATCCCTCCCTTTACCAATCTGCCCAGCCACATCCTTAACCCTCCCTGCCCCATCCATCTCTGCACCCTCAGCCCTCCCTTCCCCTTCCTTACTACCCTCCCATTGCAACCCTGTGTTTTTCCATGGCAAATTCCAATTTTTGGTTCTTCTCTCGTGCTTGTTCTATCCTGCTTTTGGTGGAATTGGTTGTTGCTCAGATGTCCTCTTCAAGTTTTGCAAGATGTCCTCTTCAAGTTTTGCAGCTACATTATCATGGTGTCCTATATGCTCAGAGTTTTGGCTCTAGCTCTCCGGGACGGAGAGCACATTAGGTGGTGGGCAACTGTTGAGCCCATAAAAGTCATGTTGGTCAAACTCAACTGCAGTCAAAGTCAAAAGGTCAGAGTCAACTAGTCAAAGTCAACAAGGTCAAGGTCAAAGTCAACAGGTGCAAAGTCAAAGTGCTATAGTGCAGGTGTGAGAGTGCACAGGTAGTGCACAGTTAATTGTCCACAGAGGGTAAATTGGAGAAAGTGGGTTGCAGGTTGCAGAGGTATTTTCTCTAATTTCCCTAAGGTTCAAAGTGTGTTTTTAAAGTGTTTTGGAAGGCCAGGTGAACCCCCTCTTATGTGCAAAAGTGAAGACTTAAAAGGAAAATGTGAAGGTATGTGAAGCGGCAACGTACGCACAGGTGAAAGTATGGCCCCCCATTAAAATTTTTGGTTTTAGCCTAAAGTCACTACAGGACAAAACAGTGAGTCGTTGGCTGCCACTTGTGAAGACAATCTTGGGACATCAAAGTGAGCACCAGGATACTATGGCAGTTAGGAGCGTACGTGATCGACACACTCAAATCAAGGCAAGGACTATTCTTGGAGCATAATCTTAGAGTAAGCAAGAGAAGCATAGTCTAAGTGAAGCAAGAGAGAGAAGTGCAAGAGTCACCAGTGTGTGACGTAGAGAAGTGGAGTTGAAGGAGTGCATGGAGAGTGACTAAGGGATTGTGCAGAGAGTGCTAAGCGAGTCCCCCAAGGATCTCAAGGTCTCCTTGCAGTGTGCACGTGCCGACAGAAGGTATTCATTCCTCCCCCTTAGTGGAAGCTTGGTGCAAGGTGTGCACAAGGATAAGCTTGAAGCAGGTGGAGGTTTGGTGCAGAGGAGGCCGGCAGCAAGAAGACTTTGGGATATTTGGTATTTTATAATTGAGCACTCTGTGTGATTGTGCACAGAAGTATTGGCTTGTATTGTGCTTCAAACATTGTAATTGTCTTACTGTAATCAATCGGCAGAAGCTTCCAAGGTGTATTTCCTCTTCTGGTCTTTTCCTTTTCTCCTACAAACCCTCAAACTCCTTCTTGTCTAAGAATCCCCCAACAAAATTTGGCACGCTATACTTTCACCTGTGCGTACGTTGTCGCTTCACATACCTTCACATTTTCCTTTTAAGTCTTCACTTTTGCACATAACAGGGGGTTCACCTGAGCCTTCCAAAACACTTTAAAAACAAACTTTGAACCTTAGGGAAATTAGAGAAAATACCTCTGCAACCTGAAACCCACTTTCTCCAATTTACCCTCTGTGGACAATTAACTGTGCACTACCTGTGCACTCTGACACCTGCATTGTAGCACTTTGACTTTGCACTTGTTGACTTTGATCTTGACCTTGTTGACTTTGACCAGTTGACTCTGACCTTTTGACTTTGACTACAGTTGACTTTGACCAACATGACTTTTATGGGCTCAACCCCTCCCATTCTGACAGCGCCCCCCCTGCCCCCCCTCCGCCCCTCGCCCCCCCCCTCCCCGCCCCCCCCCTCCCACCGACCACCACCGACCATCCCCCCTCCCCCCCCCCCCCCCCCCCGCCCCCCTCTGGACTCAGTTTTTGGCACCTCTGGACTCAGTTTTTGGCTTTATTTTCCCAAATTCCAACTTTTTCTCTGACTTTTGGTCAAAACCCACATGTTTGGAGCACATTTATCACATGTTTTTCTTTCACCACATTGTCCACATGGTCTATTCTCACCTCATCTTTCATTAAGTTTTTCTGTTTCCCATATGTACCCTCTGTAGCCCTCTAGTTTGATCATTTTAGCCCCCTCCAGACCCCTGATTCCTACTCCCAATCCCTCCCTTTACCAATCTGCCCAGCCACATCCTTAACCCTCCCTGCCCCATCCATCTCCGCACCCTCAGCCCTCCCTTCCCCTTCCTTACTACCCTCCCATTGCAACCCTTTGCTTTTCCATGGCAAATTCCAATTTTCGGTTCTTCTCTCGTGCTTGTTCTATCCTGCTTTTGGTGGAATTGGTTGTTGCTCTGATGTCCTCTTCAAGTTTTGCAAGATGTCCTCTTCAAGTTTTGCAGCTACATTATCATGGTGTCCTATATGCTCAGAGTTTTGGCTCTAGCTCTCCGGGACGGAGAGCACATTAGGTGGTGGGCAACTGTTGAGCCCATAAAAGTCATGTTGGTCAAACTCAACTACAGTCAAAGTCAAAAGGTCAGAGTCAATTGGTCAAAGTCCACAAGTTCAAGGTCAAAGTCAATAGGTGCAAAGTCAAAGTGCTACAGTGCAGGTGTCAGAGTGCACAGGTAGTGCACAGTTAATTGTCCACAGAGGGTAAATTAGAGAAAGTGGGTTGCAGGTTGCAGAGGTATTTTCTCTAATTTCCCTAAGGTTCAAAGTGTGTTCTTAAAGTGTTTTGGAAGGCCAGGTGAACCCCCTCTTATGTGCAAAAGTGAAGACTTAAAAGGAAACTGTGAAGGTATGTGAAGCGGCAACCTACGCACAGGTGAGTATGGCCCCCCATTAAAATTTTTGGTTTTAGCCTAAAGTCACTATAGGACAAAACAGTGAGTTGTTGGCTGCCACTTGTGAAGACAATCTTGGGACATCAAAGTGAGCACCAAGATACTATGGCAGTTAGGAGCGTACGTGATCGACACACTCAAATCAAGGCAAGGACTATTCTTGGAGCATAATCTTAGAGTAAGCAAGAGAAGCATAGTCTAAGTGAAGCAAGAGAGAGAAGTGCAAGAGTCACCAGTGTGTGACGCAGAGAAGTGAAGTTGAAGGAGTGCATGGAGAGTGACTAAGGGATTGTGCAGAGAGTGCTAAGCGAGTCCCCCAAGGATCTCAAGGTCTCCTTACAGTGTGCGCGTGCCGACAGAAGGTATTCATTCCTCCCCCTTAGTGGAAGCTTGGTGCAAGGTGTGCACAAGGATAAGCTTGAAGCAGGTGGAGGTCTGGTGCAGAGGAGGCCGACGGCAAGAAGACTTTGGGATATTTGGTATTTTGTAATTGAGCACTCTGTGTGATTGTGCACAGATGTATTGGCTTGTATTGTGCTTCAAACATTGTAATTGTCTTACTGTAATCAATCGGCAGAAGCTTCCAAGGTGTATTTCCTCTTCTGGTCTTTTCCTTTTCTCCTACAAACCCTCAAACTCCTTCTTGTCTAAGAATCCTGTTGATATATTTAGGTAGTGATGTGTGTGAGCACACTAGGACCGTCGGGGCACTTTTTTCCCTCTTTAGGTGGTTTTAACCCCCCGGCTTGTATATACGCCTATTGCCCTAATGGGCTACTTATCTTTGTACATTCTCTAGTAATACATTCAGTATTGTGTGTTTGTGCTCCAAGCTTCTCCTTCTTCCTTGTGTTGTTCGCGTGCTTCCACAGACGTCTAACTCCAACAATTGGTATCAGAGCAGGTCATCGCTTCATCTAGGGCACCGTCGACACTCCTCCGTTTGTAGTCTCAAAATCGTACGAATTTTGGTGAGCATACTCAGGGTGTTTCCGAGATCAAAACAGCTTTGTTGTGTGGTGCCGAAATTGCGATCTAAGCTCGTTTCGGCCTCCGAATACACTATCGTAGTGCTTGTGCAGGCTATTTCGTCTTTTTGTGCCAAAGGTATATACTTGTTTTTGTTCGCCAGTATAAGCGTCTCAAAGTCTGCTACAGGTTTAGCAGAACTCGTCTGGGTACTTCTGTTCAACTTTTTGAGATACAATCAATTTTCTGCATCAAGGTATTTTAGTCACCGGCCATGGCTAAAAGCACTGATGTATTCCGTATGTTGGCTGTTGAGGATAAGTTGGATGGTACCAACTACCCATTATGGGCTTATATGATGCGACATGTATTGGTTGCAAAAGGACTGTGGAACATTGTGCAAGGTGTTGAAAGACGTCCTGTTACACCTGCAACTACAGGTACTACAAATACAGGTGCTCGAGCTAATGAAGATGGTGTCAAAGATGATACTCCGTAGATTCCTGTTCGTGTTGCTGTTTTTGTTGCACCTACTGCAGAGCAGATTCGTTGGGATGGCAGAGATGCCCAGGCACATGCATTGATAGCTTTGTCTGTCAAACGTGCCATTATTCCTCATATTCGCTCTTGCAGAACAGCTAGGGATGCTTGGGATACACTTACCACATTGTACCAAGCTAGGAATGAGGCTCGTGTTGCTTACCTCCGAAAACAGTTGGAGAGTGAGCACATGAATGAAGGTGATTCTATGGACAGTTTCCTAACGAAGATCAAAGATTTGAAGGAACAGTTGATTTCTGCTGATGAGGTTATACCAGATAGCTCATTTGTGCAGACCGTTCTGAATGGTCTTCCTGATTCATATTAGAGTTTGCTTCTACTCTTCGGTTGATGATGAAAGGTAATCCGAATGCCTTGTCATTTGAGGAGTTAGTCTCTATTCTGTAGCAGGAAAATTAGTCCAAGCAGAATAGGTCCATTATGCGAGTTGCAGATCAAGCTTTCCTGGCTAGTCAAAAGGGCAAAGGAAAATGGAGCTCTTCAACTAGTAAGTAGAAATGTGCTAATTCTGCATATTCGAAGAAGGAAGATAAAGATGAGAAGAAATCAGAAAAGCAGAAATTGTTTTGTAAGTACTGTAAAGGGAATGATCATATCATAAAGATTTGTCCAAAACTGGCTGCTAAAGAGGCAAAGAAGAAAGAGGCTGGAATGGTTGTTGCAGAGGCCTCTACACCAAAAACAGAGTCTGCAAATCTTGTGCAGGAAGAAGAATGGGCATTTACTATTGTCTGCAGTTTTGACCCATCTTCTCATGAGCAGTGCATGTCTGCAGTAGACTCAGATGTTTGGTATTTTGACAGTGGGGCGACCAAACATATTACCTCGCAGCACAGTTTCTTCTCTTCACTCGAGCGTGCCCCTACAGGGAATAGTGTTACATGCGCCAACAACTCCTCTTATCCTGTTATGGGAGTTGGTAAGATCATTTTGACTACTGTTGATGGTAGTTCTTTCACTTTGTCAGATGCTTTATTTGTGCCAGGAATCAAAAAGAACCTGTTATCAGTTTCTGCATTAGCCAAGATTGGCTTGGTTGTGAAATTTATTGATGACAGGTGTAGAGTTCATGATCTATCAAATGGCGATGTGATTATTGCTTCTAGAATTTTATGTCATGGGTTGTATAAGCTCATAGACTATGAAACATCTGTGAATGATTTGGCATGTGCAATTCATGATTCTCAGGCTATGTCAGATGCAAAGCTTTGGCATGCACACTTTAGTCATCTGAATTTTGCTAGTTTGCTACGCCTGCAGAAATCTGATATGGTGTCTTCTTTGCCCAAGCTTGAGGCACCTGGAAAACATGTATGTGAAGGCTGTATTTTGGGCAAAATGCAGCGTTCCTCCTTTCCAAAAGATGGTTCAGTTTGGGCTACGCAGAAATTGTAGCTTGTACATAGTGATGTCTGTGGTCCTATGCAGACACCCTCTTTTGGGAATTACCTTTACTTCGTGACTTTCATTCGATGATTTTTCTAGGCATGCATGGGTATATCCATTGAAGGCAAAGTCCGAAGTGTTCATGTGCTTCAAACAGTTTTTGGTTTTGGCTGAAAATCTGTCAGCATGTAAAATGGGCACCCTCCGTTCTGATCGAGGGGGGGAATATATGTCTTCTGATTTTAATACATTTCTGGCTGAACGTGGGATAAAACACCAGTGTATAGTGCCGTATACACCTCAACAGAATGGAGTTGCTGAACAAAAGAACAGGTCACTCATGGCGATGGCGAGGTGCATGGTCAAGAGTCAGGCTTTACCACATAGGTTCTGGCTTGAGGTTGTCATGTGTGCAGCATATGTACTGAACAGGTGTCCCACTGAAGCGCTGCAGTCTATCACTCCATATGAGGCTTGGCATGACCGCAAGCCATCTGTTGCTCATCTGCGTATTTTTGGTTGTTTGGCATATGCACTAGTGCCTGAACAACATCGCAGAAAATTGAATGATAAGGCAGTAAAATTTATTTTTGTTGGGTACAGTTCTGAAAGTAAAGGCTATCGTCTGTATCATCCACAGACTAAACGCATTCTGGTTAGCCATGATGTTGTCTTTGTGGAAGATGCTATTCAGCCATTGCTTTCATGTACTAAGGAGACATCTGTTAGCTCCAAAGACATGTATGATACTTTGATGCCTCTTTTTACAGGTGGACAGTCTAGTGTTGGTCCTAATGAGGCAACTTCTCAGCCTTTGCAGGTTTCATATGATGCTGCAGATCATTCTATTTCTGATGCAGATTTACATGATGCACTTGTTGATGAGAGAGCTGATATTGAGCAGGCAAAAACTATGCCAAAATGGCTGGTGCAGACTTTGCGTGACAGCAAATTAGATGCACCTTTTTCATATCGTACTCGTTCAGGCTCTCATAGTGCCTCCTTTGCATCAGATTGCTATGCTATGTCTGTGTCTAGTCTCAGTGATGAGAATGAACCTGTTTCTTTTGATGAAGCACAGAATTCAGAAAATTGGATGGTTGCTATGCAATCTGAATATGATGCTTTAATGAAGAATGGTACATGGTCTTTATGTGACTTGCCTCCTGGCAAGAAGGCCATCGGCACTAAGTGGGTATACAAGCTGAAGCGTAAACCTGATGGTACAGTTGATAGGTATAAGGCTAGGCTTGTTGCTAAGGGTTATGCGTAGGAAAGAGCCATTGATTTTGATGAGACCTTTGCACCCACATGCTGTATGACTACTATTCGGAGCATTTGTGAGCTTGCAGCCCCATCATGGTTGGAATGTACATTAGTTGGACATTAAAACAGCATTTCTGAATGGTGACTTGCATGAAGAAGTGTATGTTTTTCAGCCCCGTGGCTTTGTGCAGAAAGGGCATGAAAACCAGGTGTGCAGGTTAAAGAAGGCATTATATGGTTTAAAGCAAGCACCACGTGCTTGGTATGAGAAGATACATGCCTATCTAGTTGCACATGGTTTTGAGAACAGTCCAACTGAAAGCACCTTATATGTTAAGCATGCTAATGATGTGCTTCTGATCATTGTTGTCTATGTTGATGACATGCTGCTCACTGGTCCTATTGAGAAGCATATTGCTGATTTCAAGATTGATTTGCATGCCTCATTTGAGATGTCTGATTTGGGGCATTTGCATCACTATTTGGGCATTCATTTTATGCAAGTTGATGGTGGAATGGCTCTGTGTCAAACGAAATATATTGACACATTACTGCAGCATTTTGGCCTTGAAGACTGTAAGCCTATTGCCACTCCTATGGAGACAGGTTTGCGATTGAGTCTTTATGATGCTGGAGATGCATTTGATGCTGTTCTCTATCAGCAGGTTGTTGGATGCTTGATTTACTTATGCATTACTCGGCCAGATATTCAGTTTGCTGTCTCACAGATGAGCAGGTTTATGCATTGCCCAGGAGTGACGCATTGGACGGCAGTTAAGTGCATCTTTCGCTACTTGAGTGGTACTCAACTACTTGGGTTGTTTTATCCCAAGGGGGGATCACTACTGCCAGATTTGCATGCTTTTTCTGACTCAGATTGGGCTGGTTGCTATGACACTCGTGTGTCCACGAGTGGTTTTTGCTTCATGCTTGGTAGCTCATGTATATCTTGGTTGAGCAAGAAGCAGCCTACTGTGGCCACTTCCAGTTATGAGGTTGAGTATAGGGCAGCTTTCACAACAACTGTTGAGTGTGTGTGGCTCAGACGCCTTATGGCTGATTTGGGTGTTGGCCAGTCTTCTGCCACCACCATCTTCACTGACAGTCAGAGCGCATTGGCAGTTGCGAGGAACCCTGTGTTCCATGCTCGCACTAAGCACATTGAGGTGCATTATCACTATGTCAGAAAGAGGTTCTCTGCTAAGGAGATCAGCTTGGCATATGTGCCCACGTAGGAGAACATAGCAGACCTTTTCACGAAGGCTCTGCCTAAGGAGAAGTTTGAAGCTTTCCGAAAAGCTTTGGGCTTACTTCCTTTTGTGGAGTGATTTCCACATAGCTTGGCACTTCCTTATACATGAGTGCCAGCTCCTTGTTCACCGCATCACTCCCAGGGGGGATTTGTTGATATATTTAGGTAGTGATGTGTGTGAACACACTAGGACCGCTGGGGCACTTTTGTCCCTCTTTAGGAGGTTTCACCCTATTGCCCTAATGGGCTACTTATCTTTGTACATTCTCTAGTAATACATTCAGTATTGTGTGTTTGTGCTCCAAGCTTCTCCTTCTTCCTTGTGCTGTTCGCGTGCTTCCGCAGACGTCTAACTCCAACAAATCCCCCAATAGTACGTACAAGTGTTTTATTCAAAAGTCCTCTATTCCAGCATCCTCTTGAAGATTCGATGCACCGAGAATATCTATCTCTATATTGATGGCTTCTAAATCGCTTGCCATGCTGGTTTCCTCCTGATCATCGTCTATTGCTTCGTCTTATCGAACAATGACCTCTTCTTCTCGAACAATGATCTCTTCCTCCTCAACTATCGAATGAATCTCTGAGTCCACTAGAGATGGACTTTCTTCTACATCTATGTTTTCAAAAAATTGTCTACTACGTGGAGCGACTTGTAAAACAAATAGCCACTCTCGGTCTTTTGAATTTGGTATAAAAACAACTTGCTCACAGTGTTCGCGAAGTACAAATGTATCCCTTTCATCTGTCCATAATCTTGTGGAGTCGACTTGAAGCAAACCGCTCTTATCCCATCTCACTGTTGCGTTTCTTCCAGAGGTGACTACTTTGAACCATTTCACGTCAAAAACAAAGTAATCAAACTTTTTGAAAGATAGTTTCAAGATGTCTTGAATCACACGGCAATAATCTAACTCGCCTTCTAGAGCATTATCATCTCTTGCACTCGCTCTACTTTTTTGCAAAAAAAATCACCATCACTCCACTATCAAAAGTAGACCTATTTTGATCGATTTGTGCGATTCGAAAGTGTCGTCTATGAGACCATAGTGCACCGTATTTAATATACTCCCAATGACATCCTTTTGCGAGTTCTTCTTCTTCTTCAGAGATATCTTCACCCGCTACCTTTGCTTTTGAAACCGCTGCATCTAGCCATCTATTCGTTGGAAAAGGTGGGAGAGGTCGAAGATTTTCTGGAAGAGGCAAAAATCGAGTGGAACGATTTCTTCGAAACTGAGCTCTTTCCTTTGCGTTAGTTTCCTTGGCAAGTTCATACCTTTCTAACCACTTTTGCACAGGCTCAGAGTTAACCATGCAAAACTTCATTGCCTTCTCTCTGAAAACTGCATCCATTTTTCTTTGCAATCCTTTACCTTGTGGTTCATCGCCTACGAGACGAACATCTTCATCATCGCTCCATAAGCGAGGCATTTCGGAATCTGATATACGTAGAAACTCAGTTATGAATACAAGAGATTCTTGTACAAGCCATCCCTCTGCCATGCTACCCTCTGGACGTGCTCTCTTTCAAACAAACCCTTTTAATGTCTTCATAAAGCGCTCTAAGAAGAACATCCATCGACTATGGACAGTTCCTGCTATTGCAACTTCATCTACTACATGAACCAGTAAATGAAGTTGAATAGTGAGAATACTTGTGGGAAAGTATTTCTCTACCATACAAACAGCCTTGATAGCATTGAGTTTCGCACTCTCTATGCTATCTCTATTTATCTCTTTAGAAGATATCCACCGTACTAAAGAACTAATTTTATAAATGGTTTTTTGTACATCCTCTGAAAGATAATCTTTTAGGCCTATAGGGAGCACAAACTGTAAAAACTTGTGCCAATCATGAGACTTGAGTCCTGCAAGATCATCGTTTCGTGTGAAAGCAGTCTTCAGACATCTCATGCATCCAGTAGGTGTACGAAACTCTGAAATTGTTTTCTTCACTTGTTGCTCTTCCATCCTGCGAAGCACCCAAGGAGCTCTTGGTAACAATACTGTTCCGTTGGGCTTAGTAATTGCCCACAACTCTCGCATATGACCTCACTCTTCTAAGCCATCCCTTTGTGCTTTGCTTTCTTTCTTTCCGATCAAAGTTTTCCAAAGAATCTCTCCCACATTCTTGAAAATATGCATCGGGTCTACCAAATGATTGATCACCAATTCACTCCAATAAGGGAGTTCATGAAAAATGGACAACCATTTCATGCCAGCATCTGGATTTTCTGAATCCCATAGTTGTTTCCAATCGCTAGCTTTCATTTGGTGTTGCGCTTGTCGACCAATTTGTCCTTCACGTAAAACATGCCCATCAGGCAAATATCTATGATGTCCTTCATAGACAGTTTTACATAGTGCTTTGGAATAGCGTGCTTCGAGCCGTGGTCTGCATAAAGGACAAGCATGGTAACCCGAAATCGATAAACCTGAACATTCACCATAACCAGGTCAATCATGCATTGTCCACATAAGTATGCCTTGCACTCGCACGTCTCGTCTTCTTATACGTTGAGACATGTCACGCACAGTAATCCCATCCCATAAAATGCGCAGTTCTTCCACAACTGGTGCAAGATATACATCCATGTTTTTTACCTTATACTTACCTCGTACAATAAGAGCTAATAATAAATTACCTTTCTTTGTGACCAACCATGGTGGGATATTATAATTGACCAAACATACAGGCCATGTGCTCCATGAAGAACTGCGTAATCCAAATGGATTCACTCCATCCATAGCTAGGCCTAGACGTATGGACCGAGGCTCACTAGCAAACTCTGGCCACTTACTATCTATGTGCTTCCAAGCATCAGAGTCAGCTGGCACTGGCATTACATTATCTGTAGAACTGCTCTTTGTATGCCATGACATTAACTCAGCTATAGATTTGCATCTAAACATGTTCTTAATTCGTGGAATGATAGGAAAGTGGCGAAGAACCTTTGCGGGGATTGCTTCGCCTATAACATCTTCTCTAAATCTATTTGCTTCACACTTTGGACATACGTGGAGATGCTCATACTCATTCCGAAAGAGAATCAATCATTCGGACAAGCATGAATTTTAGTATAATCCATTCCAATGGACTGTAAAAGTTTTTTCGCATCTCCACGTGTTGGAGGCATGTCATTGCCCTCTGCCAAAAATTGATCTTTAAGAAGCCTGCAATAAGCAATTAAAATGATATTAGTAAATGAAGTTATTGTGATACAACAATGAAAGCCAATTTGTTCTCCACTTACCTGAACAATTTAGTTACACTACTATCTGACCATCCATAAATGGATTGCAGATTGAGCATCGCGAGTGAAGCATGTAGTACAAATATCTTTGCTCCATTGTAAAGTGGTAAACGAGCTAATCTTCGCATGTTTTCATATTCTTTATCAACTTCTGATCGTGGAATTTCTGTTGTGTCCATGAAACTCTCGACACCTTCTTCACCATCATGATCTTCGTCCATCTCATAAAATGCTTCAAGCATCTCTTCCATATGTTCATTCTGTGTAATATTATTAGTGCTTGCTTGTACGTCTAAGTCCTTTTTTGCTCTCTTTTGTCCACGAGAGGTTACTGGTGCAATGTCATTTGGGTCCATCTGCTCACCTAGGGGACCATGCGAATGATAGTGTAGGTTTTCCAGTTGACTCCTATCAAAGGATCCATACTCTCTAACATGTGCAGTACAAATCTGTCGTTTTTGATAAATTTGATACTTGCACTGTGTGCAAGGACATGCCATTCTCTCTTCAGGATCCAAAGAAGCCATCTGCTATAATATGGACATTTTAGAACATTTTAGAACATTTGTTTTTTTATTAAACCTAAAAATCTAACTCTTAAAGACTTAAATCTGAAATACTAAACCTAAATACTTAAATACCACTTAAAACCCTAATTTTAAAACCCTAATCTATATAGCTATCCTATTTTATCTATATATTCAGATTTTTTATTGATTGATCCTATTATATATATATATTTATTTATTTATTTAGATTTTTTTCCTCTTAATTAAGTTATATGTATGCCTAAACCCTAAAACCCTAATTTTAAAGATCTAGACCTAAATTATGTATATTTCTATACACATGTGTATATACATGTATATACGTATTATATGTGTATGTGTATGTGTGTATATATGTTATATAGGTGTTAAAACCGTAAAACCCTAATCCAAATGACCTAGAACTAAAACATGTATATATATGTATGCATGTGTATATATATGTGTATATGTAGATATATGTGAATATAGATAGGTATATAAGTATGTGTGTTTGTGTATTGTATATATATTCACTCTATTTAAAATGATTAAATTTAAACCTATTTTTATATATTTAATCATATATATTTCATTTATTTATTTATTTAAAATACTAGTTCTTATCATATTTTATTATCTATATAATTATCCTACCTTATATATATATTTATTTATATATTCAGATTTTTTCCTTACTTAATCCTATTTTTATATATTTAATTATAAATATTTAATTAAATTATTTAAAATGCTAGTTTCTTTTTATATTTATTTATGTATATAATTATCTTATTATATATATATATATTTATTTATATATTCAGATTTTTTTCGTACGTAATCCTATTTTTATATATTTAATTTTATATATTTAATTATATATATTTAATTAAATTATTTAAAACACTAGTTCTTTTTATATTTATTTATGTATATAATTATCTTATTTTATATATATATTTATTTATATATTCAAATTTTTTTCCTTACGTAATCCTATTTTTATGTATTTAATTATAAATATTTAATTAAATTATTTAAAACACTAGTTCTTTTTATATTTATTTATGTATATAATTATTTATTTTATATATATATTTATTTATATCTTCAGATTATGTAATCCTATTTTTATATATTTAATTTTATATATTTAATTATATATATTTAATTAAATTATTTAAAACACTAATTCTTTTTATATTTATTTATCTATATAATTATCTTATTATATATATATATTTATTTATATATTCAGATTTTTTCCTTACGTAATCCTATTTTTATATATTTAATTATATATATTTAATCAAAACCCTAATCTTAAAATTCTAGATCTGAAATACTAAACCCTAAAACCCTAATCTTAAATATCTAGACCTAAAATATGTATATTTCTATATACATGTGTATATACATGTATATATGTATTATATGTGCATGTGTATGTGTGCATATATGTTATGTAGGTGTTAAAACCCTAAAACCCTAATCTTAAAGATTTAAATCTAAAATATGTATATTTTTATATGCATGTGTATCTACATGTATGTATGTATCATATGTATATGTGTGTTCGTGTATATATGTTATCTACATCTTAAAACCCTAATTCTAATTAGAAAGACTTAGACTTAAATCTGAAATACTAAACCCTAAAACCCTAATCTTAAATATCTAGACCTAAAATATGTATATTTTTGTATACATGTGTATATACATGTATATATGTATTATATGTGCATGTGTATGTGTGCATATATGTTATGTAGGTGTTAAAACCCTAAAACCCTAATCTTAAAGATTTAAATCTAAAATATGTATATTTTTGTATGCATGTGTATCTACATGTATGTATGTATTATATGTATATGTGTGTTTGTGTATATATGTTATCTATGTATTAAAACCCTAAAACCCTAATAAAAAAGACTTAGACTTAAATCTGAAATACTAAACCCTAAAACCCTAATCTTCAATATCTAGACCTAAAATATGTATATTTCTCTATACATGTGTATATACATGTGTTATATATATATATATATATATATATATATATATATATATATATATATATATATATATATATATATATATATATATATATATATATATATATATATATATATATATATATATATATATATATATATATTATGTGTATGTGTATGTATGTGTAAATAGCATAAAAACCCTAATCCTATTTTTATATATTTGATGTAAAAAAAACTTCAAAATAAAAATAGGATTATATGTGTGTATGTATGCATGTGTGTATATATGTGTGTGTATGTATGCATGTGTACATGTGTGTGTGTATGTATGCATGTGTATACATGTATGTGTATGTGTATGTATGTGTATGTAGGCATGCATGTGTGTGCATGTGTGTGTACGTGTGTGTATGTATGCATGCATGTATGTGTATGTGTGTGTATGTGTATGTGTGTGTATGTGTATGCATGTGTATACATGTGTGTGTATGTATACATGCATGTGTGTATTTGTGTTTATGTATGCATGTGTGTATATATGTGTGTATGCATGCATGTGTGTATATGTGTGTGTATGTATGCATGCATGTGTGTATATATGCGTTTGTGTATGTATGTGTGTATATGTGTGTGTGTATGTGTATGTATGCATATGTGTATATATGTGTGTGTATGTATGTGTGTATGCATGTGTGTGTATGTATGCATGTGTGTAAATTTATGTGTGTGTGTATGCATGCATGTGTGTATATGTGTGTGTGTATGTAAGCATGCATGTGTGCATCCTATCTCTATCTTCCTTTCTCTTCTCTCTATCTTCCTTTCTCTTCTCTCTCTCTCTCTCTCTTTCTTTCTTTCTCTCTCTCTCTCTCTCTCTCTCTCTCTCTCTCTCTCTCCTTCTCTCTCTATCAATAGAGAATAAAAGCATCACTTACAAGTATGTCCCTCTTTTGAATCGTTGTCGTCAAAGCGTAATGTAGGTCCTCTATCGTCCAATTCCAAACAATCGACACCAAAGAACTTCTGCAAGATCAAAGAAAAGAGAAATTACAAACCCTAAAGCATAGAGAAACACAAATGCTAACAGTACGCGCAGCACTACCAAGATGTGAGATCTAAGCCGAGAGAGAGAGTGTGTGTGTGTGTGTGTGTGTAGAGAGAGAGATCCGTGTGTGTGTGTGCACAAGACAATGCAGGTCGCAATTCAGTTCACGCGCGCAAGTTCGACAGAAGACCAACAGTACTCAAACACGTGTAAAAATGTGAAGTTTTGCTCTCGGGTTCGCGGTATGTTTAAAACTCGTCGCCGGTATAGGCGCCGATATGGGTGTCGGTATACACGTCGGTAGTTCCTAATAAATTACCGACGCTTATACCGATGCTCATATCGATGCCTAAACCGACACATTTACCGACACGCATACCGGCGGCTGCGGGCCACACCGATGATCCGTTTAAAATGGTCATACCGACGGTCACTTGACCGTCGGTATCTCTTAGTGACGCTGACTGTGACCGTCGGTATATGCAGCGTTGGTATGCCCCTCATATGTTGTAGTGTGAGGATTGGGGCATATTGGCTCGTCAATATGAGACCAAGAACCACACTAGGATACAGAATTTAGAGAATCATTTGGCAAATGAAAAGCACTCTTATTCTGAAAAGGCTAAAGATTTTATCAAATGGATAAAACATCTTCAAGATCAATTGGTTGCAGTTGGTGTTGTTATAACACCACAAGAGCTCGCTCGAATATGTGTACGTGTTCTTCCAGAAAAGTATGATGGATTAGTAATAGACCTTAACACTCTGGTAAGACCAACTCCCCTTACTTTTGAAGAGTTTTGTGCGATGCTTTTAGAAGAAGAGATGCGGGTGAAGAGTCAGCAAAGTACAAATGATGTTGCATTCTCAGAAAATGCAAAAGGTAAAGGCTCTTCTGATGGATCAAAGAAGAAGCCAAAGAAGAAAAAGTTCACAGGAAGTTGCTTCTATTGTGAAAAGAAAGGCCATGCCATCAAGGATTGCAGAAAGAAACAAGTTGATGAACGGAATGGGACTGTAAAATCATCGTGGAAGAACAAAGAGTCTGCAAACAACACAGAGCTAGAACTTTGGGTAGCTATTGAAGAGGTATGCTCATCTGCTCAAGCTCTTGTTGATGAACCATGGATTTTAGATAGTGGAGCTTCTCGCCATATGACCAGTAAAAAGGATTGGTATAGTTCCCTAGTGCCTCTGCGGGAATCCATCAATGTAGTGGTGGGAAATGACTCCAAGTGTCCAGCCAAAGGAAGTGGAACCATCTCTTTTATCACTTCTCCAGGTGTTGAGAAAAAGTTATCCGATGTTCTCTATGTACCTACACCTAAAAGAATTTGTTGTCAGTTTCTACAATAACAGATCTTGGATTCGAAGTTCACTTCAATAAGAGTGGTGCAGAAATCATGGATTCATCAGGTAATGTTGTAGGTATAGGCATACGATGGGAGAACTTGTATGAGTTAAGTGCTTTAACTGCTACACAAGATAAAGATGTAAGCAGGTTATGGGACCAACGATTTGGGCATCTCAGATTTGCAGTTTTGAAGGAGATGCAAAGAACAGGGATGGTTGCTCAATTGCCTGCATTTTCAAAGTTGCAGAAACCTTGTGAAGCTTGTATGATGGGCAAGCAACAACGAAAGGCATTTCCAAGAGATACCAGCAATCGATCTCAAGCTCCTCTAGAGTTGGTACATGCTGATCTCTGTGGTAAAATGTCTACCTGCTTTAGGAGAATCTTTCTACTTCTTGTTGTTAGTCGACAATTATAGTAGAACGATGTGGGTTTATTTCATTTGAGAGAAGGATGATTCATTTGAAAAATTTAAAATGTGGCATAAGTATGTGGAAAATGAATCAGGAAGGAAACGGAAAAAATTCAGAGCAGATAGAGGAGGTGAATTCTTGTCAACAGAATTCAATAGTTACTGCAAGGAGCATGGTGTGAAATGGCAACTTACCACAGCTCATACACCTCAACAAAATGGCATTGTTGAGCGCAGGAACAGGACAGTAGTTGAAATGGCTTCTTGTATGTTAAAGGCTCAAGACATGCCTGATTCATTATGGGCAGAAGGAATCAATACAGCAGTCTACATCCTCAATCAAAGCTACACAAAAGCACTGAAGGGGATGACTCCTCAAGAAGCATTTCTGGTAAAAAGCCTTCAGTTTTGCATTTCAGAATTTTTGGTTGTTTCTGTTATGCACATATTCCTGATTCAACAAGATCAAAGTTGGATTCAAAAAGCAAAAAGTTTGTCTGCCTAGGATATAGTGAAGAGTCTAAAGCATACAGGTTGTGGGATCTTGAGGCAAGGAAGATTTTTGTCAGCCGAGATGTGGTGTTTGATGAACAACCACACGTAGTAGAAGATAAAGGTAAATCTACTATCTCATCAAACAGAGAAATATCTCACCTTGTGCCTATCAAAAGATAGGTTAAAGTTGAGGAGGAGGAAACATTTGATGAAGAAATTTCCTCAATAAAAAGCCAACCAGTTGTAGCTGCACAGCGTAAGCCACTACCGAAGTGGTCACAACAACTCTTTAATGATCACAATCCCGATGTAGATGTACCAGAATCATCCTCGGATGGATTACGAAGATCAAAGAGAATAGAGGAGCAAAGAAGAGCCTCATAACACATTGTTAACATGGCTCTAATGGCAGATATCATGGGCTCGATAAAGGAACCTATCAGCATTGAAGAAGCCCTTGATGATCCAAGTTGGAGAGCGGCAATGTAGTCTGAGTATGATAGTATACTCAAAAATGATACATGGGATCTAGTCGACTTGCCACCAAAGAAGAAGTTAATAGGTACTAAATGGATTTGGAAAGCTAAGTATAAAGCAGATGGGACATTACAAAAGTATAAGGCAAGATTAGTTGCACAGGGTTTTTCATAGATCGAAGGATTTGATGTTCAAGAAACTTTTGCACCAATAGCAGGCATGACAACTATTCGGACAGTACTTGTAGTAGCTGCACAAAAGGCCTAGCCTATTTTCCAGATGGATGTCAAATCTGCATTTTTGAATGGTCACCTCAAGGAGGAGGTATATATATCTCAAGCACGAGGTTTTGAGGTGCCCAATTCAGAAAATAAAGTTTGCAGGTTGAAGAAAGCTCTGTATGGACTTAAGCAAGCTCCACGGGCTTGGTACCAACGGATAGATAATTTTTTCAAAAATATGGGTTTTGAAAGAATTACTTCTGATGCTAACTTGTATGTAACGAAAAGGGATAGCAAGCTAGTTGTTGTCATTGTATATGTAGATGATTTGATCATTACAGGAGATCATCAGGAACTCATCAATCAAACTCGGATCAGCTTGGGAACTGAGTTTGAAATGACAGAATTAGGTCTACTCCATTTTTGTCTGGGAATTGAAGTATGGCAAAGGAAGGATGGCATTTTCATCTCACAACAAAAATATGTCAAAGAAATTCTCAAGGCTTTTGGAATGATGGATTGCAAACCAACTAGCACACCTATGGAGGTAAATCATAAGCTATCTATGGATGATAACATGCCTGATGTAGATGCTAAGAAGTATAGGAAGCTCATTGGAAGTCTTATTTTTCTGTGCAACACTAGACCAGACATTTGCTATGCTATTGGAGTATTAAGCAGGTTTTCCAACAAACCTAAGGAGAGTCACTGGAATGCTGGAATGCGAATTTTAAGGTACATTGCAGGAACCTTGGATTTTGGCATTTTTTATACCACAGGTGATACACTCCAAGGATATTGTGATTGAGATTGGGCTAGAGATTGTGATTCTAGAAAATCAGTTTCTGGATATTGTTTCTCACTTGGTTCAGGAATATTTTCTTGGGTAAGTAGAAAGCAACCAACTCTCACACTCTCCTCCACTGAAGCAGAGTAGAAAGTAGCTTGTTTTGCTTCTTGTGAAGTAGTCTGGTTAAGGAGAATTCTTGCAGATCTAGGCTTTCCATCAAATATGGCGACTGTACTCAAGTGTGATAATCAAAGTTGTATGGCTATTGCAAAGAACCCAGTATTTCATGCTTGCACCAAGCACATAGAAGTACAGTACCATTACATTCGTGAGCTAATTGAAGATGAAATTGTGGAGCTAAAATATTGCCCAACAAAGGCAAATTGTGCTGACATATTCACTAAAGCACTTGGAAGAGAGCAGCTCAATAGGCATCTTCAACAGATGGGCATAGGATCGAAACCTACTTGATTTTTCATCAGTAAACATTGAGGGAGGGTGTTAGTATACGATCAATGTCTACCCCTCATGATTGTATGTACATTTTGTAAGGCCCCCATTATGAGGAGAAGCCAAGCGTGCATTACCCTATTGATGGGAATCCCAACTTGCATGTTGGATGAAGGTCATATTGGACCATGTAAGGTATTGTAAGGAAAGGGAGTTACCAAGGTCCCCAATTGTGAGGTCCGGGGCAACGGGGAGCAGCCCGGACTGGGGGGTCGAAGGGGGCCAGCGGGCACCTTGGCTAGAGGGTCCTAGGGGGCCAGCGCGCCCCCTAGTGGGGGTCTAGGGGCAGCGCACCCCGTGCGACGGTCAAGGGAATATTCCATGGAATATTCCTTGTCGGAGTCAGAAATCATTTATATTTGTTAGGTCGGTTCCACCGGCCCAAGCCGTGTATGGCAATTACGCGGGCAGTGGCTGCCCACGCTCTACCGCTCATGTATAGCCATCCATGGAAGGCCACCCATGATCCTATATATACATGACTTCTGCACTACCCGAGATATCGAATTGAGCCATATCTCCCTATCTAGAGCTATCTAGATCACCATTTAAGCTCTACCTTGAGAGCACACCGGTGGACAATGCCATCATCTTTGTACTTGCTGCTAGTAGAAAATTGTTGAGATTATCTTATATCTGTTATCTTCTCTTCTATTGCTCCTGTGTTATATTGTGTAACTTTTGTCTTACATGGGCATTTACTACTATCTGTAGGTATGGCCCATTTTCTCATGAGAAATGCATGTCTGTCGTAGACTCAAATGTTTGGTACTTTGATAGTGGGGCAACCAAACATATTACCTCATAGCATAGCTAGCTTGCCCCTACAAGGAATAATGTTATATGTGCTAACAACTCCTCTTATCCTTTTATGGGAGTTGGTAAGATTATTTTGACCACTGTTGATTGTATTTCTTTCACATTGTTAGATGCTTTGTTTGTGCTAGAGATCAAGAAAAATCTATTGTTAGTTTTAGCATTGACCAAGATCTTCTTGGTTGTAAAATTTGTTGATGAAAGATGTACAATTCATGATATGTTAAATGTCAATGTTATTATTGCTTTTGGCATTTTATGTCATCATAAACAATTCTTCTGATTTTGATGCATTTTTGGTTGAATGTGGATATACATACACACATACACTCACATACACACATACATAGATGCATACATACACACATATATACATGCACACACAGACATGCACATATATACACACACGCACTCACATGCATACATACACACACATTCATACTCATGCATATGCATGCATACATACACACATGCATATGCATACATATATACACACATGCATACTTACATATACATACACAATCAATACATGCATACACACACATACATACACATACACTCACATGCATACATACACACACATATACATACACACATATTTATACACATACATATACACATATATACATACACACACATAGACACACACATAGACATATACATACACACATATACACATACACACATATTCATACACACACATACACACATATATACATACACACACATAGACACACATAATCATGTATACACACATACACATACACACACACATATACATACATATAGACACACACACACATACACATATGCACACACATACACTCACATGCATACATACACACACATAAAAGACACACATATAGATACCCACATACAATAACATACATACATACATACACACCTATACATATACACACACATATTCATAAACACACATACACACAAATACACACATATACATACACACACATAGACACAAACATATACACACACATATATACATACACACATATATACATACACACACATATACACACATAGGATTAGGGTTTTTGGGTTAGGTAGGTAGATAGAAAGAGAGAGAGAGGGATATGTCCCAACATCTCCACATGGTATGAGATGGCATCTTTGGACTCAGAGGAGAGAATGGCATGTCCTTGCATCCAGTGCAAGCAGCACATATTTCATAAACACAACCTATTTTATGTGTTAATCTTATGAATTATTTTTACTATCATAACACAATCCATTTTATGCGTTGTCCAGTATTACAAATGCGGTGCTCTATGGTCTCATGGATGACACTTTCAGATCGCACGCATCAAAAAAATAGATCTACTTTTGATAGTGGGGTGATGGTCATCCCTCTAGTTTTCTATATGGCAGTGGTGTGCCACAATATGTTTTGTATTGGTTCATATATGGTACTGTTGTGCCACAATTTCATATTTGGTTCATATATGGTAGTGATTTGCCACAATTTTGTATTTGGCTCATATATGGTAGTGGTTTGCCACAATTTTATATGCACAACCATAACAAGATTTGATAAAGCAAAACACATTGTTGAGCATCATCTTAACCCTAAACAAGTAACCACTAGAGTACATGTCACGACATGTACTCGGTTTTTTTTGGGTAGAGTGTACTATCCTTTGCTGCACAATACCATTGTCATCTTGTTGCACCAAGGGACACTATACTCTTCCCAAAAAAAAATTTGCAGATATGCTCATTGGTATAGATGTCGCTATTGTCAAGAATATATTGATGCATATACCATCACTATTGCCAAGGAAATACAAATGTGTATACCATTGGTATTGCCAGGGACATATCTATGTGTACACAGGTGCCTTTATAGAGTTTTATATTGATGAGTATACCATCAAACTATACCATCGGTCATACAGATGCATATACTGACATGTTTATGGAAGCTTATACCGATGCTTATATGGATGCATATATAGACACTTATATCAATGCTTATACAAGCGTTATGGAATCGATGCTTATACTGATGACTATTTCAATGCTACACGCATTCTCCACATGTATATTTGTGAGTATAAGAGCCAATATGGGGCTCATATGTTGTAGTACTTCCTCTTTTTAGAGGTGAACAATCAAGTGCTAGTCCAAATGAGGAAATTTCTTAGCCTTTATAGGTTTCACATGATGATGCAAATCACTCCATTTCTGATCTAGATTTACATGATGCACTTGTTGATGAGAGAGCTGACATAGAAGAGGCTAAAACTATGCCTAAATGGTTGGTGCATACTTTGATAGATAGCAAATTAAATGCACCTCTATCATATCATACACGATTAGACTCTCATAGTGCTTCTTTTGCATCATATTAATATGCAATGGATGCCTCTAGTCTTTGCAATGAGAATAATCCTATTTCTTTTGATGAAGCGCTAAATTCAAAAAAAATGGACGGCTTCTATGTGATCAGAATATGATGCTATTATGAAGAATGGTACCTAGTCGTCATGTGATTTGCCTTCAGGCAAAAAGGCTTCGCCACTAAATGGGTATACAAATTGAAATGTAAGCGTGATGAAACAATTGATAGATATAAGGCTAGCCTTGTTGCAAAAGATTATGCTCAAGAGAGAGGCATTGATTTTGATGAGAACTTTGCACCCACTTGCCGAATGAGCACTGCTTGTAGCATCTATGCACTTGCAACTCATCATGATTGGAATGTACATCAGTTAGACATTAAAGCTACATTTTTGAATGGTGACTTACATGAAGAAGTGTATGTATTTCAACCCATGGTTTTGTGTAGAAAGGGCATGGAAACAAAGTGTGCAGGTTGAAAAAGGCATTATATAGTTTGAAGCAAGAACCGTGTGCTTGGTATGAAAAGATACATGCCTACTTGATTGCACATGGTTTTGAAAATAGTCCAACTCACAACACCTTATATGCTAAGCATGCAAATGATGTGCTTCTTATCATTGCTGTCTATCTTGATGTCATGTTGCTCACTGATCCTAATGAGAAGCATCATTATTTGGGCATTCAATTTATATAACTTGATGGAAGAATGGCTTTGTGTTAAACAAAATACACTGACATATTATTGTAGTGTTTTGTCCTTGAAGATTGCAAACCTATTACCCCTCCTATGAAAACAAGTTTACTATTGAGTCTTCATGATGCTCGCGATGCATTTAATGTTGTTTTCTATTAGCAAGTTGGATTCTTGATTACTTATGCATAAGTCGGCCTAATATTCAGTTTTTTTGTCTCTTAGATGAATAGGTTTCTGCATTGCCCAGGTGTCAAGCATTTCCATGTGGTTGAAAACAACTTTCCCTACTTGAGAAATACCCCTCTACTTGGATTTTTTTGTCCCAAGGGGGATCACTACTTCTAGATTTAAATGCATCTTTCAACTCTCACTAGGGTGGTTGCTATGACGCTCATGTGTCCACTAGTGGTTTTTGCTTCTACTTGGATTGTTTTGTCCCAAGGGGGGAATTACTACTTCTAGATTTAAATGCATCTTTTGACTCTCAATGGGATGATTGCTATGATGCTCATACCTAATTGAGTTCCTCCTCTTTTGGTCTCAAAGATGTTTCCACATACAAAATCCTTTGTTCCATAGATTCTTCACTCTTTTGTGATTTAGCTCAATGGATTCCATCGGTAACATTGATAGGAAACCAAATGGAGTCATTTTTTCTAATTCCTACAACCCATTTCCAATCTTCATTCATCTTGATGTAAGATTTCATCTTATTCTAGATTTTTTACAAGAAGCATTTGAAATATGATCCTTTGGGAGAAACCATCATAGGGAAAAACAATAAGGTGAGAAAATCATGCCCCACCCACCTAGGAGTCCCCTCAAGGGTAAGGGAAGACTTATTCCTAAAAATTAGGTTAGCCCAAGAAGTTTTTATGTTGCACCATGATTTGATCAACCACTTACATGCCAATTTATCTACCACCCTCCCTATATCTAGAATGCCCAAACCCTTGCAATCCTTTTGGCTTGCACAAATGTTCTTGCCAATTTTAGGCATACCTCTCGTGTTTGGATCATGGATTGAGAGAAAGTTTCTACAAGATCTTTCTAGTTTTGCTAAGTCTTTACCTTTTGGTCTCCAAAAAGTGTAAAAATATACGACCAAAGAAAGAAGGAAGGTGTTGGTCACCATTGCATGAGCAACAAGGTTAAGTTGCATTCCCTTCCAGTAAACGAATTTATTATCAAGTTTGATGATAATCCAATTCCATCTCTGCCCCATGGAAATGTCAAAGACCATAGGGATATTGAGGAGATAGAAGATTTATCCATTCTAGAGCTCGTGCCAACCCTGATTAACCAAGAATTGTAGAGGAGGGCTAGAAATAGCCTTGAACACTATTTTTGAGTGGTTTATATTGGAACCAATGGCCATGCGAATGTGTTGAGATAGTGCCAAAAGGTGGTGGTACTATAGTCTTCATTATTCATGAAGACATTGGTGTCATCATCAAAAAGTCTCATTATCATCTGGTGATGGCCGTAAGGAAGTTGCATTCCATGGATCTGACCCATATGGGTACGATAGTTAACTAGGCATCTCGGTCTGTCTGTGGCAATAACAAAAAGGAGCAATGCCAGGGGGAAGCCCTATCTAATTGATCACTTTAATCTAATCATCTCAGAGAGTTGGCTGTTGATATTAATTTGAGATGTGCCACTCCATACGAGTTGCGATCATCTTGATAAATTTCAGGCCATAATCAAGATTTTTGAGGGACTCCAAAATGAAGTTTGATTCCAGGCAATCATAAGCCGTGTTGAAGTCCATATTGATGAATAAGACATTGTGAGAGGCCTCTTTAGTGAATTCCAAACCTTCCCATACATGGATTATGACCTCCAAGATGGATCTACACTTAATGAAACCTTTTTGGTCCTCATTGATCCTTGATAAAGATGGTTCACAATTTGATTAGTAGAGAATCTTTGCAAAGATAGTGTAACCTATTTGAAGCATAGTAATCGGTCTCGAGTTTTAAATCTTATTTTCCTATCTTTTTTTGTGGATTAGCTTGATCACACCTTCATTGAGAAATTTCAATGACATGCTGAACTCCAAGGCTTCTTGCCAAACTAGACATAACAGGTTCACTAAAACATTCTTAGATTTCTTTAAAAATTCAATGGTGAGTCCATACCGGCCAAAAATTTTACCATTAGGTAGAGTCTCAATAGCTTCCACAATTTGAGCATCTGTAATGGAAGACTCAAGAAGATTCACTATATTTTGCATAATTCTTTTAGTTTTGACTTTGGATACGTTAGTCGTGCAATCCCATCTAAGTTGAGTGAAGTGGTTTAGAATGAGCTTCATATTTGCTTCATCACTAGTGCTTTCAACCCCATTGTTGGTGATCATGTATGGTACCTCTTCTTTAATCCTTTTTTTTAGAAGTCTGCATATTTCTTTGTTCGGTCTTTCTTTGCCCACCGCTCTTTAAAATAAATCTTTAAATTCTTCCTTTGAATTTCTTCTTCATATCTAAGTTTGCTTCAGATTTTCAGGAGCCCTTTCTGTGAATGAGCATTACCTTTGTTCACCTCCACCTCCAGACGTTTGAGTCTATGATAAATATATTCTCTTCTTTCTCGCCAAATGTTTTGTATCTCTTTTTGAACCTTGATACTCAAAACTTGGGACTGCTTGACCGCATTCATCTCACACTTGGGTAGAGATTCGTTGAGCCTCAATCCAAGCCATGGAGATCATTTGTTCTAGCGAGAGGAGGGAAAGGATTGTCGAATTTACCAATATTTTTCCTCAACTTAGACTATCATTTGAGAATAAGGATCATAGGAAAGTGGTTAAACACCACAACATGAAAAAGAGGTATGGAAGCTAAACAAGGTGGAACCTATTGGGTGTGTGTAGAAGTGCAAGAGACACATGAGAAGCACACACAAGGAGCACAAACACAGCAAGACACACGAAGAAGATGGATGAGTAGAATAGCTCTCTCTATTGATGATGAACTGAACTAAAGTAAGAGCTGAATAATATCCCTAAGTACAAAGTACCACCACATATGAATGTATCAAGTATGTGGTAACATGGAGAAAAAACCTCTAGCTAGCACTAGAGTAAAAAGTGCCCATGTATAGGGAAAAGGTTCACATCAAAGCTACTCAAGGAACACATCAATGTAAAAAATCCCCCTAGGAGCGAATGATGTGAACACATACACGGAGTGGCAAATCAGCCCCCACAAGGTAATAATTCTAAAGCTTTGTGAAAAGATTTAAACTTTTCCCGTGGAAGAGCTTTGGTGAATATGTCTTCCACATTATCTTGTGTAGGCACATATACCAAATCAATATCTCTTGCATGAAGGTGCTCTCTCACATAGTGATAATGCACCTCAATATGTTTGGTCCGTGCATGAAAGATTGGGTTTTGTGCAACAACCAATGCACTCTAACTATCGGTGAGAATATGCATAGCAACATCAATCTCCATGCAAAGATCCATCATATAAGCGTCTCAACCATATATTCCACTATGGCTATGAAAACTGCCTTGTACTCAGCTTCACAACTCGATGTCGCCACTGTAGATTGCTTCTTACTCAACCAAGATATCCATGAGTCTCCAAGGAAAACCCAATTACCACTAGTGGACACCCGACAATCATAACAAATAGCTCAATCACTATCTATAAAAGCATGCAAGCATGGCTGAATATCTCTTCCATAAAATAGACCTAGATTCAAAGACTATATTATGTAGATCACACTGGAATCCTACTTCGCTGTGTTCCTCTGCATGAAATTAACTCAGTCATCACGATGGCTCACTCGACCCCTACTGGTGGTCACTTTGCCATAGATTTAACTCACCAGAAAATTCTGCAAGGAGGTCTCTGGTGGCCAACGATATACCGAGATGTGGCCCAATTTGTCAAACACTACGATAACTGTCAAAGGTCTGGACAACCGCTGCAACAACACTTCTTTCCCTTGCAGCCAGTCATGCCATTAGAACCATTTCAGAAATGGGGATTAGATTTTATCGGTCCGATCACACCTCCAACAGTCTTCAGTAACAATAGATACATACTAACCTGTACAGACTACGCAACGAGATGGGTAGAAGCTTGGTCTTTACGGTCTGCTACAGCGGTTGCAGTAGCAAAATGTCTGCTGAATGATGTCTTTCCACGTTTTGGCTTACCACTGGAAATTGTCTCAGATCAAGGCACTCATTTTGTAAACAATTTAATGAAGGCACTTACACATTCGTTCCAGGTCACACATAAATTTAGCTCTCCTTATTATCCTCGTGCCAATGGTTTGGCCGAAAGTACAAACAAATCTCTGTTGAATATCCTCCGGAAATTGATCATGGAAGCACCGGAAAGATGGGATCAACTACTACCTGCAGTATTATGGGCATACCGAACTACCTATAAGGTAACGACAGGATTGACACCTTTCAAACTAGCTTATCGCTTAGAAGCAATAGCACCCATGGAAGTAGTCATCCCAAGTCTGCGTGTAGCAATCACTCAGAAGATGCCACCGGAAGATTCGCTGACAGTACGAATGGACGCACTCAGAGAACTTGATGAGCACCGATGGCTCAGCTTTTTAACCATGCATGAAGTACAACTAAGGCAAGCCAAGACACATGATCGATATTTGAAGACTCCAATCTTTTCGGTAGGTCAGCTTGTACTCTTCTATAACGCAAAGTCGGATAGAGCAGCAGGAAAGTTCAAACTACGATGGTTCGGCCCTTTCAAGATCTCAGAACAAATCGGTCCGGAAACTTTTCGGTTGATTACATTGACCAGAAATGCACTTCCAAAAGTAAT
The DNA here is from genome assembly GCA_020310875.1 of Ceratopteris richardii. Lineage (NCBI taxonomy): Eukaryota > Viridiplantae > Streptophyta > Polypodiopsida > Polypodiales > Pteridaceae > Ceratopteris > Ceratopteris richardii. The sequence continues at coordinate 184,199,824 of CM035417.1, read as the reverse complement.
CAATGGGTCGAAGTTGCGGCCGTATCATCACGCTACTAGTCCGCATTAAATTATTCGGTGGTGGACCGCGTTTTGTGTAATCTTTTTCTTTTTTCTTTCTCCCTTTTTATAAATAGCCGTGTTTTGTAAAATCTTTATGTTACTAGCCGCCCCCTTACCAGTCACTCAACCACGCATGCCAGCATGCAAACCGTATCATTCTCGCACCGCACAATGATACCCACCCCCTTTCCCTCCCCACCATGTTGTTCCTACTTAACCCTTTCGGCAATGCCAAAAATCGCCACTGTGTTGTGTGTTAGTGTTCTATGCGACCTCTTGCGTTCTGTATTCGTGTTCATCGTCTATATCAGCAAACGCCATGGAAGCGATAGCCAATTATGCTGCCTTCCGCGATGGTATCCCTACCGAGGTAGGGGAATACCTGCGTTGCAGAGGGTTGGCCAACTTCGCTGAGTTGCCTTGGCACTCAGTGGAAGCCCATCCCTTCTTCGCGCAAATCATCTCTGCCATTGCCCAGTCCCCCGCCACCGAATGCCAATGGGTCTTCCCCTCGCTACCTTCGAACCGTCATCACCTTCCAAGCATTCTCTGAAGCCTTCCGCCTCTCCCCGCAAGGCCGAGAAAATGGCCCTAGTATCCCCCTCGCCTGCATGACCGAACTGTTCCCCCGATCTTCGTCCAACGAATACGCCATTCTCTGCCGCCCCGAACCCGAAAGATCTGCTCTGCAATTTCTAGTCGCCATCCTCAACCTTCAGAAACGAACCTACGGTATCTCACGCCCCTTCTATTCCGCCTTAGATTTAGCTACCCGAGAACCCGTGAACTTTGCCTCGTACTTTTTCCATAGAATTCATAAAGAGTGTGTAGCTATAGTGAAGCAAGTCAAAAAGGGAACCACCCCGCGCTCTCGCCTTCCCCATATCATATCATTCCTCTTCCCAGCCATCCTTGCCGCACAACCACCACCCCAAGGACCGGTTCTAAGGCATGAAGAATCAGTACAACCACTCAAAGACGATGAAGAAGAAGACTAAGAAATAAACCAGTTATTTTGCCGCAAAAGAATCAGAATCAGCTCATCAGAAAGTGAGGCACAAGGTTCTGCCGGAAAAGACAAAGATGCTGAAGACGCGGAGCAAGAGACCTTCCATGATACAGCCACCTCAATGCATAATGAATCATCGGCAGACCAACAAGACCAACAGAATCGAACTGAAACAGAAACGGTTTCAACCGAAGAAGACTCAAAGCAACAGAAAGACGAGCAGCAATCCGCTAGGGATGCACTAAACACACTTCTGAACGCCGTCGAATCCACAACCGACAACAATGCAGATGAACAACAACCAAGCAATCAGGTAACAAACACTGACTCTACCATTCCCAGACCTCCACCAGTCAACCCCATTCCCACACCGGATTCGGAATCCTCTTCATCCTCCCTCAATTATTCACCCCCGACATCCCCCCAAATCCACACCCAAACCTCTGCGCAACCATAACACCCACTTCTCCTTCCCTCCGTTCCGGTCTTCTCCGAGCTTGTTGCCATGTGACAAATGCTTATTTCCCTTTCTCAGCAACTTCCAGTGCAGCTTAGCGATGCCACAAATACGATTCGTCAAGACCTGCAGCACAAGGTCGACCTACTGGAAGCTGACATCATCCCTCTCCAAGAAGAAATCGATGTCGTAAAAGCAGAGAATCATCAATTACAGATGCAATTAGCAGATCTCCAAGGTCAAGTTTCGGCACAACAGGCACTGATACAACAACGGAATGACGCATTGGAGCAACTTGCCACCAAAGACCAACTATTGAACGTAGCCCAAGAAGAAATCAGGGAACTGAAGATCGCGTTATAGGAAAAGGAAGATATCAGCACATCACTCGAAGAATTGGTAGAAGAAACGAAAGCACAATTGCAGGAGATAATCCAGAAGAATCAGGAACAGCAGCGAGAAGCAAAACAAGTTGAAGACGAGCTACGAAGAGCCCAGGAATGCTTGGACGAGGCGAACAATATGCTGAGACACCAATTAACCAGGGAAGCCAAATACCAAAAGGATCTAGCAAATGCTCGCAGAGAACGAGATGCATACTACAAAACTATCGAATTTCAGAACCAGCAACTCGAGCGACTAGATAACCAGTTGCGAAATGAGAAGGATCGAGTCACTGATATGCAGAAGAAAGTCACCGAAATAAAGACATCCCGGGACGCTGCATTATCCAATGAGTTTTATTTACAAGAGGCCTTCTTACAGACCCAGGCCGAAATTCTGTTAACCCAAGCCATTGCTCTTAGCTCCGTTAGAACGGACGCTCAGTTATTAGAACCGACTACTCTAGTGCAGATGATAGAAACCATTAAAAAGAAAATTACCCGAACGTTTAGGCTCGCCCGAAGCATGTATTTAGAAGGTCTCGTAGCAGAACCATAGGAACCTGCGGGTTCGAGTCCACCGTGCGTGCTAGTGTTAGACGGCCGCCGAAAAAGGACAAATGTACTATGACAGATGTCTTAAATGTAAAAGAACCTTTTTGAAATGCGCGTGAAACTAAAGATTCGCGCACCCTTGTAACAAATCTTCTATATAAGGCAATGAGAAAAGAGTGGTAGAGAGCCTGTTTTGGGGAATTGTGAGCATACTGTTTGAATGTGTGTGTGATGTGTCGATGAGAAGATTGAGCTCTGTTCTATTTTGTTCGGATCTGTCTATTCGACAATTCTCCCTGTAGTGCAGAGTTACGACTCGGTAGTATTGTGTTGTGAATCTGTTTGGTGATAGTTATATGCGGTTCTGGATTTTATCACGGAAAAAGTGTTGTTTATCAGTCTTCTATTGAACAAGGGACTGTGTAAGGCCGAAGCGAACTATTTGCGTGTTAGCATTTTTTGTTAAGTAACCAGGATCGATACAATAGTCTGCATTCACTGTGGATTCCGATCACAGGAAGGACTCGTATCGGTAATGGTCTGAACGCGAGTGGAAACAATGATAAGTTTGTGACGAGTCGACTGTTGGTAGGAACTTGTTGCTTGAGTTTGGCATAATGTAAGTCTGCATACGTTCGAGTATAGCTGTCTGTTGTGTTATTGTTCGGTATACCTATCTGTCACGAAGAAGTGATAATGAAGGTAACAAAATATACATGCTTCCCAAAAGCTGGAGTCTTGATGGGACCACATACATCACTATGAACAAACTATAATTTTCTTTTAGTGTTTGTATGAATATCTTTTGGAAAACAAGCATGATGCATTTTTCCAAGAATGCAACTTCACATGCATGCTTTTGAATGGAATCATGTGTTGGAAAACCAATAACCATGTCCTTTTGCAAGTAAAGCAAACTATTGAAGTTCAAGTGACCAAACGAGCATGCCAAAGCTCCATTTTAGCCATGGAATAAGTATGAGCAGCCAAGGCACACTACAACATATGAGGGTCATATCGACGCTGCCTATACCGACAGTCACGGTCAGCATTGGTATGAACGTTGGAAAAATGCAATTAGGCATACTGACGGTCACTTGACCGTCGATATGACCGTTTAAAACATATCATCATGATGCTTTGCAACCGTCGGTATGGGCATCAGTATAAGCGTCTTATAGACACCGATATAAGCATCGGTATAAGCACCGATAATTTACTAGAAATTACGGATGCTTATACCGACGTCATTTTTTAAACATACCGGGACCCAAGAGCAAAAATCAACATTTTGTGCATCTTTTACAGTGAGTAGTGCTTGCTTCTATCGAACTTGCATGCGTGAACCGAATTGTGACCTGCATTGTCTTGTGCATACACACACAGATCTCTATATCTCTACACACACAGAAATCTCTCTCTCTACACACAAACTCTCTCTAGATCTTGCATCTTGGTAAGTGGTGCATGTACTCTTACCCTTTGTCTTTCTCTATGCTTTATGTTTTATAATTTCTCTTCTCTTTGATTTGGCAAGAGTTTTTTAGCATCGATTCTTTGGAATTTGACAAGATACGACATACATTAGGCTTTGATGACAATGATCCAAAAGAGGGACATACCTATAAGTGATTGTTCTATTCTCTATTGATAGAGAGTGAGAGAGATAGAAAGATAGAGAGAGATAAAGAGAGAGAGAGATAGAAATACATATACACACACATACACACATGCATACACAGATATATACACACATATACACACATGCTTGCATACATACACACACACATATACACAAATGCATACACACACATAGACACACATACACAAATGCATACACACACACATATATACACACATGCATACATACACACACATGTAGACACATGCATACATACATAGTACACACATACACATAAATATGTATACATACATACATACATACTCACATATACACACATGCATGCATGCATACATACACACGTGTACACACATGCATACATACACACACACATATACACACATGCATACACATACATATGCATACATACATGCACACACATACACACACATACACACACGCATACAGATACATATACACACACATGTACACACATGCATACATACACACACACACACATGTGTTGGAGTTAATGTGTGTTGGAGTTAGGCATCTGTGGAAGCACATGAACAACACAAGGAAGAAGAAGAAGCTTGGAGCACAACACACAATACTGAATGTATTACCACTAGAATGTACAAAGATAAGTAGCCCATTAGGGCAATATGCGTATATACAACCAAGGGGAAAAAAACCTCCTAACGAGGGAAAAAAGTGCCCCGACGGTCTTGGAGTCTTCACACACATCACTACCTAAATATATCAACAAATCCCCCTGGGAGTGATGCGGTGAACAAGGAGCTGGCACTCATGTATAAGGAAGTGCCAAGCTATGTGGAATCAATCCACAAAAGGAAGTAAGCCCAAAGCTTTGCGGAAAGCTTCAAACTTCTTCCTAGGCAGAACCTTTGTAAAAAGGTCTACCATGTTCTCCTACATGGGCACATATGCCAAGCTGATCTCCCCAGCAGAGAACCTCTTCCTGACATAATGATAATGCACCCCAATGTGCTTAGCGCGAGCATGGACCATAGGGTTCCTTGCAACTGCCAATGTGCTACCATCAGACTTTCTCTTAATCTTGTAAACCCACTTTGTACCAATGGCATTTTTCTCTTTTGGCAATTCACATAACTCCCAAGTACCATTCCTATGTATGGAATCCATTTCTGATTGCATAACACTCATCCATTATGGATTGTCACATGCATCTTCAAAAGTAAGTGTCTCTTCATTACATGTTGTTGCAATAAGAGAATAATCCACAAAATTACTTGATGCATGGTGAGAGCTTGATCTTGTTCTACCAAGTAAAGGAGCACTCAATTTGTTGTCTTGCAAAGTTTGTTTCAGCCACTTTGGCATACTTTGTGCATGCTTGATAAAAATGTGTTCATTATGTAATACATCATCAACATGTATATCATGTGTGGGCTGAATTTCATGCTCATTTTTAGCCATATATTGACCCAAATGTTCAGCCACGTGTGATTGGAAATTTCTAGCAGTTCAGATAATTTTTGGCTGAAAATTTTCAGCCATGTTTAGCTAGAAATTCTCTCCATTTTGAGCTCTATTTTGTTGGAGTTTTTCAGCCTTTTTAGCTTTAGTTGGTACATACAATGCATTTTTCAAGAGAACCACACCTCCATTTGTAGCCGTAAGCTCAATTTCTCTTACTCCAATGATACGATAAGAGGCATTTTTTGCACACACCACATGTCCTCCTTTGGGTGCATCTTTCAAAGATGCAACAAACCTTTTGCATGAAGTTATGTGCTTTGAACCACCACTATCAAAGAACCAATCTGAATCAACCTTACTCAAAACCATACATTTAGATTGCAAAGATGTATCATAATGACATGTAGCAACACATGAACAAAAATCTTGAGCCATGTTAGCTTCATCATTCTTTGCATTTGCTGGAATTTTGCAATATACATGCTAGATTCCTTCTTCTTTTCGTTGTGCTTAACAAGCTTTCTACACTCATCAATAGTATGCGTAGCCTTTGGCAATATTTGCATCTCTTTTTCTTTTGCAAATCAACATCATTAGAGGATTAAGTGGAAGAGGAAGCTTGAGGCTTTGGTTTTGATGAACCCAAAGCTGAACCATACTTGCTTTGCCCCTTTTGTGAGATAGCAAGTGCTTGCGTTCCCTCAATCAAACCACTCTTGTTCACTCTAGATTGCTCTTCTTGCGAAAGAAGAGACATAACCTCATCAATGTTGGGAGTGATGGTTGGATGCACTCAGAAGATTGAGTTGGTACTGCTAATTTTGCTTTGCACCAGCCCTCTTTGATCTTTTTCTTTGTTTCTACTCCTTGATGATGCAGCGAAGACTAAGCCTTGTGGAAACTGATATAAAACTGTGTTCTAACTTTTTTAAAAAATTCACCGAAATTTCACCAGACCGAAATTTCACCAGACTGCCACTGTACTGTCACCGTAATTGTACCAGAATTGTACCGGAATGAACTATAATTTTGTTTATAATTACTTCAAGTGAACATACATGAAGTAAGGAAGTGACACATGAACTCTCTTAACTAACAGAACTTTTTCTGAAGTTTAAGAAAAAATTTCTCTAGTTCAGACAGCCTCTTTTCGGTCAGACTTTGTACAGTGTATAGATATCTTTTTCACCGAAAAGATTGATCAACTAAAAGTAGAGATGTCTAGCTATAGAGTGAGCTATTTCTCATACAAAGCTTTGCATTACTCTGCGAGATCTATTTTGTTCTTCTACCGGAAAATTACTCGTTTACTATAAGAATTGCAACAGTGAGCACTTTGACTGTAATTTCTTGATTTCTCGAAACTGACTGAATCAAGTTGCTTCAAACTTTGTATGTTTGTGGTATGCTTAGAGCTGAATCTATCAAGCTTTGAATCACTTGATTTGGTTCAGTAGATCCTGAGATATACTTCTTCAAGGTTGACAGACTTGAAGATGATTGACTCAGAGAATCACAGTAGATGAATGTAAGTATTTGTATTAGATCATGTAAATGTACATTCCCACTGGCATGATAAACATAGCTCAATGGTACTCATAGGTGTAGGCTATAAAGTAGACCTCACACACTCAATGATTGATACAGTACTACCTCGGGATGAGTGAAGAGCTCTCCGCGACATTTTTCCTTGTAGCTTTTATAGGAATTGAGTGATGACTTGAATTAGAATTCAAATCAATCTCCTAAAATCTTTCACCTAAAAAAGTTGATTGAGATATTCTCTCGATCAATCAACCGCCTTTTCACGACTTTCAATCAATTAGGCGTGATTGCGTAATACGTCAAGTCATTTATATTTTTACAAGAGATAAAATGGTAAGAAATCATAGGCATAAGTTCCTATGATCTTCGCTTAATGTATAGTCTTCAAAGTAGATATCCAAGCCAAATGTGAAGGCTTGTGTTGCACCAACAGCTCCCGCTCAAGCCAAACATTTTGGCTCAAGTCTTCAGCTTCATTCTTCAATCACATCCTGCAATCCAATCATGGATTTGAATCTGCATAGCTTGCTTCCATCCAGAGCTTTAGTAAGCAAATCTGCACATTGTATATTAGTAGACACATATGATAATTGAATTTCTTTGCTAAGTAATTTCTCCCTCACATAGTGGTAATGAACCTCTATGTGTTTTGTCCTAGCATGATATATTGGATTAGCTGCAAGGTGAAGAGAACTTGTGTTATCACCAAATATGATTGGTGGCCTTGTGTATAGGCCCAATTCTGAATATAATAGCTTCAACCATATGGCTTCTTGAGTGGCGTTGGCTAGCCCTCTATACTCTGCCTCAGTAGATGACAAAGCTACTGTGGGTTGTTTCTTGGATGACCAAGAAATTGGTTTATCACCTGCAAAACATATGTAACCAGATGTACTCCTCCTATCATCCTTGCAACCTGCCCAATCTGCATCTGAGTATACCTTAATATCAATGTCTGATGTATAAGGAAAGTACAAACCATGGTTCTGAGTTCCCTTTAGATACTTCAAGATCTTCTTAGCTGCTTCTAGGTGAGGTACCCTTGGTTTGTGCAAGAATTGGCTAAGCACACTTACACCATATGCTATGTCAATTCTAGTCAAGGTAGCATAGTTCAAGCTACCTACCATACTTTGGTATCCTGTGATGTCTTGGATTTCTTCTCCTTCATGAGCACTTAGCTTTAGGTTGACCTCCATAGGAGTAGTTGAGACTTTAGCATCCTGCAAGCCAAACTTCTTGACCATATCCTGTACATACTTCTTTTGAGTGATGTAGATACCTGAATTTGTGTAGACCAATTCAAGACCTAAGAAATACTTTAATAATCCAAGATCATTGATCTTGAATTCCTTCATCATCTGTCCTTTGATATGTCTAATTCCCTGAACATCATTGCCTGTAATAATGATGTCATCAACATAGACACATAAATATATTACCTCTGTACTACTTCTCTTTATAAACAGAGAAGTGTCTGCTTTACTCATCACAAATCCTTGGTCTTGGAGGTAGGTTGTCAACCTGTAATTCCATGCTCTAGGTGCCTGCTTTAAACCATACAGAGCCTTCTTCAGTTTACAAACATGATTTACCTTATTGGGTTCTTCATAGCCAGGTGGTTGTGACATGTAGACTTCTTCCGATATCCATCCATTCAAGAATGCATTCTTCACATCCAATTGGTACATGTTCCAGTTCTTGGATGCAGCTACACTCACCATAACTCTGATAGTTGGCATCTTAGCCACCGGAGAAAATGTCTCCTCATAATCAATGCCTTGGGTTTGTGCAAAACCCTTGGCTACCAACCTAGCTTTATACCTGTTTATTGTACCATCTGAGTTCTTCTTTAGTTTGTAGATCCATCTGGATCCTATCACTTTCATAGATTCTTTCTTGGGTACCAAGTCCCAAGTGTCACTTTCTTTGAGAGCCTGCATTTCTTCATCCATTGCTTCCTTCCACTCTGGTTTAGTGATTGCTTCTTCAAATGAACCTGGTTCTTCATTCAATAGATCCTTTGCAAGGTATACAGAATGCTTAGTTACAAGAGAAGTATCATACCCATATCTGATAGGCTTCTTACTTTCTCTCTGAGATCTCCTCATTGCTTGAGTTGAGGATTCTGGTATATTCTCTAGCTTCTTCATCTTCATCTTCCCTTTGGATTTCCAAGCCTTGAACTCCTCAAGATCTATTGTAACATCATCATCTGAACTTGAGTCTTCTTTCTGGACTGGTTCCTCCTTGGTAGGCTTTGGGAAGTCTTCTTCTATATCATAAGGTAGACTAACCTTCCTGCACTCATTTTCATACCATGAATCATTTTCATCAAAGATGACATCTCTGCTTACCTTGAAGCCTTTGTTTGAGGGGTTGTAGAATCTGTATCCCTTCTGATTCAAATCATAACCAATGAAGATACACTTTTCAGCTTTAGGGTCTAGCTTTCCTCTTACTTGTGAAGGTATATGCACATATGCAATACAACCAAAGATTTTGCAATGATCCAGAGATGGTCTCTTACCATGCCAAGCTTCATAAGGTGTCATTCCATCAAGTGTCTTTGATGGCAACCTATTAATGAGATATGTGGCAGTAGATACACTCTCTGCCCAAAGATAATTTGGCAACTTCTTTTCATTAAGCATAGACCTCGCTGTTTCTACAATGAGTCTATTCCTTCTTTCAGCTACCCCATTTTGTTCAGGTGAGTACCTTGTAGTGATCTCCCTTTTGATGCCTCTTTCCTGCAAGAAGTCTTCAAACTCATTTGAGAAGTATTCTCCTCCTCCATCTGACCTTAGCTTCTTCAAGTTTCTTCCTGTTTGGTTTTCAACCAGTGCAAGATACTTCTTGAAACAATTAAACACTTCATCTTTATGTTTCATGTAGTATAAGACAGTCCACCTGCTATAGTCATCAATGAAGGACACATAGTACCTCGATCCAGGTATGGATGGCTCCTTGCTAGGTCCCCAAACATCTGTATGCACTAATTCCAGATAATCTTCATGCATAAAACCTTTCTTGGTATAGGGCAACCTGTGTGACTTACCAAATTGACAAGCTCCACACTTGTATATCATGTGTTGCTTGGATATATTAGGTATCCCAAGCACACATTGATCCCTGCATATTTGCTTTAAGGTCCTTTCACCAATGTGACCTAACCTCTTGTGCCAAATTTCCAATTCCGATAGCGTTTGATCCTTGTAATTGTACAGAGCAATGTTTTTGGTGTCTTCAAGCTCAAAAGTAAATAACCTACCTGATTTTTCTCCCTTAGCTATCCTTCTGAATCCATGTCTTGGATCCTCCACATATGCACCATGTTGAGTGAACCTGACCTGTAGACCTTTTTCCACAATCTGACCTACACTCATCAGATTCTTGGTGATTGTTGGAACATACAACACTCTGCTTAATAAATTCTGATTACCATCACTTGTTTTGACATTGCCTACTTTAATAACTGAATGTTTAGTGTCGTCACCTGTCTGCACTTGATGCTTGCCTTTGGGTTCTTCCAAATCAGAGAGTAAGGCAACATTTCCAGCTACATGGTTAGAGCAACCTGAATCAATATAGAACAAATGATCATCATTGATACCTGACTTAGATGTCATGTTCATAATCAACAAGGAATCATCTTGCTCCTCTGCATAATTGTTGTAATCTTTCCTATTTCTGTATCCACCTTGATAATTGCCATTGTGATTGTAGCTATTGTTGTAATTATTGTTGTAGCCATGGTAGCCTTGAGATTGGTTGAATCTGCCTCTGCCTTGAGAGTATCCTCCTCTTTGGTGACCTCTTCCTCTTTGATTCTTGTAATTTTTGTAGCATTCATCTGTAGTATGGTTAGACAATCCACAAATGTTGCATGGTGATGAGTTGTAGGATCTCCCCCTACCTTGCTTACTTCCTCTGCCTCTACCTCTTGAAGATCTACCTCTCCCTGCATAGTTTGCTTGGGAGGTAGAGCCTTCTTCATCAACCTTCTTACTTTTACCTTTATCTTTAACCTTTTTATCAGTGTATAAGGCAGAGGAGTTGTTACCTTTTGATTGTTCTCCATTCTTTGTAAGCTTTGCTTCATGTGTGAAGAGTTGACCAATCAGGGTTGTTAGATCAGGTGCTTGGATGTCCATGTATAAGTCCATTGCTGTGGTAAAGCTCTCCCATTTGTCATCAGCCTTTAGTCCATTGATTACCTGCCTTACTATTTGTTCCTCTTCAATCTCTTCTCCAATACTTGCCAGTTGGTCTGCAATGTCTTTGACCCTAGTGACAAAATCTGAAACTGATTGTTTTGATTGCTTCCTAAGAGTGGTGAATTCAATCCATAGTTGATTCTTCCTGGCCCTTGTGTTGGAAGAAAAATAATTTGACAAGATTTCCCAAGTCTCTTGGGAAGTCTTACAATTCCTTACATGCGGTAAAAGAAAGTCAGATATAGAGTTAAGAAGGTAAGACCTTGCCAAAGCATCTTTTGCACACCATTGGTTGAGTCTCTCATGTTCATCCTTTGTGGGTAGTCCTCTAGTCTTGAATGAGGGCAATTCCTCATCTCCTGATATGTATCCAAATAAGCTCCTTCCTTGTAGATAGGTCCTCATCCTTAGAGACCAAGCTTGGTAATTGTTCCTGTCCAATTTGTCAATGAATGAAGGAAAACCATCACTCATGATTACCTTATTTGCTCTGATACCACTGTTGGGAGTGATGGTTGGATGCACTCAGAAGATTGAGTTGGTACTGCTAATCCTGCTTTGCACCAGCCCTCTTTGATCTTTTTCTTTGTTTCTACTCCTTGATGATGCAGCGAAGACTAAGCCTTGTGGAAACTGATATAAGACTGTGTTCTAACTTTTTTAAAAAATTCACCGAAATTTCACCAGACCGAAATTTCACCAGACTGCCACTGTACTGTCACCGTAATTGTACCAGAATTGTACCGGAATGAACTATAATTTTGTTTATAATTACTTCAAGTGAACATACATGAAGTAAGGAAGTGACACATGAACTCTCTTAACTAACATAACTTTTTCTGAAGTTTAAGAAAAAATTTCTCTAGTTCAGACAGCCTCTTTTCGGTCAGACTTTGTACAGTGTATAGATATCTTTTTCACCGAAAAGATTGATCAACTAAAAGTAGAGATGTCTAGCTATAGAGTGAGCTATTTCTCATACAAAGCTTTGCATTACTCTGCGAGATCTATTTTGTTCTTCTACCGGAAAATTACTCGTTTACTATAAGAATTGCAACAGTGAGCACTTTGACTGTAATTTCTTGATTTCTCGAAACTGACTGAATCAAGTTGCTTCAAACTTTGTATGTTTGTGGTATGCTTAGAGATGAATCTATCAAGCTTTGAATCACTTGATTTGGTTCAGTAGATCCTGAGATATACTTCTTCAAGGTTGACAGACTTGAAGATGATTGACTCAGAGAATCACAGAGTAGATGAATGTAAGTATTTGTATTAGATCATGTAAATGTACATTCCCACTGGCATGATAAACATAGCTCAATGGTACTCAGAGGTGTAGGCTATAAAGTAGACCTCACACACTCAGTGATTGATACAGTACTACCTCGGGATGAGTGAAGAGCTCTCCGCGACATTTTTCCTTGTAGCTTTTATAGGAATTGAGTGATGACTTGAATTAGAATTCAAATCAATCTCCTAAAATCTTTCACCTAAAAAAGTTGATTGAGATATTCTCTCGATCAATCAACCGCCTTTTCACGACTTTCAATCAATTAGGCGTGATTGCGTAATACGTCAAGTCATTTATATTTTTACAAGAGATAAAATGGTAAGAAATCATAGGCATAAGTTCCTATGATCTTCGCTTCATGTATAGTCTTCAAAGTAGATATCCAAGCCAAATGTGAAGGCTTGTGTTGCACCAACAATCAAATGTATACATATTAGGATTCCCTTCTGCAACCAAAAGAAATGTAGTACCAAAGCTTTGAAAAGATTTTGGTAATCCTTCCAACAATGTAGAAATGAGTGATGCATCCGGAATAATCTCATCTATGTTTGCCAATTTCTCTTTCAAGTGCTTGATGCGTGTCACATACACATCCACAAACTCATTTTCAGCCATACATACATCCTCAACTTGCTTTCTCAAGTATGCAACACGTGCTTCATTATGCATGACATACAAAGAAGCAAGAGTGTCCCATGCTTGTTTTGATGTAGAACATGACCGAATGCATGGAACTATATGATGCTTCATAGAAAGTGCAGTCAATGCATGCGCTTAAGCATCTTTTCCATCCCATCTAATCTGCTCCTATGTATGTGGAGAAGGAGTAACCACTTTACTTGAAGAAGAAGCTCCATCTGTGACATTAGATTATGAAGTAAAAGAACCCGCGGGTCTTTGATCTACATTTGCCACTATGTTTCAAAGTTGTTTTGCAACAAGAACATGCTTCATCATGTAAGACCACATTGGATAGTTCGTCCCATCAAGATTATCTTCAGCTTGAAGCGTGCCAAACAAGTCATTGCTTCCTGCCATTTCACCAAAGAAAAAGAATGTGATAAAATCTTCACTTCGACGAAAGCTGAAATGAATGCCAAAATTTAAGCTCACAAACTATCACTCTAATGGAAATTCTGACTACACAAATGGCTTCAAAATGGGGGTAAAACCCTAGTTCAACTACTATGACTAGTGGAAATGTTTCTTGGCTTCTGAAATTCATAGCTCTATGCTCCAAAGTCGATTTGCTATGTTAAAAGTGTGCATGAGATACGATGCGAAAAACTGAAACTTGAGAAGGAGCTGAACCTCCTCTGATATCAATGTTGGGTGTGTGTAGAAGGGCAAGAGACACATGAGAAGCACACACAAGGAGCACAAATGCAGCAAGACACATAGAGAAGACGGATGGCTAGAATAGCTCTCTCTATTGATGATGAACTGAACTGAAGTAAGAGCTGAGTAATATCATTAAGTATCCAAGTACCACCACATATGAGTGTATCAAGTATGTGGTAACATGGGGAAAAAACCTTAAGCCAACACTAGAGTGAAAAGTGCCCATGTATAGGGAAAAGGTTCAGATCAAAGCTACTCAAGGAACACATAAGTGTAACAGAACCTCCAATCAAGGTGGAACCTCCAATTGGGTGTAGACTTGGGAAAAGCTATTCAGGACACTAAATTTATTTCGATTTTCTAAATGGAGGATTGGCAAGCACCTACTCCCTCTAGCTTTACTTTGAAAGAATAGTTGTACAGGTGAATAGTCATAGTACATGCGGGACCCCCCGTATCACACAAAGTAGGGGTTAGATAAGATTACAACTGGTTTCAACTTGTTTAGACTCGCCAATGCCATTACATGTCTAGCTCGAGGATTGAACACTGGCCCTCCACCTCAAGAGACCAAAGACTCAACCACTAGAACAACGGGACATGCACAAACACTAAATTTCATATAGTTGATTGGAAATGAAGTTAATATAGACAGAGACAAGCTGAGTTGGCTTCACTTAAAATCTAATGTTCAAATAGAGAGAGTTAAAAGTTGCGCTTCACTAATTTGGTGGATGTATCTCTAGAGCTACTCTCTCTCTCTCTCTCTCTCTCTCTCTCTCTCTCTCTATATATATATATATATATATATATATATATATATATATATATATATATATATATATATATATATATATATATATATATATATATATATATATATATATATATATATATATATATATATATATATATATGCATGCACTTTGAACTCTGCAAAGTCTACTTAGTGTTCAACTTTAGCGGTTTTGATGTTTATTAGTCCATGAACGGTTTTGATGTTGCTTTATCCATGCATAAAGAACCACGAAGAAAATTTTATGAAGACAAAGATGCTCTTTTATCTCGTTTTGTGAAGGTATGCTGATATGTGTGTTGCGCTATTCAAATATGTGAGCAAATTATTTTGAACCGATTTCATATGAGGGTCTGTCTAGAGCTCTCGATTGAAGAATCAGAGACAAGGTTTCCATGTCGCTCTACCTTATTGATTTACTCATGTCAACGAAGTTGCACTATTATTGTGATACCACATTGAAAAGCATGTTGCTAGAAGCCAGAAAGAAGCAAATCTGTAAGAGAAGCTTAATATGAATCATATTTCTTGTATTTGATGTTCATTGTGCCCTCAATTTATTGCCAATAGAAAGTCAATTTACGATGTTGATGAATGAATGAGAATAAGATAAGAAGGATAGCGATTCTCATACATCTAAGCATCATAAAAGGTTTTAGAAAGAAGAGGACCCCTCATAAAATTAAAATTCAAAAGTTACAAAACATGAGGGAGATGGATAAATATCACTTTTTACAAGGATAATTATCAAATTGAAAAGCATAAGACATTATTTCCGAAGGCCTTCTCAAGATTTGGGCTTAATTAATAATTAAAAATCTATATATGGGATTGACCAGAACACTACGTGTCAATTTCTTGATGGTTCTCAAACAATCTCTGCTTTACCATGATTCACCCAAGCATCATGATTCTTTGGAAAAAAAATGTGTGTGTCTTAAGTCCTAATATAGAAAGTTGTAAGAATACGTAGTAGAAGTCAAGTAGATTTTGAAAACGTTAACGATTATGAAGTGATCATGAAGAGACCATTCATGTGGGAAATCCAACCATTGCAAGGGTGATGCGAAAGAATTCTCTCCCCAACATCAATGAGTAAGAAGTAGGATCAATGTGGTTGAATATTTGCGCTTGGCATGTCACTTTAGGTCTAAGTAACAAGGAGATATTAAAGACCTTTTTTTTTTTGGGTCATCAAGGTAAGTAGAAAAATCTTTGTTAGCAAAGTGATTGGTTGCTCATCCGCTCTATGGAATGCCATTAAAAGTGAAACACTGTAAAAAAATAATGGAAGGAAAGATGCCTAGTCAACTTTGACAAACCTCCTCAAGAGTTCTTGATAGAGGAATCCTTAGTTTGTTTAGGTAGAAAGATTCCTCATTGTATGAAATCCCATCCTTTAAGCGTTCATGTTAGAAAACAACAAATCGAAAAACAAGTAGGTCCCCCACGAAAAAGAAAAAAAGGTTATACACCTTCTTTGTAACTCTCTACCAGTCTCTTCTTTTTTAAAGGAAGTTTGATCATTGAAATCTCCTCTTTTGAAGTAGCTTGAATTAGTTGAAAGTATAATGAAAGATGGACATAGCACCCATCAGCCCCCTAATCTCACAAAGCAAGGACTATATGCTTAACAACTATTAGAATATAGAGCCCAAAGGCCCACTAAGATAGACATGGGGAAGGGAAGCCTGAAGGTGAGATAAGATGAATGGTTTGAATTGGGTAGCTTGAAAGCCCAATGGTATGCCAAATGGGCTAGTTTAACATCTCACCACTCGCCCCATGATGGATATTTTGAAGCAACCTATAGAGGTCGAATCCTCACCCTCAACCTTGAGAGGTGAAGGGCTCAAAAACTGAGCTAACATGCATGGATTTCTCTAACAATTTTTTTTATAAAGGAAGTTCAACCATGCGACCTAATCTCCATGAATATGTTTGAGTTAATTGGAAGTACAAATGAGGGTAGATTTAATACACATGAGATCCGTCATATCCTACAAAGCAAGAATTAGATGCATAACACATCCAAGCTTATAGAGCCCGAAAGCTCACTAAAAAAGAGCTAAGGAAGGAACAACCCTATTGCACGATGAAAGAACTTGAGGATGCCTGAAGGCCGAATTCAACACTTCACATGAAAGAGATCATCTCAACCCGAAAGTATGGGGAGCGTCTCCCCCACCCAAGGAGGATTGAACCCTCTTCCCCACTTCAAAAGGTGAAAAATTTGATCTTTTATTTTTTGTTTGTTTATAATTTAAAGTGCTTTTGTCAAAAAGAAAAACTTATAAAGGAAACATTAAAAAGCAACAATTTTAATCATTTATGACACTCACTTTGTTCGCGTGCATTAGGTACACTCACTTTGTTCGCGTGCATTAGGTTTCATGGTTGGGCCTTTCACCTCTTGAGATGGGGGCGAGGGTTCAACCCCTCTCTATGGTACGACATATGTAGGTCTTAGTGTAAAAATGAGTTGTTAGACTAGTTGCATTTGGGCAGTTCATTTTGAAAGTGTCCTCTTTGGTAGTCTAACCCCTCCTTTGTGAAATATGGAAGGTCTGATGAGTACTGCTCTCCCTTTTATTTAAAAGAAAAATTCAACTTATAAAAACTCCAAAATGGTGTGCTTGGCAACAAGTTGGGCGGACTGCGGTATCTTCTAATAGACGGTTTCATAAGAGATATGCAGCCTGGAATCGCAGTGACCACGGACCAGTACGCCTCGAGGCGATGACGAGCTGAGCAGTGCAATCCATTTTCTCTTCGGCACACAGATTCATAACAGTAGGTGTGAAGAGGTGTCTCTCGCTTTCCCGAGTCCCGAGTTCTATCGGCAAGCTTTATATCTTTGCACGTATATGTAGATGGACTGGTCTATTCGCTTTCTGAGCATACCATTGCAGAGAATACCTGCCTCTCCCTCTTTGTTCCCACGTTACTTAAGCATAGCTGTAGCCTGTAACGCTGCTGCCTTCCCAGTGTTCCATCCTTTCACCGAATTCGTTGGTTCTCCGACCTTCTGTAAGGCGCCAATTTATCTCTTATACGCACGCACATTAGTTCCATGGATCGCGTCAGCGCCGTGGTAGTTGGCTTTGCGAAGGCTCTATCAAAGGGCAAGCAGGACCCTAGCGCTGCCATTAACAAGCTAGGAAGCCGTGCATCTTCCTATTCAACCTCTTCCAGCGTTGCGGTTTCCCGTTCGTGTCCCTTTGATGAAGCGCCTTCCACGCAGGCAGTGAAACGGGCCGCAGATCAAAATTTTACCCTGGAGGTTTTCATGCTGCAGATGTTGTTTCCATTTGAGTAATGTGTCCCTGCCTGGTTTTGCAGATGTTGTTTTCATTTGAGTGATGCATCTGCCTGGTAGATATGTCTGTACCTGGATTCGGTTTTAGTCTGTGGATATGTAGAGCATTGTTTCTTTTGTACATGTTGAATTATAGTTACACAGCCAAATAGATATGTTTTACTACATCCTACAGAAGTAGCTAAGTAGGGAATCAAAAGTTTAGTGGTTCTGCAATGTTCCTTGAATGTTTTGGCTGTCTGTGTTATACTGATATATTCGTGTTAACATATTTTTACTATTTCCTTTTAGCTTTGTTATTACGTTTATTACTGACCATTTGTGGCATGATGAATCATAATGGCAATGGTGAGCCATCATCAATCACAATGGTACCATTGTGGTAGTAAACATGTTTGCGTTGAAAATAGTTTTAGTCGTCCATTCAGATCAGTTATATCTCTGCTAACTTACATCGTAAGGAAAATGACAATCTCGTTTCGTTATTGCATGTTTGTGAACATGATTATCCGTATCTACCTTGTTCATTAAATAGATTTGAAGTCTTATTTCACTGCTAACCTGTTTCAAGGCTGCGATCATTCTACAAGATATGTTGAGTCCTCAATTAAATAGTCCTATGATACTATTTCATTGAATCATTGATAATATTCAGAAGTCATTGTTACAACCTTTTGGTGTTAGGAAGGTTTAAATATGGACATCAGCCCATCGCTTACATGTACAAACACGCTCCAACACTAAAAGGAATACGGGAGCATAGTGACGGTTAACGCAATACATTTTTGTTGCTGCATGATCATGTATTTCGTCGGACCAAATGTCGAGCACACACTATCGCTTAAACGATGTTAATCTCGACATTATTTTCAACGTTGTTCTGGACACTCGTAACAACATTCACGAAAGCATAGTGACGTTTTGTTGTCTTGAGATTTCTCTGTTGTAACTTCATAACTTTATGCTGGTTTTGTCGAGAGAGCGCTTGAGGCTCAAAGCTAAGAAAATGGCAGGCTTATTGTCAATCGGGAGGGTGATAGGGTGCAGTTGGAACAAAAGGGTTTCCACCCAAGTGTTTGAACCATAATCTGTTCTTGACTGCGCATCTAATGTCATGTATCTAGCTCGACTTGCATACGAAGTTGTTTCGCGTTGCATCTTGTTTTGAGAACTGAAAGCAGGACCGGTGAGTAAATATACAAAGGTAGATGTTTGTTCTGGTGTACGTGTGTTATCCCAAAATATTTAGGAGAGAGTTCATCGCAAGCATATAGGAGAAGCAATAAAAGGGCATAGAGTGCTCCTCAAATCAAGGAGGTATCCATCATAGTTTAGACCGAACTCAAAACACCGTCCATCTTTCAGCATCAAATGTGCATTAGAATAGACATCTTGTAGAGTGTGTCATACAACTTACGGTTATGATATTAAGAAAGAGATAGGCAATATGGGTGTATCTTGCTACATGTTTTTTCATGGATTTGAGAGACTTGGCATAGTGTATAGAAGAGGTAAAGGATGATATGCTTATTTACACTTGTTATCGAGTGGATTTGGAGATTGAGGGAATAGTTGCGAACACACGCCCTCGTTTAGTTGGTGAGTTGAATTTGGATTAGGTGTGGTGATAGGTTGTAGTGAGGGGGCTACACATGAGAGGACTCAAAAGATGGAGATCCAAGATGGGGGAGATGCAGCCATAAAGATGGACTTATAACATTTTCTTCCTATTTTGTTTAGGTGGTACATTTGTAGACCAAATATTTATCTTGAATTGAAGAAGATGAGTTTATTGATTGTTGTGGATCAGTTTAGGTCGTACATTCGTAGACCAAAATTTAGTAACGTTTTGACCTTTTGATTAATCTCTATTAAAATGAAAAGAATAGGGTAGAAGCATGTTAACGTGGCACAAATAACATGTGTCCTTGACATTATTAGTTAGCTATGCTAGTTCATTATGTTTCGATTGCATTCAAACACTTTTTTAGCGTTTTTTGTCTCTCTTTCTATCCCTCTTTGTCTGCAATGTTATGATCTCTCTCTCTCTCTTTGAAGCTCGCTATCATTGTCAACTCCTCACATTTCTATCTCAGCATTCTGAACCCATCTCGTAGCTCTTTCTCTCTCTCTCTCTCTCTTGATTTCAACAACATAAACCATTTTATTTGCACTATGCTTCTCCCTCCTCTTGGATTCACACTTGCACGAAGAAATGCATCGAGAGAGCAGGTAGAAAAATAGATAGAGAAAGAGGAGCGAGGAGAGCTATGCTTCAAATGTGAAAGGATAAAAATCTAGGAATCCTATAGGTAAACTAGAGTCGAAGGTTGTTATATCATGTTAGATTCATATGTGCACAAAAAAAATGAACAAGAATAGCTAGCAGAGGGACATGAGGAGGAAGACAAACGAGCAAAACTACGCTTCAAATGTGGAAGGACAAAAGTTTAGGGATCCTCACAAGCACACCAAAGTCAAAGGTTCTTATATCATGTTGGATTCATACCTACACAATGAATTGCATAGAGAGAGCAAGTAGAAGGATAGAAGGAGAAAAACGAGTAAGCAAAGCTTGTTCATGCCATAGAAGATTAAAGTATCGAAATCCATGGAATGAACAATCGGTGGTATGAAGATCGCATGTTGCAAGATGGAAGTACACACATCCACAACGAGAGAGAGAGAGAGAGAGAGAGAGAGAGAGAGAGAGAGAGAGAGAGAGAGAGAGAGAGAGAGAGAGAGAGAGAGAGAGAGAGAGAGCACACGTAGGCCTCAATATACACTTGCATACACACACACACACTCACGAGTAGACGAGGTAAGTACTTCAAGAAGCACTCTATTGCTCAATAATTGAGTACAAGCTCCACAAGAGGACGAATCTCCAGCAAGCTAATCCTAGCAAATGGGGGATTTTTAACATTTATAGATTTTAGAAGTGCTCTGTTCACATTGTACTATTCAATCTAGGCTAAAAGTGAGTCTCTAAAGGTTATTTGAAGATTGAAACAAAGACAAAGTTAGGAAAGTACAAAAGACTTGTTGTGGAAATACTTTTCATGTCAAAGAATCTCCACTAGTAAAATTTTAGAATGTGCCCTTACTTATTGTTAAAAATAGGATTTAATGCCAAAAGTAGGTATTTTCATAAGAAAATTGGATTATAAATGGGAAAGAAACCAATTTTGATGAGGGATTGAATTGAGAAAAATTATTAGACTTCTTTGTCCTTTACTTTCATGCTTGTACTTACCTTTTATCATATTCTTGGTCTTGTGATTGAGCTTTGATCATTTTGAATTTGAGTTTTTAGTTGCTTTTTCAAGCTTTCTCCAACACTCCCCAAAAAGCACTTTTTGCTTTTTGTCATCCTCAATGCACATGTTGTAGTGAGTAGTTGCTATTTGCAAAAATTCGTAAATATGTAGATTTCAATGCATTTGAGACTATTTTTGATTTTTTGAATATCATTTCGATGTATATTTGAAAAGAAAAATAAAGGACTGCTAAAAGAAAAATAAAATATTGACAAAATGAGGATGTTTGTGAATGATTGTGATCCTCAAAAAGGAAAAATCGAAGGTGGATGAAAAAATGAAGTTATGATAGATTTATACAAGAGGGTATTGCATAATCCGAGAAATAAAAGAAAGCTACTTCTAGGAAGTGAAAATAAAATAAAAACTATAAAAAACGAATTGTGGAAGTAGTCATAGGGGGATTACTTATTGGAGTGCATGGATATCACCTAATTTGTGTTTGATGTAAGACCTTGTAGGATGACTCTATTAATTCAACTTTAGATGCAGTAATTGAAACATAGTCAATATGTAAAAGATATGGGTCTTGTGTGATGTGCCCAAGGGTTATTTGACGAAGAGAATGCCAAAGCTATGTGGATGTGGTTTTTTTTAATTGGCCTTATGAGACATCATATAGAAAATATGATTCTTGATGGTGTACGCATCTCCCTGCCTTGTTTCTTCTAGCAATTGGGAAAGTAGAGACATGAGAATTGATTTCATGCCAAAAAACCTTTATGATCATGTAGGCTTTTGAAATCCTCTTATTGAGTTATTGAGACCTTCTTAGATCCCTTGGGGGTAAAATATCCATCAAGGTCAAAAGCACAATGACATTCATCAAGTGAAACTTGTTCTTCATATCCATGTGATCTATAGCCATAAGAATATATTTTGGAACCCATACTTGATTTTAGTGATTCTCAGTCATTGTAATAATCTTGAGAGTCCAAATCTATGTAACTATAGGTGATGGCTCACTATGGTGTGGTTTGGCTTCTCAAAGTGGCTTTCTATGGGGGATTAGTTTCTTGTTGAGATTACAAGTAGAATCCTTAGGATGTGTTACCAATTTCTTGGGTACTCATATTTGTTGTTGAGATGTGTGCAACCATAAGAGATTTTGGTAAACAACGTTGTTTTAAACACTTGAAAATTGTGTTGTCTCAAGTTCTTTGGTCTTGGATGTAGTTTTCTATTTTATGTTGATTCATAGGTGGTTGTTTTAGTGTAGATGTTGCATCAGAGGAAGGCCAAGGAATTCGAGGGTTTGTTTTTTGATCAAGCCATGGATTGAGAACGAATAGAAAAGAGATATGAGTAATCCTTTCCCTCTAACCTTAGGGTCATTGTGCCTTGGGCTAGGTTTAGATCTATGGAATTGTCAAAGGACTAATCCTGTCAAAGCATGATCGGTTCTATTAGATTGTCATCCTCACGTACTAAAAAATTCACTTGTAATTTGGCCTTGCTCAAGTACATGGAAGTGTAGCTTCACCAATGCACAAAGTTTTATGTACCTCCTAAGCCTATTAGTTAGGATTGGATGGGTTGTATCTTTTTTGCAAGTACAAGAGATAATCTGAGTACATTTGCAATAACACCCATGTTTATTAGAATTTGATGGTGTCTTGGGGAGTTCCCTAATTTAGTGGCTTTTTGAGATCTTCTATCTTGGCTACTCATGATGATGTGCCAGACACATGGCCATTGCAATGGGTTGTGGTTTGATGAATGAATCCATGGGTATTTCCCTATATATGTTATATTACATGTTTTGATATGTGTGTTTCAAAAGCAATCATTTTTTGTGAATATGCATGCTCTAAGGCTTCTTGCTCAGCCTCGGCTTTGATGTGTTGTTTCTATTGTTTCCTATTTTTAGCCATTTATAAACACTCGAAGATGTTTGCAATGAGGGGTTCTTGGTAGAGTTTGACTCTACACTCACTATCACTAATTGAATGGC
This sequence comes from Ceratopteris richardii, assembly GCA_020310875.1. Classification (NCBI taxonomy): domain Eukaryota; kingdom Viridiplantae; phylum Streptophyta; class Polypodiopsida; order Polypodiales; family Pteridaceae; genus Ceratopteris; species Ceratopteris richardii. The sequence goes on along the minus strand of CM035417.1, from coordinate 184,176,504 downwards.
TCCACTAGTCAAGGTATAGTGTATCATGGATGGACCATGCCCACATTTTTGTTGTTTTCTCATGTGTTAATTCAAGAGTGAACATAAGTACACCTTGAAACAAACACAAGGTCTCCTTTCTATAACTTTTTATCTTTATATGGGCATCAAAGTTAGTTTTTTGTCTCCTCTTATGAAAATGGATGCCCGCTACAGTCGTAAGGCACGTCTGTTGATATGCATTGAGTTCATCTACCAAAATAGATAACTCATTACCATTCATTCATAATCACTTGCTAGTTTCATTCATAATCACTTGCTAGTTTGAGATTCAAAATAAGGAAATCAATAGGCAGAATTGCATATTATTCGTATACCATATTTAATGGACTAGCTCCCAACCCAATCTTGTAAGCAACATGATAAGCCTAATTGCATGGTGTAGTTACTTATCCTAATATGAGCATTCCATATTAACTAGTTTTGTCAAAACTCTGCATATCACTTTGTTGGAGCTCTAAGCTAGACTGTTCATTTGTGGATGAGATGGTACTATTTTTGTGGACACTCAAAACTTCTTTTGGTAAGGCCTCTATGACTTTGTTTACAAGATTTTTCCTCAATGGGCTCTAAGCTAGACTGTTCATTTGTGGATGATATGGTACTACTTTTGTGGACAATCAAAACTTCCTTTGGTAAGGCCTCTATGAATTTGTTTACAAGATGACTAACTCTATCATTGATTGCCTCAATGGAGAGGAAAAATCTTGTAAATACGTTTTTAACTAAGAACTTTGTAGATTTTCTAGCAAATGGGTACTTCGATCTTTTGCATATATCAAAGTTACGAATGTTTGGGCATCTTTGAAATATTTTCTTGCAACACTTGAGTGTGTAGCTTCGTATGCGGTAGATAGCCATCTTTGTGAACACATAGATGTAGGAAGTTAGCTTTGCCTAAGTTGTATAGCATATTTCCAATAAGAGCATAGTCTCAGATATCTTCTTGTAAATCTCTTTGCGTGGGTATAATCATGTTTGGAGGATAATTGCTAGATTTCAAAAGTCTAGTATGTTCTTGCACCATTAAGGACATGCATATATTTAGTAAAAAGTAGTATGATTAGTTGTGGTAATGATTTGGCATGTGGAACAAGCGCTCACATGGTCATGTACGTTCCATTCCATGTATGTCCAATAGATTCCATATCTTTGCATATTTTGCAAAGTCCTTGATTTTGGAAGATGCTTGCCAAAATCACCCACATATGCATGAGATACTAGCATTTAATACTCATCTTTTGGCATGCAATATGAGAAAATTCACTATGGATGTCGATGGTGTATAAGCAACCAACATTTATGTGAAAGTTCTTAGTATGCATTACCTCCTCTTTAGTAAATTGCACATATGCATGGATTGACATGAAGGATAAGACATGTACTATTGGATCAACCCATTTTTGTACCATTTTGGTATTAAAGTAAGTGTCCAACAAGTCATCATTAATTGCTTCATTAAGTTCAACACTTTTGATTCTTGATAAATGATCAGCTCATACATGGATTTTATTGTTCTTGACTACCACCTCAAAATATTCCATAAGCACAAGCAGCCAACATACTAACCTACTCGTTGCATGATTCTTATAGATAAGGTATAGCAGTGCTTGATGGTCCACAAATGTTTTAAATGTATGTGCTAGTAAGTAGTGCTTGAAATTCTTTATTACATAAACCATGCCTAGTCCTTCTCTTTTGGTAGTCATGTAATTCCTCTCAATAGGGACAAGTTGTCTACTTGCATATGCTATTGGGAAACACATGTTTTCATCATCAACATGCTATGCTAAGATGTAATCAATTGCAAAATTAGAAGCATCTATGTGAATGTGGAATAGCTTATCCAATATGATGCCTTCAAAATAGGTGCTGATATGAGATGTATTTTTAGTGCTTGGAAAGAGTTTTCACACTCTTTTGTCCATTCAAAATTCTTTATTAGCCCGTACATTGTCTTAAAAATATTTGCATACATGTGTATGAACCATCTATAATATCCACAATGTCCCATGAAAGCTTGGACTTTGTTGGCATATCATGGTTTAGGTAGCTTTGAAATTGCTCTCACTTTCTCTTCGTATGTTGATATTCCATTCTTTGAGACTATGTTCCTAAGTATTTTATGTTGGTGGACCATGAAAAGACACTTTTTAGGATTTGTGAACACACTATTCAAGTGAGATTTATCAAATATCCTCATGTCTAAAACATGTTCCTTTGTTTCATCAGGATACACACATAAGTCATCAAGATATATTTATATGCATTTTCAAAGAAATTCCTTAAAGATATGACACATTAGCCTTTGAAATATACATGGGGTATTGACTAATCTAAATGGCATTAGTAAAAAATCAAATATGCCCTATTTGCTTGCAAAGGCGGTCCTTTGTTGATTATCTCGTGCAATCAATATTTGATTATAGCTTGAAAAACCATCTAAGAAGCTCTAAACTTCATGACTATCTACCCACCCTATTAAATGATTGGCAATGAGCATTGGATAACTATCCCTAGTAGTGGAAACAATCATCTTTTTTAGATTAATGCAAACGTGTACTTTTCCATTCTTCTTTGGGACAACCACTCTAGGTGAGACCCATTTTGTACGCTCAATTTCATAGTGAAATGTCCGGCTAGTAGTTCAACAATATTTTACTTAATCTTAGAAGATTAGATCTCATTGTAGATGTACGGTCTCTATTTAGAACATCAAGCATCTCGTTCCATTGGAATATGACATGCACAAGCATCAACCCCTTTTCGGTCCTCATACGTCCAATCGAAGATGTCTCGATAATCTTGTAAGAGATGTATGAGATCTGCTTCCTTGGAACTAGACAAATAATGTGCAATAAAAGAGCATCTTTCTTCATTATCATCCAGTGTTATGCATATTCCCTTTGTGTCTTCCTTGTTGCCATAACACTCTCCCATTTTTTTTTCTCTTTTAGGCATGAAAGCAACTATCTTATGTTCCTCGACTTGATATTTTTTGAAGTGCTCAAGAACTTCATACTTTTATTATCTTTGTTCACTTACAACTAGGAGCACTAGCTCGTTTAGTTGTAATCTCTCTTTCATGGACTTGGAATATAGCATGTGTAGAACCATCCATGTTAAAAGGACTAGTTAGGGTCCTCATAATGATCATGTGTTCCTCTTTTTCACAGTAGGGTCCTTGCATATGGAGACTTAGGTAGTCACTAATGATCCTAAATCATACGTTGGGTATGGTATTACTTCATAAGAGCGTAGTATCTCAACTATTGGATCTTAGAAAACACTCATCATGAAGAGATCCAAGTCGTAGCCTTCCTCGTCACAATGACTTATCAATGTTTGTTCATTTACGAAGACGTCGATGACACTTAGAATATGAGTCCAACTGAAAGGTTCAATTCATCCTCTTTAAGATCAACTTTTGGAACCTATTTAAGATCTTGATAATATCTTTTAATTGGTTAGCTTTCCTTTTGTTGCCCCGCTTGATGTAATAAAAAATTAGTGTCTTCGTGCAATCATGTTCGAATGTGCCAACACACTTCCAATCTCTATATTACTACATTGGAGATGACGAAGCAGCTTTCAGGTCAAGAAAACTAAGTGCTTGAAGCTAAATCATCTGTCCAAAGGACAAAACAAGGATACTAAGTCACACATTCATGAGATCTCTCAGGATAAAGTCAGAGGTTATAGTGAATGTGATGAGGGGAATACTCTATTAGCAATCACTTATAATGATGTGACTACTAAAGGTATTGTAGAATCTAGTCTAGGACTACCCGTTGCTACCTAGAAACTATCGGAAAAGGGGGTAAGCATGCTTTACAACCCACTAAAATGTGTTTACAACTAGCAAATAGACATGTGGGGAGATCCTTACGTCTCCTGGAAAACATTGCCTTTAACATATTTAATGTGGAATTTGAACATACCATTGCCATTTGTGAATTTGGAAATGCTAGAAACTATGAAGTGCTCTTAGGAAGACCATTTCTAACAAAGATAAAAGTGGTTCAAGATTGGGGAGGAAACACTATTTCCATTTAGAATCAAGGAACATCTATCAAGATTAATTTGCAAGCCAATGCTTATAGAGATGCGACACCTCTCCAATGACAAGAAATCCACAATGATGAGAATAAAAGATCTATAAAGAACATGTGTCATAGTCAATTATCCCCCAGATTGTGAAGAGATAAGACACTTCTCACTGAATTGTTAAGTGTTTCGAACTTTACGAAGGGTGGCTTTATGTTATGCATAGGGCTCCTTCCATTTGGACTCTAAAACTTGATCCTAGAGTTCGCTTGCCGTGAACCCTTCGTGTCATGTACAACAATATAGTCGTATGAAAATGGATTATGAGTGTGGATGGATTTTGGTTCTATTATAGTTTCTTGAGATTTAAGGATCAACTTTTTGGTTGGTGTGCTAAAGAACACTTTGTTCTTGCCAAAATTTCTTGAAATTATTCTTGGGACATATGTCTAAGACTTTGGATCTAATTTGCCTTTGATTTATGAAAGTATATGTGCATATGCTATGCACCCAAAAAAATTGCAATGATCAAGGCTAGGCCTTCTTCCATTTCATGCTTCATAAGGTGTCATCCCATCCAATGCTTTTGATGGGAGTCTATTGATTAGATAGGTGGCTGTAGATACAACCTCTACCCATACGTAATTGGGCAACTTATTCTCATTCAACATTGATCTTGTAGCCTCCACTATGGTTCTATTTCTTCTCTCTACCAATCCATTTTGCTCTGGGGTATACTTGGTTGTAATCATGGGAGAAATATTCTCCCCCTCCATCTCACCTTAGCCTCTTCGAAGTCTTACCTATTTGATTTTCTACAAGTGCTAGATATTTCTTGAAACAAGAGAACACTTCATCTTTATGCTTCATAAAATATAGTATTGTCCATCTGCTACAATCATCAATGAATGACACATTATACTTGGATCCAGAGATTGAAGGCTCTATGCTTGGCTCCCACACATCTGTATGGACTAGCTCCAATAGGTTTCCATGAATGTATCCCTTCTTCGTGAATGGTTTTCTATGAGCTTGCCAAATTGACAAGCACTACATTTGTAAATCATGTGTTGTTTAGAGATATTTGGTAGACGAAGCACACTATGATCCCTATTGATTTGCTTCAGAGCCCTTTCACCTATATGAGCTAACCTCTTGTGCCAAATTTTTTATTCTAATAAAGTTTGACTACCATAATTGAACAATGCATTGTTCCTAGTATCTTGGAGCTCAAATCTAAATAGTTTATTTGACTTTTCTCCTCTTGCTATCCTCTTGAATCCTTGATGTGGATCCTCAACAAATGCTCCATTCTTTCTGAATCTGACTGGCGATCATTTCTCAACAATCTGACCTATGCTTATGAGATTTTTGGTGATAGTTGGCACATACAATACCTTGCTTAACAGGTTCACATTACCATATGAAGTCTTCACATTGCCTATCTTCTCCACTCGATGCCTTGTGTCATCTTCTGTTTGGACGTCATGTCTATTCCTTGGATCTTCCAAGTCTAAGAGTAGAGCTACATTCCTTGCTACATGATTTGAGCAACTTGAGTCTATATAGAATACATGTTCATCTCTTTTACCTTGCTTCATGGTCATGTTCATTAGAAGTAATGAATCTTCTTGAGTTTGATCATCTGCATAGTTGTTGTAGTCTCTCCTTCCTCTGTTCCTCCTTGATAATTATTAATTTTGTATGAGTTGTTGTTGTAACCATTGTTGTTGTTGAATCTACCTCTTGAGCTTCCATAGCCTCCTCTGTTATCACCTCTACCTCTTTGATTTCTAGGATTCTTGAAACAATTCTCAGTAATGTGATTAGTTAAGCCACATATGACACATGGAGAAGAGCTTTGAGTTCTCCCCCTGCTTTGTCTTCCTCCTCTGCCCCTTCCTCTTGAGCGTCTACCTCTACCTACAAAGTTTTCTTGAGAGGTGTTGCCCCAATCGTCAAATTTTTTGCCTTCACCATTTCTATTTTTATTCTTGTTCTTATCTATATAGAGAGAAGAGAATTGATTACCTTTTGACTTGTCTCCATTCTTGATAAGCTTTGCCTCATGTGTGAACAATTGTCCCATGAGGGTATTGAAATTAGGAACCTACATGTCCATGTAGAGGTCCATGGATGTGGTGAAAGCTTCCCATTTGTCATCTGCCTTTATTCCATTGATCACTTGCCTTACTATTTGCTCTTCATAAATGATCTCTCCAATACTTCCAAGTTGATACGCTATGTCCATCTTGGTGACAAAATCTGTCACACTTTGCTTGGGCATCTTCTTGAGTGTGGTGAACTCCATCCATAGTTAATTCTTACTTTCCTTGGTACTTGATGAGAAGAATGCTTCAAGAGCATTCCAAGTGTCTTGTGAAGTCTTGCAACTCTTGATGTGTGGAAGTAAAAAATCAGAGATTGAGTTAAAAATATATGACTTTGCTAGAGCATCCTTTGAACACCATGTGGTTAACCTCTCTTGTTCTTCTTGAATTGGTTTTCCTTTGCTTATGAGGATTGGCATAATCTCATCTTCAGATATGTAACCATAGAGGTTTCTCCCTTGAAGATAAGCTTCCATTTTAAGTGACCAAGCTGAGTAGCTACCTCGATATATTTTTTTTATGGATGAAGGAAATCCATCTCCCATGTTGATTTGTTGTTGCTTTGATACCACTGTGAGGAGATGTGGGTTATAGAGATGAGCTGGTGTTGCACAAAACGTGCTCTATAACTGCCAAGTTAACTCCAAGGATGCTTAATTAGAATCCTTTAGCTTCAAAATGCATTTGGAACCACTAAGAGCTTTGGAGCATCATTCCCAAATGTTTGCATCAAAACAAATAACTTGCATTTACTAGAAATGTGAAGAAACCTTCTATTTTGGGAATAGAAGTGCTCAATATGTTGTTCAGAGCTCACAATCTCTTTTGCACACATCTAATTGGAGTGTCTAGCTAACTAAAGCAAGTTATTTCATCAATTTAGCCACACCATACACTGAGAAATCATTCTAAAAAGTCAGGGGAGTCATCTTGATGTTTCATGATCTAGAAGGTGTGAAGACACATTCAACTTCGATGCTTCATATCTCGAGATCCTCTAAACCAAATGTGATGAAAATTGATATGCAAGTAACATAAATTTCACTCTAACAAACCCAAGTTAAAGTACAACAAATGATTGAGTGCATGCAGAAAAATTGATTCCACGAAATCATTTAATGATGAAGATGCTGCAAAGAACAGTAGATAAAGATGTACTTGAAGAAATGTATCAAAATGTATATGTTAATGAACATATGATACAAACGAAGTATAGTGGACTACACATAGGTAGTGTGAGCTCAATGTATGCTCATTGAAGTAGCTCAATGCCTCTGAGAATGGCTCACTTATCCCACGACTAAAAGTATGTGTATTTATACACATGTTCCAAGTACGACTAAAAGTATGTGTATTTATACACATGTTCCAAGTTTGGATTTGAATTTTCCCTCACCTAAAAGTGTTCCTACACATTAGGGATGATTTGAATTGATTCTTCCTACCGCATGAGTCCCGGTTCTCACTCCCTAACTTCATGAGATTCCTTATTCTCTTTGCTTTTAAGTAATTATGCCCAAAATGACTAGCACAAGTTCATATGTAGTTTTTTCTTGTGAAGAGATAAATTGATGTCCTAAATAATTAGCCGAGCACTTAGGCTTGCTAATTGCACCAAAAATTGTTCCATATCCCCCTATGTACTTGCCAATCGAGGGGTTATTGGCCGAACATGAGGTGGGACTTAGAGTCGTCTCAAGCATTGATTCTTTGTCTTAATAGAAACTAATCTTCAAAATCAACTCTCGGAATCAGATCAATGTCCTCAAACATAATCCAATATCTTGTACCTTGGTGCCAAAGGTGCTTCCACGTACAAAAAACTTTATTCTAGGGTCTCTTAGCTCTTTGGAGGTTCTCAGGTTCCACTCTCAAGATACTTGAAATCAAGAACCAAATAGATTCCTTTTGCGTGATCACAGTAGCATGTTTGAAATCATTACTCATGGTGAAAATTTTTTTCATTTGGCTCCACCCTTTCCATAGGGGGGGCACAAGATCAAAGCCCTTGGAGAGAGTAAAAAACGAGGGTGAAAAAAGAGTAATTAACTCGATCCTTTTCCACATGGGGATCTTGGCAACATCAAGACTATTAGTATTTGTGGAAATCAACTTGACCCAAGAAGTATCTTCATCATTCCAAGCTTTAAACATCTATTTGTCCACCATCTTGTTTGCTAGGGATTGCACATCCAGAATGCTCAGACTAGCCATCTCCTTTGGGCTAGAGAACATTTCACATTTAATCTTTGAAACTCTTCTTTTGTTGGGATCACCCATCCAAAGGAATTATGGTAATGGCTTTATTCACAATTTGAATAAAATGACCATTAAGAAATAACATGTAATACCAGATGTAGATAAATCCATACATAAACTAAGAGGAGTTATTATAATTAGTAAGATAGCTCTTAAATCTAGTTATCATCTAATTTGCACGCAGAGATATGATATATGCAAGATTTATTCACAAACCTCATTGGTCATGATGGATTTATGGTAGTGTTGTCTATCAGATTTTCAAAAGAAATTATAAACCTATGCTTCAACATCAATATAGAAAATCTAATATAGTTGCTAATGCCCTTAGTCATTTTCAAACATATGATTTCATTAATGTGAATACAAAATTTTTCATTTGAATTCTTTCATTTAAAGTCATGATTCTTATTTTACATCTAATCTATATTTTTCATACGTAAGTAATGACTTACAAAAATTTCCATTGTATAGTTCTTGTGGTTATATATTTCATACTGGTTTTTATACTTTCAAAGGAAATTATGCATCACATAATCTTTAAGGAGTTTTTAATGAAAGAAATGTTGGGAATAAAGGCCCAAGAATTATTTTTTTGTACGTTTTGACCCTTCCAAGTAATAGCTCTCTTCGAGCGCTTTTGAAATATATTATTGTTCCATTTTCTTGGCCTCCAAATGGGGAATATATAGGCATTTACATGATTTTTATTGACTTATGATCATTTTGGCTTGTTGACATTTGGCAAAGTGATCAAAGTCCTTATTTTAATAAAAGTAAGGTCTTGAATCACGTTAAAGAATTTTATGAAACATGTATTTACTTTTTTTTTCTTCTTCTTCTTCATTTTTTATGTGAAGATCTTTCTCTTTCCTTATAGTTGTAGAAATTGAGCATAACTTCAAATAGATCTTTGTTTCCTCTTTCAACCAATATCAAAGTCTTGAGCTTTTTTGTCTTGACAAAATTTACTACAAGTGGAATCCTTTCTCAGACCATAACAAAGTTAAGATGAAATTTCAACTTTTTGAGGACCTCTATTTTGAAAACCTTCATTTTTTGGCATAAATTTTCTACCTTTGGAAGAGCACTTTGGGTCCTACTATACCTAAAGCAATTTTTCAAATTCTGGGAGAGAATACTTGTAGAAAATATTATTTTCTAGGTCTGGATCTCCTCCCATAAGTAGATTTCAATGTTAAATAACCTATGATAACAAGTTGTAGGTCATAATTGAAATTGAGCACTCACTTTGAGTAGGACAACATATATAAACTTTGTGGAAAGGTTTATTTTCTATAAATTGAATCACAAACGTATTTTACCCAAAAGCTCAATTTAATCTAAAAAAATAAAAATACCTTAATAGAATCTCTGCATATTAGGAAGAACTAAATATCTAGGTATGAAGCTACATCTCACTTGAGAGTTCAATCCAAGAAAAAAAACTAAAGCATGCTTACAAATAAGCAATTGGCTGATTTCATTAGAAATCCCTTCACATAATCCAAACATATTGAAAGTTGCAATAATTTTGGAGTGGTTTTAGATCAAGGTGGAAAGATTTTGCAACATTTGAGGGTGCTTCCATCTGAAACACATGAAAGTTGCACCATTGTGATTCACCTCCTCAAACATGTAGATGGAGCATGATAGAAGTATGCATCTACCTTGTGTGAAGAGAGTACTTTGAAGAGCACGCACTCAAAGAAATTAGAAATGAAACAATCACATATTTGATTAAAAAGTCAAAAAGTACGTTGAATATAGAAACCAACAATCCTATGTGTGGAACTCCATCATTCCAAGGAGAAAAGGGTAATGAAAATTTCTCCCCTCAAATGTTTCATGAATTGACATGAAAAGGTGAGTGTCACAATCCAAAACCCCCATGCCCTATATTTCTATCAAGTCCTTTTGGGGCCCATGGGGTCTGCCTTGAGTGCCGAATCGTATGCAACTATATGGGTTCCTTGTTAGACATCAATATATAGAGACCATCTCATGTGTCTGTGGGACAAGAGCCAATGGCCATAGATTGTGTGTCAGACATCAAAAATAGCTTATTCTTGATTGGGCAGATGGATATGCATGGATATAGCACTCTCTTTGAAAAAGGCTCTTGGAAGCTAGTGAAAGGCTCAAGGTTGATTGTAAAAGGCACTAAGAAATGTACACTTTATTGCTTGCATGAGAAAGCCTTGCTTGGCAAGTTTATTACTTTGGCTGAGATCAATTCTCACATGGCGTTATGGCAATAGTTCCATACAGCCCTTCTTCTAATGGTATGGCTGAAAAGGGATAATAGGACTTTATGCGAGAGGATGAGATGCATGCTCTCTATAGCTAATCTCCCTCATGGACTTTGGGGAGAGGCTCTCAAAGCTGTAGTTCATGTTTGCAATCGATCCCCTCATGCTTAGATCTATTAGACAAGGTTGTCCATTTGCTGCTTTGCCATTGTGAATGATATCCTTGGTTGGTTGATCAAAGATAAAGTCATAAGGGACCCATATAAGGTGTTCATATCCCGGACTCTCCTTCACCCTTGTATTCCGAAATGTTTTTTGATGATACCAACATGCTCATAAATGTTGATCAATGATGTTCAAAGCTCTGCTTCCAATTTCCTCGACTTCATTTCCATCTTTTGCCTTGCTAGTGGGTCTGAAGTGAATCACAAAAAGACCTCTTTTAAGTCTTCCAATAATAATGCTCCTCAATGCATCATTGACTTTGGCTGTAAGATTATCAATGATGGGGAAGTGTGAGATTATTAATGATGGGGAGGCCTTTAGACTTCTTTGCATTCCTATGAGTTTTAATATCACCTCTTGTCAAAGATGTGAGCCGGTCATGGATACATTAAGGCAAAAACTTTTGAAGTGGTACTTCCTACAGACTCTCTTTCAAAAAAGAATTTTTTGTTTAAATCACTTTATCCTTTTGAGTCTCACTTATTATTTTGCTTGTCGGAAGCCACCTAAAAAGAAGTTGCAGCAAGCTATCTCCTTGTCTAGAAGACTCTTGTGAGGAGGAAACAATCTCCTCACTAAGATCCCTAAAGTGGCTTGGCACATTTGTTGTCTCCGTAGAAATTGAAGGGTGTGCTTGGAGTTCTCTTTCCTTTGAAAATAGCTAAGAATATGGTTGCTGAATAGATTTACATATCGATAGACTTCATGGATTGTTGCCCTTGTGTTATTAATAGGAAAATTCACCTTTTCTATTTGGATCATTACAAGGCTTGGAGAAAGCACATGTTTTTGGACTCTTTTGCATCTCCTCATGTATGTATTCCTGTTGAGAGTCCTCTTACATATCAGAAGTGGAACTCTTGGTCTGAGCTAAAACGTAATTACATTCCTCTTAAAGTTTTCAAATAGATTTGTCTCTTTATTTGCAAAAATCTATATGGTTTCAATTCTTGGAGTGATCTGTTTTAGAATGGTGCCCTGGTAAGCAATGACTACATTAATTCTCTTGCTGACATTATCTCCCTGCTGTAAACAGGTGCTTAGCTTGTATAAAGATTTGGATCTCATGGAGTCCAACAAGCTGCTACCAACAAAGAGCTGAAGCTTTCTACTGTGGCACAAGACACGTACCAGAGACATTAATGACACGGGCTTTATAGACAGTATAGTGCCCGAGATCAATTGAAGATGGAAGCTGCCTTGGAGTAATGCTCAATGGAAATGCATAGTATCTTGCATCCAGGCATTTCCCTAAAACATTAAACATTTAGTGCTTCAGTGGCTCATCTCAGCCACCTTTTCATATTGCAAGATTGCCAAGAGATTTTCAAATCTGCTGAAGGGTTGCAATCTTATTATCTCCACTCACAAGCTTGGTTTCTCAGAAACTTTCTTGGGGTCTCATTTTCGGTATGATGTTGCCCTCTACCACATTTGGAGAGGGGAAATCCTATTCCATCTGGAAGACCAGGAATAGTCTTGTTTTTTTTTCTGGTTGTAATAATTTCTTGTAGTCCTGTCACTCAGCCATGTAAAGGGCTGGCCTCAATTATATTAAGTGTGTAAGTGTGTAAGACTGCTGTTCCTGAAGGACAAAATCTGTATTGTGTCCTTAGACTTCTCCCTCTACTAAATGGAGAGATCAGATCTTGGAACTGTATTCACCCACCAGATTTTACATGGTGTTAACGATATCATAGCCTGCTGGCTCTTGATGTAAAAAATCCATTATTAATAGAGAACTTCTTTTCTTGTTTGCTAAAAGAAAAAAGAAAGATTCTTGAATTTGAGTTTCAGGCCCTTAATTCAAAAAGTTACCAAAATGGGCATATATCTTCTAGAACGAGTTGCAGGCCCTCAATCAGAAACTCCATCAGAATGAGCAAACGCTAGAAAACATTCATCCATGTCAGAGCACATAAATACTTCAGGATTTCGTGATCATACAGTTTGAGCCCTTTTAATTCTGTCCGTGCCAATCAACACAGGTACTGGAATATATCAAGATCATACAGAATAAGCTATTGGCAAAGAGCCCACTCACTGTACAGTTCCAAAGAAAAGAGCCCACTCACTGTACAGTTCAAAAGGTTAATCCAAACGTATTGGCAGTTCAAGTGACTAAAATTGTAAGGCACGGATTTAAGACTCTGTTTTCAGAACGATTGCAACACTGTGAAGCATGTAAATAAGGAGATTGTGGGCTTCAAATATACAGGCCTGTTAAAGGGACATTACAGTAAGAGCTGTTCAACGTAAAACAAACAAGGTAAATGCAGCTGAAAATATGTTCAAGCCTGCCGCAAGAAAATAAGAAAGTTCCATTTCCCTTTCTACAAAATAACCTGATCTAGACCGTTCAGCAAAGAATGCAAAAATTTTCATTTTCCTTCAAAAGAAATTAGCAGAAAAGGAATGCGATGTCAGTGGGTGACGTACACCATCTTCGGTACATAACGAATAAAGGGCTCGATCATTGGCATTGTGACTCGTGCGCGTTGAGCCTCAAATGCTCAGTAACAGTGTTAAAGGGCAAGGAGCTAAAAGATGTTAATACAGAAAACCACGAATATGAAGGAGCTACAGATATTGATTGCTTTTGTATTTACTTCTCTGTACAAAATACACTTGGTTATGTCGATGTGGCTACGAACATACCCCTCGACATAAATATAACCCAGGCATGATCGATCACTCGACTGGAAGCAGCATTTGCAGCATAAATACCTCCAAAGTGAGATCCCGATCTACGGGCCGTTTCATTGGATGCATGGATGACACCTCATCGGTGGGGCAAGAGTGGGAAACTGCGACGCTCGAAGAAGTTGAGTGGGAAGATGCACGGTTGCTTAGTATGTTAATGGCAGCGCTAGGCTCCTGCTTCCTCTTTGACAGAACCCTGGCAAAATCAGCAACAGCGGCGCTGATGCGATCCATAGTGTTGAATGGCACGTCTGATGCAACAAACACTTCCCTAGTGTGGAAGCTGAAGAATGAATGTACTTGCTGAACAGTTGGGCGGTAAGAGGACAACTGCGTCCAATCTGTCTCCGTCAATAAACTGCACCTGTCTGAAAGGGAACAAAGACTGATAGGATACGATTATCTGCTCAGAACGCACACAGAGCTGTCGATGTATACACAAGTGCAAAGAATATATGCACGGAGAAGGGGAGATGCGCCAATGGAACTTAGGAAGTTAACAGATCGGGAGCGAGTAAGAATTGTCGGCTTCTCTCAGAAACTGGAGACGCGGTCTTATAGCAAATACCAAAATCTAATTATTCGGTCAAAAGGGTATCTTTGACCAAACAAAAGCCCTACAACTTTCATTTGAAGAGTGGTTCAAGAGCAAATGGAAGACACCGACCATGCTCCGTGTGCTCTTTTCCTCTACGAATAATGGTAATAATGGTGAGCGTGGAGTACTTAGCGGGGTCCTAGGTTTACTTGGTCAATCCTTTAAATAGCAACGCTTGTTGACGAAGAGGCTGAGTTGCTTCGCTGTTGAGCAAAGGGTTGAGTTGTTTCGGAGTCTTGATTCTTTTGGAACATAATAAGAGGAGAGGCTTTATAAAAAATATGCAAAAAAAATACACAAGAAACTTTGATACTACTTTCAAGAAAGAGTTTAAAAAGATAGCTTTAAATTCTTTTTTCTTTTTTCTAAAGAACTAGGATCTCGTAGTTTACTCTCTTGATAGTTTGAATTAATTGAAAAGTACAAAAGTGAAGGGCATAGCATCCATGGCGCCCCTCAAATCTCTCACAAGAAAGGGTTGAGTGTGTAGCACTTACTATGAACGACAAATCTAGAAGGTGTTCTAAGGGTAGAGACTAGGTAGGAATGGCCCTAAGGCCAAATAAGGAGACTGATTTAAATCTACCACAGTGAGCATGGCCCTTACCACTAAGGATAGAGTACAATGAGAGCATCCCAATACCCACTAACCTCCAAGCAACTCTTCAAAGCAACTCTTCAGAGCGAGCCGACCGAGCAATTCTTCAGAGCGAGCCGATCGACCAATTCTTAAGAGCAAGCCCTCAATCAACTCGAGAACGTGAAATTAAGGCTAGGTGAATCTTTTCATGAATTACATACTCGTACTAAAGCACTTGTCTCCTGATTGCTGCATGCTCCAGGTGATTTTCTAGTTAAGAAATGGATAGGCTCTTCCCCAGTCGTCCCAGACAGAAGCTTAGGGGATCTTTCACTTTCGATGCCACACTAAACAACTTTGTGGCAGTCACCTCTTGCATAGAGGAGGCTAGAATGCATTTTGAAGGAGGGACTCAAGCAAACTACGCCATGAATCATGACCCAATCAAGCAACTTAGAAGGGAATTAGAAGAGTTAAAGATGCAATGAAGTCAAAATGAGGAAGAGATCCTCTCACCACTCACGCACAACAACAAAGATTTAGTGGCATAACTTCCCTGAGAAGTGCAGGAGCTGCAGACCCACTCAGGACATCCAAAGGAAAGTTTGGTGGAGTACCACATGCAACAACTGTGATCACTCCAACATAACCTACCCTAATAGAGTAAGTTGTCAATCCTACAACAAAGATGACCATGAGGTGCACGCTTGCTACTACCTCATCGGAGCCCAGTAAAGAGGTAATAACCAAGTTCTTGACACCTTTTACGCTAGTACTTCAAATATACATAAGAGAGAGGACAATCGTCAGAATCAACCTAGATATAGTAGAACTTTAATGTGTTATCATTGTGGAAAATCCGATCACGTAAAAAGAAAATGCTTTCTGGCTGAGGGTACACCTTGGAGCTAGCATTGTCTTGACACCAAAGATCATTACACAAGGGATTGTCTTTACAACCACCCTACTCAGATCCATATGATTGCAATCTCTCCAAAAGAAGAAGGTATGACTCCAGAATCCTATGTTGTTTCCTCATTCGTAGAACCTATGATGACTAGGGCTAGGTAAGCGATGGCAACTCGCACATAGGAGCAATAGGGAATCAAGGAAAAAGAAGAAGGCAAGAGGGCTGATTTGGAGGATGGGATGGCCATTGAAGAAGCCTATGACAAGTTGAGGATTTCACTGAAGGATCAACCTACTCACCCTCAGGAGAATACACAAGAGGTGATTATCAGAGAAATTTTCAAGGGAATTTACCACAAGGTCAGTTTATTCCTGTTGAGAATATGAGAGTGAATCTCTCTTTTGTATCCTCGAGTCACTCTATTTCCATTCCATTTCCATTATATTTCCATTATATTTCCATTATATTTCCATTCCATTTCCATTATATTTCCATTTTATATTATCGCCTTTGTATTTGGGTACCTTGCCATTTGCTTCTACCAGTTGTATTCATTCTCCTTTCAGGGGAATTATCCCACAAGAGATGTACTTTTGAGAGCCCCGCCCATTTCATGGTCTACTCATTTTGAGTCTCACACACTCTTTGTTTTGTGAGTACACTTTTCTTTTCATTTTGCTTCCGCGCTTGTACTCTCTACATGGTATCAGAGCACTAGGTGGAGGTCTTGGTAGTGTGTAGGGGATTTTGCCATCAAGTTCGCTCTTTTGGGAGTCATTTTGCCCATTTGCCCACCCTCACTCAATTCTATGGTCAGTTTTACGACATTGAGTTTGAATCTCATCCGTTTAAAGTATTCATAAACACTTTTATGACATTCATACAAGGTCTCAATTTTTGTTGGCATTTTGTTTGATGAAGTGATTCATCTCACCTCGTTACAGTGTTTATCCACACTGTTTGTTGGAAGAACACTCTTGGACAGTCGGCTACCTA
Organism: Ceratopteris richardii; assembly: GCA_020310875.1. Classification (NCBI taxonomy): domain Eukaryota; kingdom Viridiplantae; phylum Streptophyta; class Polypodiopsida; order Polypodiales; family Pteridaceae; genus Ceratopteris; species Ceratopteris richardii. The sequence goes on along the minus strand of CM035417.1, from coordinate 184,159,784 downwards.
TCATAAATGCTAAAAATGACCAAAGAGAATTTTGTTTCAGAGTAAATCTAGAAAGGAGACATCTCATGATTCTTTGTGTGCTATTTTTTTTCCATCATACTTTATTGTGGGCCTGTCATGTAGGCAAGAAACAAAGCTATTGTCGGAGTAACAACAAAGGAAAGCACATCTGAACATGCTGCCAGAGGGAGGCCGTTCCTTTTGTTGATGGTGCCACTTAGATCTTGTCTGCTTTGAGACAAACTTCTGCAGATACTATACACAGTGGAGTTGTGGGGTCATCTTCCTGACATCGCCACAGAGAAAAAGAGCAACAGCTCCCGACCAAGGCCTAAAATTGACAGGCATACCTAAAATTTCTTATGACAGGCATTTTTGGTGATTGTCTTTCATATGACATTTTTTTCCTAAATTTGCTCTTGTCAAATGACAGACAATTTTTGAAAATGATAGGCAACTCAAATGAGCTTAAATTCATATCTATGATAAACACATACCAACATGAATCTCGAAAAATCCCAAAATCATCCGTAAATTCATACCTATGATATGTGTCTTTTTGCTCTCAAATTCTCATCTTTGCTATGAATTTAAAACTCTAGATGAAATTATAAACACACATAGGAAGTAGTCTTGATCTTTCCATCGAACCATGTCCAATCAAATTACTTCCATTCATCTCCGTTTACTACCCAATGACTAAATGCACATAGATATCCACTCTAAGTCTAAAGCCCATGATCTTCATGCTTAAAAAGAAGCTTATAACTTTTAGTATTTACATTACACATCAAAATTTATGTGCAAGCTATCATACCATAATCATAGAGCTACTCATATTCAGATTATACTTTGCTCTAAGTCTTCATGATACAAATATAACGCCATGAGAGTTAAAAAATTTCGGCAGCATCTCCCCAGGAAAATGAAGTCTAACAAAAATAACCATAACACCAAAACAAGAGGCATTTCAAGCCTATGGCATACAAGCCATTATCAAAGTCCCAAACTTTACCAACCTACATCATACAAATAATCAATAATGCTTTTTTACTCCAAAACCTACAAAAGTAAAACACTTTACCAACATTCTTCTCATTTCATGCTAAAATACCATGAAACCTGAAAATAGTTTGCAACATAAACATATACAAAAAATAAGAACATATAAATATCATTTAGCCAAATGATTATAAAGATAAATTTGATAAATAAAGAAAGCTTATGAAAGATAATTTACTCAATTCAAAATACCAAAATATGAATGCTCCAAAAATATCAAAGAGAAGCTAGAATATGCATTAAAAAGCTAGAATTTGATTACATCATTCTAATGGTCTAGCTCTTCTATTCTTTGAACTCGCCCAAATATCAAATGCATCATCCCAATCAATCATAGCAATTCCTTGTGCATCAATAGACAATAACATCAATGCATCTAAAGTATCCAATGCCAAACTGCATCGAGAAATACTTTTAATATAATTATGCCTAGAGAAACCTCTCTCACAAGCTGCAATACTTGCTGGAATAACCAAGCACATTTGCCATAATTGCATCATTCCTGGATATAAGTCCCGCCAACTTTTTGATCCTAAAAACACACTTCCCAAGCATCATGCATGCCTTTATTTTGTGCTGATCGATATAGCATCCCAATAAAATCCTCTCTCTCATTCATACATCTACGCATGTCAATCACAAAACTATCAACATTGATTCGTTCTATGACTTTTGCTAACCATTCCTGAGTTTTCTTATCACGTTCATTTGCATCCACAGGATATGAAGATGGACTAAATATCTTCAATGCATTAAATACAGATATATCCTCATATCTTTGATTCAATGCATTCAAAATATTTTGCACATAAATTTTTCCCATGCAAACACATTCTTCAAAGCATCGAGTTTCTTGCATGACACTATCAAATGCAATATTCAAGTCTAAGGTGCCATCATTATCATTGTCTTCATCAGAATCAATTTGTGCTAAAGCACTTGCATCATGAGTAACTTTCTTCTTATGACTCTTAGGAACGGGTTTATGTACCAAAACATGATTATGTGCATGTCCCTTTGCATCAACAAAAGTCAATGAGTTTTCTTTCGCCATATTCAAAAACATTGTAAGATGCTTTGATCCATTTCCAAAGCCATATATATCATTACTCAAGTATCTGCGTGTAAACTTTTCAAAAGTGAAATCTATTAAAGCACCAATCAATGTTACATCAAATTCATTTCTTTGAAACTCTTGATTAAGCTTACTGAGCTCTGACAAAACATCTGCAAGTAAGTGTATCATAAATTGAACAACAAACAAAGTAGCATGACCATACCACTTTTTTTCATGATGTTTCCACTGCTCAAGAACAACATGCATAATATGGACCAATCTTTCCATGACTTGTCCTCGTGAAAGCCATCGTATAGAATGAATTTGCAATGCTTTACCATCCATAATTGCAAATTCATGCATTAGTTGCCACATCTCTGCATGTCTCTTGGAAGACTTACCCAACCATGAATACACTTTACTAGCAACTTTATCCACAAAAGCAAACACATGTGGATGTGATATGAAACCATCTTTTGCCGCAAGGGCTTGTCTATGCGCGATACAATGTACACCCATAATGCGATGCATCGATGACTGAAACCGTGCAACCACACCTGTTTTAGAGCCAATCATGACCGATGCACCATCAGTCGCTATTGCAATGAGCTTCTCAGTAGTTAATCCACTTTCAACTAAAAAAGCAGCAAAAAGCATATGCCAGCATCACTTCTGATTTGCATTTTCTTAGCGAAACTTCCGATGACTTGTGCGCCGTTTCACTTTGTGTTTGTCTGCCATCTCTGCTTTACCTTTCACGATGACTACACAGGAACGCTTTGATGGTCTGTGCACCTTCAACGTCGCGCTGACTTCATCTCTAGCACGTCATCTGTTTATGCAACTACTGACAATGATAAAATTCTGCTGACGATTTGGAACTGATACTACGTATTGATACCAAAGCATGTGCAGAAGCTGAAGCCGGAGTCGTTAATGCGATTCATCAGTAGATATCGAGAATATTTTAGTATTCAGCTGTTGATAGTATGATATTGTCCATTAAGAAATATTTTATATTCTTACGCTTCTGATTAACGTAAAACTTTCCTTTCCATTAAAAGTAAAACAGTAATCTCTGTACAACTAGTTTTCATCTGCGATAACGGCGCGGAAATTCCTTTGATATTGTTTTATTTGTTGAGTTTCAATTTGAAGTAACATTAAGTCACTGCAATGACTTTTTATTCATCTTAACTTTTAAGGTTGCCATAGTGATTTTATAATATCACGCGACGTGTAACTCTTTTCTTTTGCCATCTCATCATAATAAATTGGTTGGACGCGTCAACATTGATATATTTCAATTTAATAGGAACATTGAATCTATACTGTATCAAGAGGATACGAACTTTATGTTTTAAGAATTGATTGATCTATGTTTTGATCTACTCTCAAAATGACATTGGCATTTGCACATTTAAAAAATGAAGCGAGTCTCGTTGCTTGTCTATTCTCTAATTGTTCATACTAGTGTTTTTTATGATTCTCTTCAAACATGGCTATTTTCTTGAAGTAGAATAGCGAAATGTTATAAATAGAATTCTGGATCTCTAGTGGATAGTAAAGCAAGCTATTAAAAAGAGTGAGTAGATGTAAACTAGCTAATCAAACATATGATTGAATGAAAGAGTGGGTTGAGATGCTTTGCTTAGCATGCATTAATTATTGGAGGAAAACTACAAAATCACTTTTTTTTTTAATGCACCATGTGTTTGTTTAAGGAAAACGTACAAAGTCATACTGTAACATAAGTCTTCTTGGCCATGGACATATGAAGGAGCTACGTAAAGTTCGAAACATATCTGCATATCATCCCATAAAATCAAAGCTCCACATTTTAATGTTGTTCTCCTTTCTGTTTCATGGATGGTCATCTGCTAGGATCTCTCTGCCCATCTATATTCTTGAAAACCTTTTCTAACATAGCATGTTCAAGATGCACACCATATATTGCAAATCTATGTACTCCATGATTTTCATACAAACAAAAATGGTTTGTTCTTGTGAAAGATAGATTTCTTGAGCGCATGTATTACTCTTTAAATTGCTTTTATTGTATCGATTTAGTTGACTATATCATGATCGTGTTTGATGATTCTAAGTGCATAGCTTATATGAAAACTACTTGGACCTTTGATTCCATTGATCTAAAGGTTGCCTCCTATGCAATTTGTTTCACGATTTTATATAATTCCAAAGTGAAATTCACTGTGCTAAAAAACTTTGTTTGAGTTCTTTGCTATCATGTGAGATTGCTCCAAGCACCCGGCGTGCGCCGTAATTCTAGCAGTTGGCTTAATCCATCAGCGGTCGCTTTCGCACCTACAATTGGTGAACCCGACATGAAACACCACGGCCTGGTAATCTTAGGTAATGTATGTTTGCATTTTTGTTTATAAATGAGCATGTTTTTTTAGGAGTTTTGTATTTTTCTTCCTCACAATTAAAAAAAAAATATGATCGGGAGTTTTATATGTTTCTCCCTCACAATTAAAAAAATATGATCGAGAGTTTCGTATTTTTCTCCCTCACAATAAAAAAAAAATATGAACAGGAGTTTTGTATTTTTCTCTCTCATAATTAAAAAAATATATATATATATGATCGAGAGTTTTGTATTTTTCTCCCTCACAATTAAAAAAAGTATGATAAGGAGTTTTGTATTTTTCTCCCTCACAATTAAAAAAAGTATGATAGGGAGTTTTGTATTTTTCTCCCTCATAATTAAAAAAAAGTATATTAGGGAGTTTTGTATTTTTCTCCCTCACAATTAAAAAAAATATGATTGGGAGTTTTGTATTTTTCTCCCTCACAATTAAAAAAATATATATATGATCGGGAGTTTTGTATTTTTCTCCCTCACAATTAAAAAAAATATGATCGAGAGTTTTGTATTTTTCTCCCTTACAATTAAAAAAAATATGAACGGGAGTTTTGTATTTTTCTCCCTCACAATTAAAAAAAATATGATCGAGAGTTTTGTATTTTTCTCCCTCACAATTAAAAAAATATATATAATCGGGAGTTTTGTATTTTTCTCCCTCACAATAAAAAAATATGAACGGGAGTTTTGTATTTTTCTCCCTCACAATAAAAAAAAATATGAACGGGAGTTTTATATTTTTCTCCCTCACAATTAAAAGAAAAATATGAACGAAAGTTTTGTATTTTTCTCCCTCACAATTAAAAAAAATATGATCGGGAGTTTTGTATTTTTCTCCCTCACAATTAAAAAAAAATATGATTGGGAGTTTTGTATTTTTCTCCCTCACAATTAAAAAAAATATGAACGGGAGTTTTGTATTTTTCTTCCTCACAGTTAAAAAAAATATGAACGGGAGCTTTGTATTTTTCTCCCTTAGAATTAAAAAAAATATGAACAGGAGTTTTGTATTTTTCTCCCTCACAATTAAAAAAAATATGATCGGGAGTTTTGTATTTTTCTCCCTCACAATTAAAAAAAAAATATGAAAGACAGTTTTGTATTTTTCTCCCTCATAATAAAAAAAAAATATGAACGAGAGTTTTGTATTTACTCCCTCATAATTAAAAAAAATATGATCGGGAGTTTTGTATTTTTCTCCCTCACAATTAAAAAAAATATGAACGGGAGTTTTGTATTTTTCTTCCTCACAATTAAAAAAAAATATGAATGGGAATTTTGTATTTTTCTCCCTTACAATTAAAAAAAATATGAACGGGAGTTTTAAGAACTCATCATCAGCAAACCATTAACCTCATTTGTACCATAATTATTTAAAAAATTGCACTTAGAGTATGTATGGTAGGGTCGCATTATATGACCTTGCATCGAGGCACAATTTGCGTTTTCCCATGCACTTTGAGTGATTGAAAGGGCTAATGTATATTGAGATTAATGTATGAAAGTGAGAGCACTAGCTTCGTCATCCAATGCCAAGTTCCTTCTAAACTGCACCCTACTTATTTATATATGCATTTTCAAAGTATGCATTTTATAGGGCTAATTATACGGCCTTGCATAGGTACTTAATGTTTCCTTTCCCATGCACTCTGAGTGATTGGAAGGCTAATGTATATTCACATTAATGTATGAAAGTGAGAGCACCAGCTTCGTCATCCAATTCCAAGTTCCTTCTAAACTGCACCATACTTGATTATACATGCATTTTAAAAGTATGCATTTATAGGGCTAATTACATGGCCTTGCATAGGCACTTGATTTTTTAAACCCATGCACATAAAAAATGTTATGAAGTTGATTATTATTTTTGAAAGCTGAAAAACAGGTTTTGTTTGACGCATCCGGAGGATGCACAGGTTTGATGGGGGTGAGTGTCGTGAAGATTTTGTCTTCACGATTATCATCCAAATTGAAGAAAATGCTGTGATGTTGTCTCTAACCTTCCAAGAAGTACTTGGATGAGAAGAAAAAGGAAAAAACCTTTGGCACCTAGAATTTATTGCACTATCCATCTGGACATAATTGTTAAATGGATTGGATGAGCTTTTATTATCAACCAAGATTCTCATGGAGCAAGCAATGAAGCTATAAGTGGATATAAAGATATAGGCGGTAGACAATGACGGATGCTCCGAATGCTTGCAAATGAGTTTCTCATTTATTACTCCTATGTGTTTTGGTTCTTTGGAGGATGTCTCGTATAGGAAATATGAAGTCTTCAAGGGAGACATGCATGCAGATTTTGAGGATGAAAGGAATACTTCGCTATGGGAAACCCCAAACTTGCATGCATTTTCATCAAAATTATCGTATCATGATTGGTGATGGTTAAGTTAACTCAAGAGTTTGCATGGAAAGAGATCGGGCTAACTAAAAATAGGAGGCTGCACGCACGATGAATGGAGACAATTTGAGCTAAAAAGGGGGCTTCTTCATCGTCTATGCAACCTCCTATTTTCAGTTGGCCTTATCTCTTTCCATGCAAACTCTTGAGTTAACTTAAACATCACTAATCATGAAGCGACAATTTTGATGAAAATGCGTGCAAGTTTGGGATTTCCCTTAGCAAAGTATGCCTTTCATCCTCAAAATCTGCATGCATGTCTCCCTTGAAGACTTTGTATTTCCTATATGAGACATCCTCCAAAGAACCAAAACACATAGGAGTAATAAATGAGAAACTCATTTGCAAGCATTCGGAGCATCCATCATTGTCTGCCACCTATATCTTCATATCCACTTATAGCTTCATTGCCTGCTCCATGAGAATCTTGGCTGATAATAAAAACTCATCCAATCCACTTAACAATTATGTCTTGATGGATAGTGCAATAAATTCTAGGTGCCAAAGTTTTTTCCCTTTTTCTTCTCATCCAAGTACTTTTTGGAAGGTTAGAGACAACACCACAGTACTTTCTTCAATTTGGATGATAATCGTAAAGACAAAATCTTCACGACAGTGGGCAGCCTTGCCTGATATACCTTTTTAAGCGTATGGACTTAGAGAGCTTACCATTGATATTTATTCTCGTTGAAGCGTTTCCGAGTAGAGTGGAAACCATCTTCGTGAACTTTTGGCTGCATCCAAGGTCTTTCAATGATTGAAGAATAAAGTCCCATTCCAATCTGTCATATGCTTTGTCGAAGTCGATCTTAATGAATACCAGATCTTGTGCAGACTCCTCAGCAAACGCAACACCTTCCCAAATATCAATAATTGCTTCAAGTATAGATCTACCTTTGATAAAACCTTTCTGATCCTCACAAAGCCATGACCTTAAATGACAAGAGATTCTGTTAGCAATAACTTTGGCAATTATCTTGTATCTAGTTTGGAGCATGGTAATCGACCGCCAGTTTTCAATTTTGTTCTTATCTTCCCTTTTGTGAATTAACTTGATGACACCATTATTAAGACACTGTTCAGTGACTCTAAGGGTGCATCTTGGGGTGAAGATCCTTGTGGCTCTAAAATTTGGGTTTTATCTTCTTGAAATTTGTTCTTTTTATTTAGTTTTCAAAATTGCTCTTAATGAATGCATGTGTAAGGAAAGGTTGGGGAGCTCTTTCCATCATCTTTTGAGCTACTTCAATCATTTTTTTGCAAATCTCTTGTTGTTCACCTTCTAGGTTTGGCTTGTGAGAAGATTTATCATGGTTTTATAGCTTAGGCCCTTCATGGATATCCCTGTGGTAGGCTTATAGGAGGAACTCTAGATTAGGTTCAACTATAGAGGATACCCTATATTTAGCTTGGTGAACCTCTCATTTAGATTTTTCACTTTGTTTCTTGACTAATTTGACTTCCTCTTGAGCTGTTTGACATGATTCTCTAACTCCCTAATTCATGTTTTCATTTTCTTATAGTTTCACATTGCCTTCTCCCTGATGTTTCTTTGTCTTTCTCACTAGTGGACAAGTCTAACTTTTTATCCTTGGCATGGGCTTTTCTCTTGGCTTATGCTCTAATGACAACCTAGATTATGATTTTCTTCTCTTCATGGCTCTTGCTTAGCTCAAAATCCTCTGTATGTGGTAGGTTTGGTTAGCCATTTTCACTCTTTTTGGAATAGTTGGGCTATCTTTGAGCCAATGGATAATTCCACAATCACAACAGTGCCTTGTGTTGAAATAAGAACTGCTTCTAATCTACTAGCAACCACACAATAAACAAATTATGAAGGAATAAATGAAAGATATGAAAACATTATGAAATGAATTAAAATGGAAATAACTTACACACAATGCTCTATGAGCATGGAGACTCCATGAAGAGAGTGAGGGCACTCTTGCCAAGAGCTTGAGTGAATGTACTTATGGGAGTGACATGAGGTCCTTCTTATATTGAGCTAAGGGAAAATCTCCTTACATGCGGGATAAATGAGCTTGCATGGGAATGGACCTAGACTTGGACAAAAGGGTGGAGCATGGAACTCCCAACACCCACCCTCAATGTGATGACCCTTTTGTTTTTAAAGTAGGGGACTAGTGACATATGGGATCATTTAGTCCATTGGGTTTTTAGATCTAAGGACATATAGGATCCTCAGACATAGCTTGGACATATGACATTCAAGTGTGGGGCATATGGCATCCCTTGGTTTTCATGGACATATGACATCCATGTTGTTTTGTTTCCATGGACATGGGATCCATGGTGTTGTGGGGATCTAGGGACATATGAGATCACTAAACATATAGAGGGTTTACAACATGGGGTAGATAGTGCTTTGCTCCTTTTTCATATTCCTCTTGTGGACTCCTTTTGCCTTGTTATTGATATAGTTTTCCTTCTGATCCATCGTTGGGAACTTTGGGTTGGCTTCTACTTTGTGTTGTAGAATTCTTGTCCTCCTTCCTTTAGCACGTAGTGGGGTTTTAAGGTGGTTTTGTGTGCCAAATGCATGAGAGATTACATGTGGGGCTTTATGTTGTATGCTTGAGAGAGCACATGGATATTTTTCTTTTATGAGATACAAATATGATATGTGAAAGAGAGTATACATGGGGCACATATGCTTTGAGAAGCAAATGGAAGTGTGTCTGAAGGTCCTACCTTCTGAAATCAAGTTCGTCTCTAGTCCCTTAAAAATGAGTAAAATATTTGTTCTCATACAACACCAAATGACACTTGGATAATGTGAAGGGATATAAAAAAAAAAACAAAAAAATATGCATATAAACTTAAAGCGCGTAGAAAAGATATTTTTCTTAACGTTTGGATTTGAAAAAAAATTAATTTCTACAGCAGTCCTCTTGGTGAGAGATAATCATGTGGTATATTTGTTTTATATGCAAGAATGCATTTGTCATTCGTAGCCTCAAAATTGGACGGTTCCAATGTGGCTTCACTTTTGGCGCACCATCTGATCATTCACATATTTTTATCCCCAAATTACTTCAAAACGTATATCAGATGCTTGGCATTTTCTACATATATAAAATATAGCTAAAACCGAATGAAAGGAGTTCTTACATTAGTGCTTATGTAAAAAAACGCTTCTTAAATAAATTCCCATTTCCCTCTCTCTCTCTCTCTCTATATATATATATATATATATATATATATATATATATATTAAATGAACACTGTACTATTTAGAAGATTGAAGTTCACCATTGCGCTTCTTCTTACTACTTTGCTGTAGAGTTCTATTCTTTAAGCAAGTTGAATATCCTTTAGAATTATAGGAATGCACACAGAGGTTAGTAGCCTCAAATAGACTATCGAGGTATGCTTCTGACACCACCTGTAGAGCTAGCACAACAACATAGATCCGTCTTGAAGTCTTGCGCAATCTCACAAACCAAATACTGAAGAGGAGATTGGTTGCTTTGCCATATAAGCGATCGGTTGCTCCGCGACTCTCTGGAACGCCATCAGAGGGGAGGTCCTATGGAAGATCTGGAGGGAAAGATGTGCTTTCAACTTTGACGACTCCCCCAAAGAGTGGTCGATTGAGAAATCATTTTTCCTTCTGGGCAGAAGAATTACTAACTATAAGAAATCCCCCCCCCCTTCAGGCATCATCAAGTGCTCTTTTTGATCAACAACAAGCTTAAACCCAAGTGGGCCCTGCACGAGAGGATGAGAGGATGATTAACCTTCTTTGTAATGCCATCTAAACTCTGTAAAAACTGCCCCTGCTCTGTGGGATTCGGGGGATCCCGTGGGCAATAGTTCCCTTCTCTTGTACTTTTCTTTTATTTAATTCAAGTCTGGGAGAGTAGGCTAAGGCCAAACTTCCTTTATTGAAAAAAAAAAAATACTGAAGAGAAAGCTTTCAGATCAACAATCAGATGCTTTTCTGATTCTTGGGAATTTTACACAAAGAAATAGTTCCAGGCTTGAAATGATGAGGCATTCTTACTCCTCTAGTGGTAGTGGCCGACTTCCTTGCGGCCTAGGTGGTGAATTGCTTTTGTGATGCTTTGTCACCTGTTGACTTTCCAGAAGTTTTGCTTGGTAGGCATCATTATGAAGTGAATAGATAATGTGCGAGCATGATGTAGATGTATTTGCCCAAGTTTTGCTTCCAACAAATCTCTAATTCAACACCAAAGGTCTGAAGAAATTGAGAATGTTGGACCTTTGAGGTGTTTTTTGTCTTTTAAGTGATGAAAGCAGCTTGTCTACTATCCATGTAGTTGTGGAAGCGTGTGGCCTTAGAAAGGAGCGAGAGGGTAAGCCCAATCCAGGCCTGTTTTAAGATGCAGATAGAGCCAAAGTGGAGAGAGCTCCTTCTCTTTTGAGATTGCAAACTGTTGTTTCCATCCTTCTTAATTTTCTAAGTAAATACCCAGAGAGACATGAATGTTGAGCTTTGGGGTCTTGCATCTGCGTTGGACTTAAGGCTTTGTTTAAGCTCTCTTAGTTCAGTCTTCATTCAAGAAGAGGCTATCCTGAGCTAGCACAATAAATGGCACCTCAAGATTTAAGAAAACAAATAATACCATCGTTGTTGCATACCACTTTCATTTAACATGATAGGAGTTCTTATAAGCACTTTTATTACCACAAACTACAATACTCAAATCAAATTGTTATTTAGTGCTTAGAAGCTCCGCATAAGCTAAATGATGAAACATTTGGATAATGATAAAGATGATATAAGGGGAAAAAATTCAAGAATTGAAGTCACTATTAAAAGAAGAACACACAAAATTGAGGAGCAATAATCATTCTTAAGAAAGACAGTAAGTAGTGATTAGAAGCACTCTTATTGGGAAAGATGAGAAATGGGAGGGAGGGAGGGAATAAGAATAAGGTACATGCTAATGTTGAAGATAAAAGCAAAACTCAAAAGGAAATTCTATCAAAAGAAATACCTATGCTCTCACACCATGTTGAAATAAGAACAACTACTCCTAATGTACTAGCAATCACATAATAAACAAATTATGGAGGAAGTAAAAATGAATTAAAATGGAAATGACTCACATACAATGTTCTATGAGCATGGAGACTCCATGAGGAGACTGAGGATACTCTTGTCAAGAGCTTGTGTGAATGTGTGTATGTGAGGGTGTTGAGAGCAGTATGGGCACCCAAGGATTGACTAGACAAGGAAGCCAACGGAGAGAGTCAGAACAAGGTGAAGGAGTAAGTAGACAAAGCAGTCGACGCAAATCTGGCAGATAGGCCCTTCAATTTTTCCAAATCTACATCTCTTAACAGTGATTCTTATCACTAACAATCATTGTAAATACCATTTCATATTTTTGTAGCTCCATTTTGTGCAAGCCAAGGAGTCCTTGAGCTTGAGGAGCCTTAGAAGTACCTACATATCAATTTTCATATTTTTTAGACTCCGTTTAAGCCTTCAAATTGGCCCTGGAACCTAATTTTTAACTAGGCCGGACACTAGGTCTGGACAGGGCCAAAACCTAGTCAAAAACTATAAAAAGAGCTAGAGAGCTCATTTTTGAGGTTAGATTGTAATTGAAACGAACTTGTAAGAGCATTTTGAAAGTAATTGAAGAACTCCATTGATTCTCACTCTTTGTCTTGCCGTGTGTGCGCGTGTGTGTGTATGTGTGTGCATGCTAGTGTGCTTCTCACTCACGCACTTGTGCCGCCACTTGCTCGAGGTCTTCATACCATCCTCACGTCTTCCCGGATTGACATTAAAGGAGGTGCTACTCATCATTGAGCTACACCAAATTTTGGCGCCGTTGCCGGGGATCGAGCTTTGAGGACGAGCGTGTGATGGTAAGACGTAGAGTTGACGCGTTGGAGTTGTAGGTATTTTCTTCACTCTCATCGATTTTCTTTTACTTTCTTTACCATCTTCATTTCCATCATCATCATCACCATCTCCCACCTCCATCTCCATCATCGCGAAAATTTCAGTTTTTTGACTATATCCCCATCTCCACCTCATTTCCCTCATTTCACTTGTGAGAGAGAGCGAGAGAGCGAATTTGCATGTGCTGTTTTTGCATGTTTTCTGAGCTGTCTTGCAGGTACAGGTCACATCACCATCCCCAGCTTCCTGCGCAGGTACGGAACTCGACGAAACTGTCTCACAGTCGCCGCTCTCTGTCCATCGCGATTGACAGAAATTTTCACTTGTTGGTAAATCTGAGTGCACCACAGTGGACTAGAGACCCTGCACATCACCTTTCCACCAAAATTTTTGAAAATCTTGCAAAATCTCAGTCCATCGCGATTGACAGCCCTGTCCATCGCGATTGACAGCTCTGTCCATCGCGATTGACTGCCAGTCCATCGCGACCGACTGCCTGTCCATCGCGATTGACTGAACCCCCTGTCCATCGCGACCGACTGCCTGTCCATCGCGATTGACTGAACCCCCTGTCCATCGCGACCGACTGCCTGTCCATCGCGATTGACTGAAACCCCTGTCCATCGCGATTGACTGAAGTCTCTGTCCATCGCGATTGACTGCCTGTCCATCGCGATTGACTCAACCCCCTGTCCATCGCGATTGACTGAAGTCTCTGTCCATCGCGATTGACTGCCTGTCCATCGCGATTGATTGAATTGGGTGTCCATCGCGACCGACTGAACTCTCTGTCCATCGCGATTGACTGAGTGTCCATCGTGATTGACAGCCCTATCCATCGCGATTGACAGCCAATTTTAGCCAAATTTTTTAGGGTTTGTTAATTGAAAAGTTGGGCTAATTTTGGGCACAGATATTATGCTCTTGAGCACATGGGGAAGCCTTAGAAAAACAACTTGGGGAAAATCTGTTGCACAGTGATCCTGTTTGAACCCTGTCGTAACCCTAGAACCCTGAACGGTCACAACTTTTTCATACGAGATCCATTTTTTGAGCTCTAGGGCTTGTTGGAAAGCTCGTAGCATATACTACACGCCCTCAACTGTTTTTTATAAAGATAATGCATTGATTTTTAGATAGGGTATTTTGAAGTTGACCATACCCAGGGGGATCAAAGTCAGGGGTCCTTAGGATTGTTTTCTTGAAAATCACTAGGCAAGTTTGTGTTTGTGCTACATGAATGAAAATAATTGGTTCTGTCTTTGGAATGTAAATTTCAAAGCTAACTTTGAAACTCTTGCAGAGCATCGAGAGGCGTTCTAAGCAAGTGTAAGTGCGAGCTTGGGAACACATTTCCTGGGCACTCAAGGGCAACCGAGCAGGAAACAAAAGGTTGGACACTTTTAACCCCCTCTGTCAATTCATAGCTTAGGCTAAGAACGACGAGAGGTAGGAGTAAGTCAGAGCGACGATAGGCAGTCATCAAGTTGAAGACTACCTAAAAACTCAAGTTCAAGATAAAAATCTAATCTCTGTACGGTCGGTAACATAAAGGAAAGAACCTAACGTGGAACGATCAACCTAAAAGTACGAAGAACACTCAAGTATTCCGACGACGTGATATCAGACAAGAACTCAAACGCGATAAAATAACTAAGAAGAATCAAGTGACTGATACCAGTTGAGCGGCAACGAGGTTGTACTCTGGGCAAAGAATTGGGCTACTTAGATAGGCATATGAACCTTAGATCAGGACGACATTTAGCAAGGGAAAGACAAAGCCTTAGATCTTCAGAGGCTAGTGTCAACCACACTACTAGGTCCTGGGCCCAGCAGTTGAGCCACCACTCGAACTACCCTAGCTCTGAGACCAGTGAGTCAGAAATATCTCAAGGCATGGACAGACCTACGGGAAGTTCAGGAGTGCCTTATTTGTACAGGGTAGAAGGCCCTTACAAAACACAGCTGGAATATCTTAGGACCAACCGACTAGGTGCTAGCATCTATGAGGACGGCCTAGGAAGATCGGTGGTCCAGATTAAAAACCCTGATCAATCCATTGGACTAGAGCACCCAGCTGTCAAGTTTGAAAATGGTGCATACCTGGACAAAGAAGGAACAATATATGTAGTCACTAGTCACCCTAATAGGACAGATGACTTTGGGAATGTAATCTCAGAAGCGGACTTAGGTGACCTGGAACAAGGGAACATGGGTGCGGAACCTAGAACCCTTCGAGGTAAATCAGTTCTCACTAGGATTATCACGCCTGAATGGGTCCCCCAAGACAACAAGAGCATAGAGTTGCTCCTCAATCGAGAAACTGATGAAGCCTTTTGGAGGTATAAGTCTAATCAGCCAACAGACATAGGAAATATCATGATCTATGAGTTTAAGGATCCGGATAGCCCAGGCAGAGTGACCTACTTAGATCATGCTTCAGAACGGATCTTTGTGGTGACAGAAAATGATAGGCATGCTTACACTTGGAAGGGTGAATTTATTTTCCCTCAACCAAGATCAAATGTATCCTATGGTCACCCTGGGGCTGGAACTTCCCAAGCTCATGGTACGCAAAGAGACAGAAGTAGAGATAGACCAGAAGTAAGTTTTGCCAACCCAGTGGGTAGAGAAAGAACGAGAACAGAGACGAATAGGGTAGAACCTGAGATGCATAGAGCCCACAGAAACCAAAGAAATGTAGATGGATTCCCTCTGCCGAGGCCTAGAGAGCACACAAGAACTTTGAGACCCACCCAGCTAGTTAAGTCCATGAAGAATTACTTTGACGGCACAGGAGATCCCTATGATCATGTGGCGGAGTTCAAGCAAGTCTTGAGAGCTGAACAAGTGGAAGATCTGTTCACGCAGTACAATGCCTTCGGTCTAACCCTTAGGAACACAACACTTACATGGTTTCAGCCATTAGATGAGCGTCAGTTCAGGAGCATAGACCAACTCCTAGAGGCATTCATTGTAGAGTTCTCTAAGAGCGGCATAAGACACAATACCTCCTCATTGATTCACAGCTTCAAACAGACCCCCCAAGAGACTGTCAGATTGGCCGGAAGAAGATTTAGACAATATCTTGAAAGGTGCCCTATTTCGGAACTACCCACATCTGCTAAACAAGTAGCCTTATTCCTTGATGGATTGCTGAGTACGAAATTGAGATCCTATGTGTATCTGAAGGACCCTAGGACCATAGAAGAATGTGTACGCATGTGCATTGACATTGAAGATAACCTAGGGGAAGAGCTAGAGCTTTCCAAAATCTACAAAGATTCAGATAGTGCATCTAGTCACTCTTCCACGCAATCCACATCAATTGAGGAACTTGCCGAAAAGGTAGCTCAGAAATTAGGTGTAACTAGCAAACAAATCCCAAGGTTTGCCCCAGCGAAGAGGTGCTATACATGCGGTGGTGACCACATGGCAAACGTGTGTCCCATTATGGCTCAACCCCAGGTCAATCCTAATAGCCAATATTGCACCATAGAACGAAGATACACCAATCACACCGCACAAGATTGCCCATACAACAAACAGGCAGTTAGGCAACCATACCCTCAGCCCTACCAACAAGGCAGATACCAGAACCAGTACCCTCCACCACCACAATATGCTAGACCCCAACAAACCTATCAGCAACCATATCAGGCCCAACAGAGACCCCAACCGGTACTAGCTCAACAGCCTCCAAACCCCGCTAACGTGATTCCAGTAAAGTATGCTGTTGCAGAAGAAAACCTGAATAGGGCCATAGTACCAGTAACCCCATTGATCTCAGAAAGTGACCCGAGTGACCATAGCTTTGATTCTACACATGTCGATAGTCCCCAAGCTTACTACATGCAGTCTCCGGAACATGGTGAGTCATACTATAGTGAAGAACCAAGTGAACCTAGTTGGGAATCGGATTACACGAACGTCATGTATGCAAACCCCAACCCTAGGCCTCAACCTAGGCAGGTACGACCACCCTTTCCTAGAGGACCATGCTACCGATGTCAGGGGGATCACTTCATTCGTGATTGTCCCTTACCTGCACCTACACAAAATCAGTCCGTGACGATCCAAGGCTTTTGCCAAGATTGTGGAAAAGAGCATCTCTTACGAGATTGCCCAAAGAACCCCAATAACATGCCAAAAATCACTCCTATCAATGTGATTGGGTTGGTTGTGGATGCCTCAGGAAGTGTCACTTCCACTGCACCAATGCAGGTGGTTACTAGAGCTCAGGCATTGCAGCAAAACCAAGAGGCAAGCCAGGAAAAGGGCCCAGAGGCTAGTGAAACCGAGAGCGTGACAAAGAAAAGGACTAGAGTGTGGAAAGATAGTCGAGAAAGAATGAAAAGACAATGGGCTAAAAAGATGAGTGAGCTTGAGGAAAGCATAAGAGAAACCAAAGCGAGGATAACTGAACTCACAACTCCAACTCCCTCTCACATTACCCCGCCTCCACCACTCCCACCTCCATCCAACCCACCACTTTCCCCACCGCCTCATCAAATCCCACCACCCCCTAGAGTAGGATCAGTCCTAGCTGATCCCACTCCCGAAGACCTTAATATGATGCTGAAAGCTTATCAGGCCAGAATCCAAGAAGGGCCAAACGTAACTGATCATGAAAAATGCTACCCTAGAGCCGAGCTAGAGCTTGAACGAACCAAAATTTGTGCCAAAATGGTGGAATTGGCTCAGACCATGTTTGAAGCCAGTCGCCTGTTTAACATCTCTAGTTCAGCTAAGACGCAATTACACTTTGATGGACTGTTAGAAAGAATAGAGAAGCTAATTGCACAATCAGAAAGGGAACCTGCCCCTCAAAGAAGGGAAAGGGCAAGAGAACGGATAAGCCAGCCTCTTCAGGAAGCCCATGTGCCTCCTCAAGGAGCCTATCTTCCTCCCCAAAAGGCAGATGGGCCTCCCCCGAATGCTTATGTACCTCCACAGGTGACCCACATTCCTTCTCAGAGAGCGTATGAGCCTGTTCGGAAAAGTAATAGAATAAGTAACCCTCCCCAGGAAGCTTGTGCTCCAACCACCCATGAGAACGAGGAAAGAGCCAACGAGAGAATAAGCCCTCCTTCCCAGGTTGCTTATGTGCCTAACTCTACGGAGCCAGACACTTCTTCTTCTATGAACCGGTTTGCACCAGACTTCCTACGAGAGATTCAAGAAGACAAATGGGATAACGAAAGTGAGGTCGCCCCTCCATTTGAACTTGTGGACGATGCACACGACCAATTCCCACAAGACATCCCATCCATTTACGGGGAACATGAGAGTACTCAGTCTCATGAGAGATTGGACTTTGAGTCTAATTCCATACAGGAGCTACCCCACTTCACAGGCCCATGGGAAGCAAAGTCCACATGTATGAGAGCACTCACAGTCATGGTAAGGAACGACGATTCAGTCATACCTAGGAACACGGAGATAGTAAAGAACACCAAAGTGCAGCGCGATCTCACTTTGGAAGAACTGCCCAAGGATAGACCAGAAGCGCGGAAATATGTAGCTAGTCAAGTAACTGAAATTGCAAAACCACGTTCCCGGGTAGGATCCCATAGGACAGTGCCAGAAATTCCCTTGGATAAGATAGGAGATATGTGTGAAGGTGAAGAAGGGAACACCTATCTTCCCATTACCTACCAAGAGTACACCAAGAAGGCAATTTTAGACTCAGGTGCAGGAGTTGCAATTGCCACCACTTCCCTTTGGAAGCGTTGGGGCAAGCCGGCACTCAGGCCAACGAGAATGAAATTGCAGATGGCCGATGGTCACATAGAGAGACCCTTAGGATTGCTAGAAGGGATAACTCTCACCACTTGTGGTGTCGAGTTTGAGCATAGTTTTGCTATATGTGACTTCAACAAAAATCGTGCCTATGAGATGATTTTGGGAAGACCATTCATGCGACAGTTGCAAGTGGTACAGGATTGGGGAACCAATTCTTTGTATCTGCAACACTTGGGTGTTACAACCAAAGTCAATCTCAAGGATTTTTCTCACAGAGACGTCCCTCCTATCCAATGGAATCCCATCCATAGAGCCAAAGATGACACAGAATCGGTGCATTCCATAGGGTCTGGATCCTCATGGATGCATGAAGACACCCACTTATGGATGTGCAAGGTAGCAGTAGAAGAAGAGAAGAGAGAGAAAGCCAGAGAGGTAGGTGCGAAAGAAACCCATAGATCAATCCAAGACCCAGCCTATGCACCTGTAGTTTTTCCAGACGAAGAATTTGAACCTCACGGTTGGGCAGAAATCTTAGCAACAATGGCCGTAGCCATCAACGAAGAACAATGGACACCTCACTGTGATGAGGATGGCTATGATATTTCAGTCTTCTCCGTAGAGCCAATCATGGGAGAGGCAGTTCTAGAAGAATGCGAACCTAGCCCTGATGCATTTGAGGATGCAAGTGACTCCGATCTAGAGTCAATCATTATGGACCCACCATTTGCATCAGATGAAGAATATTTCCATGAAGTAGAATTTCAACCCCAGAGGCATGGAGAGGTTACAAATGATGTAAGATTAGCAACACATATGACCCCGAAGGAAGAAGGAAAGAAACGAAAGAAGAAAGAAGTCTCACCAGAGGAGGAAGAATCTTTGTTTGAGGTCCCAGAAAATTTTAAGAAGTATGAGATAGATGACAGGAGAGTCATGATAAGAATGCCTAAACGAGAAGCACAATCAGGAGAGGCCTATGATAACAAAGAAACCACCAAGAAAATAGTAGTGGCCATAGAAGAAGGAGAGGAGAGATGCACGTATATAGGCCATGACCTGACAGAAGAAGAAGAGCATGAATTGATTGCCTTGCTAAGAGAATACAGAGATGTATTCGCTTGGAGTTACAAGGATTTGAAAGGGGTTGACCCGGACATATGCTCACACACTATTCCCATGACCTCAGATGCTAAACCCTCTAAGCAAAAGCCTTATACATATAACGATAATTACGCCGCTAAGATCAAAGAAGAGATAGATAGACTGGTTGAAGCTGGATTTATCTATGAAATTGAGCACACTGAATGGGTATCCCCCATCGTAGTGGTGCCCAAGAAGAATGGCAAACTGCGTGTGTGCATTAACTTGAAAAAGGTTAATGCAGCCACAATTCGAGATAACTATCCGCTTCCCATAACAGAACATCTCTTAGAAAGAGTGGCAGGCAAGGAAGTGTACAGCTTCCTTGATGGATTTTCGGGCTACAATCAAGTGGCCATAGCTCCAGAGGATCAGCATAAGACAGCCTTTGCCACGGAATGGGGCATTTTTGCTTTTAGAGTTATGCCATTTGGGCTTACCAACGCACCAGCTACCTTCCAGAGGCTGATGTGCCATGTGTTTAAGGAGTTCCTGAGGAAGAGTTTAGAAGTCTATGTTGATGATCTTTGTGCTCATTCCAAGGTTAGACAAACCCATATTCCTGAACTCAGACAAATCTTTGACAAATGTAGAGAATACCAAGTCTGCCTGAACCCAGAAAAGTGCGTTTTTATGGTCAGGCAAGGCAAGATTCTAGGACACATAGTGTCAAAGAATGGCATATCTACCGACGAAGAAAAAGTGAGAGCCATAGCAGAGCTACCTAGGCCAAAGAATGTCAAGGAAGTACAAGCTTTCATGGGGCATTGTGGTTATTATCGACGATTTATACACATGTATGCTGTCATTGCAAAGCCCATGTACGGACTTCTGACAAACTTTGAGTGGACGGATGAATGTGAGAATTCCTTCCAAGAGCTTAAACGAAGATTATGTTCAGCACCAATCTTGACCACACCAGATTGGAATAAGCCATTCCATGTTCATGTGGATGCATCCAATTATGCTATTGGATGTGTGCTTGCACAACCTACTGGTGAAGGTAATATGGATCTTCCAATTGCCTATGCCAGTAGACAATTGAATGCGGCTGAACGGAATTACACCACTACAGAGCGAGAAGGCTTAGGCATGGTATATGCAGTCAAGAAATTTAGACACTATTTGCTTGCAAATAAGTTTAAATTTTTTACTGATCATCAGGCATTGTTATATCTCGTAAACAAGCCATGCAATACAGGGAGATTAGTGAGATGGTTTCTCTTGCTCATGGAATATGATTTTGAGGTTGTAGTAAGAAAAGGGAGGACCCATTTGAGAGCTGATCATCTTTCTAGGCTCACATCGGGAGAAGCCCCACAAGGAGTACCAGATGACCTTCCTGATGCTTACTTGTTTAATTTGGAAGTGGTGCCGCAGTGGGCCAAGCCAATAGTACCAGTATTGACATACGGGCCTAATCATCCAGTGGTGAACACACGGAATAGAGAGATCGTAAAAGCCCAAAAGTACCATATCATGGCCTGAAGCATGTACAAGCACACAGATCAAGGGATCTTGGCTTGTTGCGTAGAAGAGGATGAGTACGCTAAATGGTTGCAATTAGCACATGTAGGTGCGTTAGAGCAACACCATTCAAAGCAACGAACGTTGCAGACTCTAAAGAGATTCGGAGTGCATTGGCCAACTATGGAAGCGGATGTCCAAAAGTTGTGTAAGGAATGCCCAATCTGTTGCACTAAACCACCTGTGGAACATGCCACTCTCTATCAAGTATCCATTGTGCCAGATTGGAGTGAACCTCTAGTATCATTCTTGAGGACAAACACATTCCCTCCAGACATGACTCTAGCTAGAAAAAGGAGTTTGGAACAAGAAGCCCAGGATTATTCACTCGTCGGTGATAATCTATACAAGCGCGGTAAGGATGGTTACCTGAGACTGTGTGTCCATGAAAGTGAGTATCTTAAGATCTTAGAAACTGCTCACCAAGGTGTAGCAGGAGGACACTTTGGACCGGATCGGGTGATCAAGGCAATCCTATTTGCGGGCTTTTGGTGGCCTACCCTTCACATGGATGCACATACCTATGTGAAACGGTGTGATGTCTGTCAGAGGACTCAGTATCCCATACGCAAAGATGAGATGCCACTGAAACCTATGATGGGTGGACGTGCATTCTCTAAGTGGGGAATAGACTTCGTAGGTCCTATTAATCCCCCAGCTAAGGGTTCTCATGCGGAATACATCATCGTTGCGACAGATTATCTCACCAAGTGGGTAGAGGTAAAGGCTACGACAAAGAACGATGCTCAAACAACTGCCAAATTCTTGTTTGAGAATGTATTCACGAGATACGGACTACCTATAGAGCTTGTAAGTGATAGAGGCACTCATTTCTTGAACGAAGTGATTGAAAATCTACTCCAAGAATTCTTGGTAATACACAAGAAGTCTGCCCCTTATCACCCTCAAGCTAATGGACAAGCTGAGAGCACTAATAAGATTTTATGCAATGTACTGACGAAACTAGTGAACACTAAACGCTCTGATTGGGACAAACAGCTACACCATGCTGTTTGGGCATACCGAGTTGCCTACAAAACGGTACTCCAAGCCACCCCCTTTCAGATGGTGTTCGGCCAAAACGCTGTGTTACCCTTGGACTTCTTGATCCCTACATTGAGAGTAGCACAAGAGCATGAATGGACAGGTCATGAGCTTTCCTCTAGGATCTTTGACCTTGAACGATTAGGAGAAACAAGAATGAGAGCCGCTGCTGGAATATATGCAGCTAAAAAGAGGCAGAAGGCATACTTCGATGCCCATGTGAGGGATAAAGGCTTGAAAGCCGGAGATCTAGTCCTAGTCTATACACTGAAACAACACGCGAGGAAGCTAGAAAAGAGAGGCTACGGACCTATGATTATCAATAGGATCTCCACGAGTGGAGCAGTACAATTAGCCACATTAGAGGGCGATGTTCTCCCTAACTATATTAGCGGATGCAGAGTCAAGTTGTATCAGGAACCCCTCACGGAGGAAATGCTCAGCCGACTCAACACTGCTAAGAAACGCAAAGAGGAAGAGAAGCGAATTAGAGAAGAAGCTCAAGCAGAAGCTTTAGAACGCATCAGAAGGATGAAATTACGAAAGCAAGGTAGAGAGCAGCCTAGGACAAATGACTATGCAGATCAAGGATATCATATGGCAATGTGTGAAATCGCCGGAACCAGCTCACCTAGGATAACTGATCGACGTCCTTTTGTAACCCTAGATATAGGACAAGGAAAAAGTGCAAGGACTGTAAGAGCCTTGATTGACTCAGGTGCAGCCACTAGTGCTGTTAGAGTGTCTTACTGTCAAGAGTTACAGTTAACTGTCAATCCTGTGGAAGCATATCTCATAGGATTGGGAGGCGTGGAAACCCCTTGTATGGGCGAGGTGGAACTTCCCCTCTACATTCATGATGAGGCAATGACAGTTAAAGTACTAGTGTGTCAAGATGAGGATCTCACTGAACCTCTTGTCTTGGGTCAAGACTGGATCTATGACCAAGCAGTCAACTTAAACCTAAGAAGTGGACTTCTTCAGGTATGGGTCAATCATAGTCGAATTACAATAGAGTTGGATAAGGAAGCACTCAAGGAACTAGAAAAGGCACAGACTCCTGGTCCCTCCAGGGGTGCACATGAAGTTGACCATGCTGTTCTTGTCCAAAACTATGTGTTGCAGAGGAATGATATTCGCAAAAAAGGAGTCAGGGATGCAAAGGAATTCCCTTCTTTTCCAAAGGCCAGAAGGAGGCAACAACCAAAGGTGGAGCAAAGGCAGAAGAAGCAGAGTACTACCTATGCCGGACATCAAAAGAACCTGCGCAGCAGAATATCTCAACAAGTGAACCAAGTGTGGGTGCGAAAAGGCGAACACTCGGTTGCACCCACGCCAACCGCACGGGCAAAGCCTCTTATTAGTAACCAACAACATGTCACTAATAAGAAGTCTTTCGGAAATTCTTCTGCTAACGTGAAATCTATTTGGGTGCCCAAAAGGTCGATGAAGGGTAACCCACAATCAAGACAAATTTGGGTGCCTAAGGCTTGTTTGCGGGCTCAGATAGCTACACCAAGAACACACCCTACACAACATGATCCATTCACTCGCACAGCCTACATCCACTCATTTTCAACACCAAGGCACATGAACACGAACAGAATCAGTTGTAAATGGGCCCCTAAAAGGCCTCAGGTTAAAGCTGACACACCTATAAAGCTCTCGAGAATCTCTACGGAACCACGAGTAAAACCCATTCACTGCATTTGGCAGCCCAAGACTTGTAACAAACCCCCTGACCCTATTGTAAATCCATGACCACCTACTAACCGCTTCACATCATTTCGCTTAGCTCTTAGGTCTACCTAACTCCTAACTACACACACCAGCACCGAGCACTTATTAACTCCTAACCACTCCAGAACTTTAAGTTAATATTGTAACAAGGGACACCATGTCATTTTTGTGTCCATTGCAATGTTAACGTTTATTCATATATTCTCACAGAATCAGCTGCGACATTTTCAACATGGCGGAGGCAGCAGGAACTAGCTCTCACACAGAAACAAACCCGCAAGTGGTGGACTTGGACAGTTTACCCGTTTTGCCTGAGACAGTTGAAAGACCAGAAGAATTGCAGGCCGTCAAAATCATACCTATTGCGGACCCTCCGCGTGGCCACACCATGCCCGTGGGAAAGACTTCACATTGGTTTACCGAGGTAGCAGGACCTTTGGGGGAAGGAACGTATCTATGGGAATCAGAGTTGGACTACAATGGAAAGCAAGGCAGATACCATTTCTTTACAAGAGAATTTGAGAAGTTACAAAATGCGGAAGGTCTACGTCCGATATGGGAAAAAGCCGGATTGAGTGCCTATTTCAGTGCCCGACTCCCAAAACCTGACTTCATGCGATGCTACTATCTCATCAACACCTTGACTCCAAATCCGAACCCAAAAGGTGCAAGCTCATTTGTGATTCCATCTCTGACAAAGGGGAATGAGCTCAAGAGGTTTAGGCTATCAAACAATTTGGTGAGAGAAGCTCTAGATATGCGCGGCATGCATATTCCTACAGAGAAGGAAACCCTAGTACCGGACTACATGAAGAATCGAAGTCTCACCAAACTCAAGGACATGGTATCCATGACGCCTAATATTGCAATACACCTTCGCATGTGCATGCAACACTTTGCTTTCCCGGCGCAGGATAGATTCACCATGCCGCACAAAAAAATTTGGTTTAGCCTGTATCTGGCAGAGACACAGAGCCTCACTATCAACCTACCCCACTGGATAATTGATCAGATACACTTAGCACACAAACGCTGGCCGCGGAAACACGTTTTATATGGGTGCTGTGCTCTGACAAGAATCATTTATAGGTGTTTGGCTTATGACATTCCAATCCAACGAGCCCTGATGTGGAATCGGGTAGAGCAGTTTCGAGGCAGGACATCCACTGGACCCCCTTCTAAGAAGATGAGAGGCACGGCCCAAGTCCCATGTTCTCAACCACGTGGAGCCACCCTAACACCAGACGTCACCCCGCCACCCCGAAGAGTCCGACCATTCACACTCGGCTTCCAAGACGCAGCACCGATGGTTCCACCTTGATATTCCCTCCCATCCCAACGGATCTCGAATTTCCTAGTGGTGCACCTTTAGAAGAACTCACTAATGAAGACTTCGAACAACTATTACAAGATGTAGAGCTGGAGGCAGAAGAGGCACAACAAGCGGAGAATGTACAAACGCAGGCCACAACCTCCCAAGCACCTGTCACACCTGTTGAAGTGGAGGAAGAAGAGGACGGAGATGAAGAACAGGAGGATGATGAGGAGGAGTATGATCAAGAGCAACAAGAGGAGCAACAAGAAGTGCCAGAACTTGTAGGTGCACCTGCATATACAGCTCAACTACGAAGGCTATATGACACTATCAAAGCAGTACAAGAAAGACATCAACTCTCTCTGGTATCAGGTCAAGCTTTGATGCAAGAAATGCTATCAGATGAAGGGGTGGACCAACACTTCATTGACACCCTCAAATTAGTGTCAGACTCTTTAGGAGTTCCAGAGGCTGTCCACACCGCAGTCCGCCAGTCCGTAAGATATGACAAACGCAGAGTGGACACGTTACCACGAGCAGGTAAGACTATCAGGATACCCGTCACAGAACCAGAAGTGCCTATTGAGACCACAGCCACTCCCACAACCACCACTGACCTCTCCGCTGAAACCTTCGTTCAGACATCACCCATCTCACCCCAGCGTCCTCCATCACCACCTTCTCCACCCCCACCACCACCTCCCACCTCGGAAGAAACGACAGTCATCACCTCTACATTCACTTATAACCCATCCTCAATTAAATCATTCTCATTTCGAGAACCCACCTCACAAGACACCCTCTTCTCCTTCGTCACCAATCCCTTGTACACTTCATCCCGTCTATCCTCTGAACCCATGACTGGCCATCCCATAATTACAAGTGTAGTTGGAAACCCAGCACCCACAGAAGGCACCCTGTGTTTCCCGACCTATCCCCCAATACGGGTACCTCCATTCCATGACCCTCACTTCCCATCTGGTCCCCACACCTCTTTCAACCGGACCGCGCCACCCCAATACCCGTCCTTTGTGGAGCAGTTCTTCCGCTCTCCAATGTTTCAAAGGCACCTTCCTCCGATGTTCGCAACGACATCAATTTACACGAACACCACACTCACTTCACCTACCATACCCACCTATATGGTAGCCCCTGCACACACCACCTTGTCTGACCCAATGGACATTTCACCAACCACAGCACCTCTCCCCACGATTTCCCCACCTTCCCCTCCCTTGCCCCCCACCTCACCACTCACATCATTGGCACACACAGCATTCACTACCCCCCTACCCAATCCCACCTCCTCTGCATTTCAAACTTTTTCCCTTGCATCTCATAATGTAAATAGCACGTTCAACACATTACTTCAGTGTGCACATCAGCTACAACAAGACTACCATCAATTGGAAGAACGCACTGCTGCCCTCCAGGCAGAATCTCAACGTCTCCAAGCTAGAGTCACCACTCTTGAAGCTGACTACCTGACGCTCCTAGACGAGCATACCACACTACAGCAGGCTCACTCCGAATTGGAATCAAAGGCATCAACTGTAGATGACCAAGCAGTCAAGGAACTAGAAACAGTGCTTCAAGCGCAAATGATATCTAACGCTACACTCAGACGCAACATTGGGCTACTAAGAAAGCATATGGCAGCAGCATTAGAAGAGAACAAACGACTTCAACAACAAAACCAAGATAACTTTGAAGCGGCTATGGAAGGAACCGTAGGAGCAACCATTAGCCCTACCAGATATAGAGCAGTTCCATCAGAAGACATCTGCATCCTACTTGAGGAGCATGCAAATTTCCTGGAGTCATATGAAAAACTAGAGACTGAATGTGCCGATCTAAAGAAACAGTTAGCCAGTGTACCCACTGCTCAACAGGAGCCGGTAATCTTGCAACAATCTACAGAAGAAATGGAGACCCTTCGGAAACAGGTGGCAGAACTCCAAGCACGCCTCTTACCATATGAACGACCACCTTCGCCCATTGAAGAACCAGAACCTGAAACAGTAGTGGAAATCCCCGTCGAGGACAGCTACGAAGAGCCATACGAGCCTATGCCGACGCCTGGTGGTCGAACTACAGAAGAAGGACAAGACACGTTAGAAATTCAAGTTCCAGATTGGGTCAGAAGGGTCGAGAAAGTGGGTAAGACACATGATGATCGTGTGGCCGTGCAAATGCAATCTCTCACGAATCTGGAAGAAACGGTCCTTCGGTCTTCCTACTTTCAACAATTATCCCATCAACGGTTAATCACAACATCAGAATCGCAATACATGCCTTATTTTGTCTTACTACATGATTATAATGCAGAAGTCAAAAGACATACAGGGAAGGAGCCCACATTCGCTACTCAATTTGAGATAGGGGATTTACCGACCGATGCACGTGCTGGCTCGATTTTCCAACCTAATTGGCGTGCACGTTTACTCACCGATTACCCAGAGATGATGAGTACCTGGGCTACCATGCCACTCTATATCAAGTATAATCCATGCTATTGTCCAGTGGTACGTCGCAGATCCTGGCAAGCATTTGCAATCAAGGTACGCAACAATAAAGAGTGCTCGGCTTGGGTTAACTATCCATATTTTGCTCCACCTCGAGGACCTCCAACCGTAGCCTACATGATATCAACCATTCGGCACTGGTCCGCACGCCTAAATAATGTACCTGATATAGCAGCGAAAATGTGTATGAAGATATTCGAGCTCATGACCATTGTCTTCAAAACCTTTCGGAATGTCCAAGCTCCATACATCTCCGCCCCTGGATTCGCTCAAGGCAACAAGGATCTAGTCTACGACATGAGCCAAACCCCCTCGGTCACTATCATCTTTGCTTGGCATGCACGAATAAAGTACTTGCCCGCATGCTTCAAGCAGACATTTGAGGAAATGTTCTCTACGGGATTCTGGGAATACAATTCCGAAATTTTCATTCCCAGACCCACACACTTGCTACATCTATTCGCAGTAGAACAAGCGATCCATGCAGATCAGTTACGTCTGCCACATCCGGACATTCCAGGACCAATCGATTGGGATCGTATGATGACAGATTTGGCCAGAGGACTACGCTTACAAGAACATCAGCTTGCCACTCAGGTTGTGGAATATTACATCCAACACTCCCAGCAACAAGGGTCTGTCAGGGACGACAGACGCGAGAGAGGGGGGGGTGTTGAGAGCAGTATGGGCACCCAAGGATTGACTAGACAAGGAAGCCAACGGAGAGAGTCAGAACAAGGTGAAGGAGTAAGTAGACAAAGCAGTCGACGCAAATCTGGCAGATAGGCCCTTCAATTTTTCCAAATCTACATCTCTTAACAGTGATTCTTATCACTAACAATCATTGTAAATACCATTTCATATTTTTGTAGCTCCATTTTGTGCAAGCCAAGGCGTCCTTGAGCTTGAGGAGCCTTAGAAGTACCTATATATCAATTTTCATATTTTTTAGACTCCGTTTAAGCCTTCAAATTGGCCCTGGAACCTAATTTTTAACTAGGCCGGACACTAGGTCTGGACAGGGCCAAAACCTAGTCAAAAACTATAAAAAGAGCTAGAGAGCTCATTTTTGAGGTTAGATTGTAATTGAAACGAACTTGTAAGAGCATTTTGAAAGTAATTGAAGAACTCCATTGATTCTCACTCTTTGTCTTGCCGTGTGTGCGCGTGTGTGTGTATGTGTGTGCATGCTAGTGTGCTTCTCACTCACGCACTTGTGCCGCCACTTGCTCGAGGTCTTCATACCATCCTCACGTCTTCCCAGATTGACATTAAAGGAGGTGCTACTCATCATTGAGCTACAGAGGGCCTCCTTATATGGACTTGATGACAAATGTCCTTGCATGTGGGATAAATGAGCTTGCATGAGAATGATCGACTTAGACAAAAGGGTGGAGCATGGAACTCTCAACAACTTAGCCTTTAGTCAATTGTTGGTAAGGGCTGAAGTCATTGAGATGACTCTAGATGAGGTGATCGTTTCACTAAGTGCTCATCAAGGTTAATCTAAATCACTTGCTCTCTCACTTGAGCCTTTGGAGCCCCTTGATACAACTTCTCCCATGCATGCTTCTCTTGGGAAAAAATTGAGGTCCATAAATTTACAAGAGTTGTTTATTGAGATGCCTTGGGTGGAAGGGACAATCTTTGAATAGATGAGTCACCATCCACTTTGTGCAAGGATATTCATTTGTGGGGGCAGTTGGACTTGTATTTTCCTTATCTCCAAATATATAGTACGGAAATAACTCTTTCAAAGTTCCAAATGAATCATATCTCTTGTCAATAAAGGGAGAACCTTATTGGGGAAGAAATGAACCTTTCAAAGGGGTGAAATGGTCTAACCATTTTTCCCTAAGTTGTCACTCTATGACATTCTCTTCCCCACTTTAGTGTGATCATTTTCCTCAATGATCAGATGTTGAAGTTCTTAAGGTATATGAACTTCTTCACATCTTTCATGATTATGAAAGATTAACCCATGATTGTGTAGAGGGTCTCATATAGGCATCTAATTTCTCTTTTGGATATGTTTCAATGCAAATTCTTATTATAGTTAATATATAGTTAATACAAAGAGAAACATTGCTCTACTAACTTGTATTCTAAGTCCTTGGCCTCATTGATCATGAATGCCATGGGTATTATGGAACTTGAAGGCCCATAAGCAAGACTCAAAGCTTTAAGGTTTCTTTATCTGTGTAAAAATTTGTTGGATTTTGGATTCAGCGAACATATAAAGAGCATAAAAGGATAATGGTTATCAAGCCACTTGACATCAATCTACCATTACTTAGAACTTTGATTAAATTATCTCATTGTTGGCTCCAATACTACTGCCTTGTCTGCTTATGCTTACCCACCTCAAACCTCTTGGTGAGCGATATCCCTATAGGGGTGCAATGTCCCTACCAAACATCCTTTTTTATCTTGGCTTAATGCCATTAGGTCTTGTAACAATCTCTTTTTATATCCTTTGGTTTCATATGCCTCTTTGAGTGCTCTTTTTTGGAACCAATCATAGCAATGTCCTTTTTCACTTCTTTTCTCTTATTTACCAGAAGAATTGAGAACTTTTTGCTACATATGGCAAGCCTAAGTGCTTGAGCATAAATATTGGACTTCATTGAACTTTGAGCTAAATTCATATGTATACACATACACTATTCGATTGCTTCTAATGTTAAAACATGATGCCAGTTTATCCAAATGTAAGAGGATAGCTTCAGAGAGAACCTTGTGGGTCTATTGAGATGACATCTATCAAACTGCCACTTTGAAAAGTGTACATATACACTATTTTTTAGATGTGGGATATCATCAGTCGTATCACTCATCCTTGAGTGTATGCTTAACTTAAAGCTCTTATACTCTAATGTTAAAACATCATGCCAGTTTATTCAAATGTAAGAGGATAGCTTAAGGGAGAATCTTGTGGATCTATTGAGAGATGATGCCAATTTATCCAAATTTAAGAGGATAGCTTGAGAGAATCTTGTGCTTCTAATGTTAAAACATGACGCTAGTTTATCCAAATGTAAGAGGATAGCTTAAGAGAGAATCATGTGGATCTATTGAGAGCCAAAGACCACGACTTCATTTGAATGTAAAATCCAAATGAGCTCCTAAAAGTATGTAAGAATATTAGATGAGATCTATCAAGCTATCACTTTTGAAAAGTGTACATATACACTACTTTTTTAGATGCAACACATCATTAGTCATATCACTCATCCTTGATCATACACTATCCTTAACTCAAAGATCTTGTAACCCCATGTTTACTTAGCAATACATTTACATCAATTTTAATAATCTATTTTCTTCATTATTCACTATTGAAGTACACTTCACAAATCATGCCATCTTCTCTACGCTAGTGAAAGTGAGTATACAGCCTCATTGTATTGTTTATTGATTAGATAAATAGGGTAACACTCTTATAAGTGTGCCTAAAAAATATTTTTGCCAAAAATGGCTTGGTGGTTAAATTTTTTGATGATAGATTCATGATCTTTGAAATGGTGATAATAATGTTGTTGGTATTTTATGTCATTGCCTATATAAGCTCATAGATTAAGCAAAATCTAAGAATGATTCAAGACCCGAAGCTTTACTTATCCTAAGGTGTGGGAACCGTAGTCTTGGGGGAAGCTTCTCTAAGTGCCACCTTGGGGTCTACATGAGAGAAGAATCCTCATTTGATTTAGAAGGCATGTGATAGCCCTTGGGAAATTAGAAGGCATGTGATGACTCTTGGGAAAGTATCCATGTGAGGGACACTTGGCTAGACACTTGGACAAGCCCAAGGACATGCACCCCCTTGGACTAGAGCTATGTATAGGCATGGAGTTGGATAGGTGGAGATGTTCTCTCTCTTGCCATGGTGGTCTTGCTAGGCATTTTAGTCATTAATACTTTGTTGTTTATACAACATTGTTATGTCATAGCTAGGTCTATACATAGTTGATTCCCATGTACTCTTCATGGAGATCTTTTCTTGTACATCATATAATTCTAGAATGATTCGAGCCATGAGGAATCTCTTTTTTCTATCCGATAAAAGAGAGGAGTTTCAATTGTCTGGCAAACTATATGATTTCCTTTAGAGTTTTCAACAAAGCTCCCACAAGAACCCTCCGTAGTGGATCGGCAACCATAAGGCCCCCAATTGTAAGGCCTCACCAATAGACAAATAGGGCTCGACCCATCCACATGCATCCACATATGAACACCTAGAAGAAGAACAGTGTTCGTGGCTACTCATCCTTCTCTTGCTTGGCGGTAAATCAAGTGCTTCTTTATCTATACAGACTCACATAAAATCCAAAATCAATCACATATCGGATAGAATAGAATCCTCTATAAGCTCATGAACCACATCTTCTAGCAGTTGGAAATTTTTTCCTCTTTCTCCCTTACTTGCCAATGAACAAAGACTTTGTTTTCTCTCTTTTTGGACCAATTTTTTGCATAAGAAGTATGCTCAATGAAAGGGAGAGGCATCATTGATGGAAGATTATTATAAGAACACTATTGTGCACATATGCATACTCCATGGAATTCAATGTCTGAGATGGATAAGCCTCAACATGATGTTGTAGCGTAAGCTAGCCCATTGCCTCCCTTCCCTATAGATGCATAAAATTAACCAAGTCTTGGAGCTCAAAGAAACGTGTTCAATGGCTTTCAACCTCCACAAGAAAATTTTTTGAAGAATGGATTGAGGCTAAGTACTTTTTCTTTTGCATATCTTTGAACTGATCATTCGGTCAATATATCATGTGATACAAATGATGTATGTTTTATAATCCATGCAATACATTTATTATCATGGATTTTGGAAAGTACCCATTAAGTATCGACATGCATTGAATATGCATAGAATGCATTTTATATATGAATTTGACATGCTTGTTGGACTCATCTCTTATGGGATGTGGTAAATAAGATCTATTTACATGCTTGTCTATGTATTAGTGTAAGTATGCACACATACTTCCCTAAAATTTAAAATGTAGATGCATACTTGGGCACACAAGTACATAAATTGCCCAAGGAAGGGCAAATGAAGTCTGACAAGGAAGAGGGATACAAGCTCCTCAACTTCAAGCTAGAAGTATCTAAATGGATAAGCCATGCTATGCAAAGACACAAGGAACGGACATAGCTACCATCAAGGTAAGTTCTATTTCGAATTCGCTCATTTTATTTTACTCTCTTTGCCATG
Organism: Ceratopteris richardii; assembly: GCA_020310875.1. Lineage (NCBI taxonomy): Eukaryota > Viridiplantae > Streptophyta > Polypodiopsida > Polypodiales > Pteridaceae > Ceratopteris > Ceratopteris richardii. The sequence continues at coordinate 184,126,701 of CM035417.1, read as the reverse complement.
CTTAAGAAAGGCATGTAAGAATGAATTTCAAATGAAGAATGTAAATTGCATATGCACATAGCATAGTGCATGAATTTATCATTTAAGTGATTCTCTTAAAACATAAATGAATAGCAAAAGTCTTTTCATTAGCATGCAACCATCTCATAAATATGATTATATTTGAACATAAAAAGTTCATCATAGCATGGCATGAAAATGAATACAAATTAAGAGTATATTATTGAATAGAATGGAATTCAATATGATAAGTCCATGCATGCTTTTAAAAGGGGTTAAAATGTTGAACTTTATGCATGCTAAGCATCTTCAAGTAAAGATGTACAAGTCCTTGGTATACATTATGTATTCATACCAATGAATTGAATCATGTATGCAATCCTAATTATCAACCCTCATCTGATGGAGAACCAAGAAACAGGAACCCTACCCTTGAGAGACCACCCATAGGTAGAGGAGTTGGGGACATAAACATTATTCACATGAGTATAAAGGGACGAGAACTTTGGTAACCACAAGCACTCAATTCTGCAAAGGGTAAAGGGTTGTGTTGAGTTGGGGTTTACTACACCAACATTAACCTCAAGAAGAATGATGGTCAGGTAGATAGGGCCTCAACAATGGTCCATGAGTCTTTTAGGGTTAAAGCGAGGTCTGCTAAGCAATCAACTAGGGATTGGAGGCAACAGAACACCATAACCTTTAAACAATTGTGTGTGAGGAAGAGCGTAAGGCGACAAAGACATCAATGAAGATTCATTAGGGACCTCCTTGAATCAACCCCCTTTCTTCCTTGTGGTTGAGTAGAGAATAAGGACCATGTTCTAGGCTCAAAATTAAGGGAATCAGGGGCATCATTTCTAAATCCACTAGCCCAGCTTGTGAAGAGTGATAAGAGAAGGATATTGCCCTTATTTAGGAGGGGCCACTTGAGAGTAAGAGAAAGTGGGCATTGTGCAAGGCACAGAATATCCAAAGAAGAGGGGAGGGGATGGAAGGAATGGATTTCCATTGCCACATCCATGTGAATACAGCTCCAAGATTAGTGTGGGTGCTTGAGACATAAGGGTACAAAAACCCTCAGCCAAGGCAAAAAAAGGAGGGTGGATGATATGACCATGGGTAGCAAGCCGCAAGTGAGTGACTCATAAAGACATATCCAATGACATCATCTCGGAGGGGAAATTCTAAGGAACATTTTGCACGACATCAATCTAAATATGGAATCCCATTTGAATGAAACGCTTATGAGGTTGGATTATTTTAGTTCGGTCACTCTGAACTCAAATACACTTAGATTTCCAAAAAAACCCCAACTTGTTGCAAACAATAAGTTCTAAACACCCAAAACAAATCCTAAGCTCAATGAGATCCCAAAGCTACATAGCATACAAACATTGCTCAATGTTGCAACCACATATATAGGGCATTTCAAGAGCATAAACAAGGAAAAAATGATCCCCAAGATGAATAGTGAAGCGACAATTTAGCCCAACACCATCAAGTAAAAGAAGCTTGAAATCAACACCCTAAAAATCCCACAAATCACAATAATGACTGAAAGAGGTGGAGTCTAGGGACATTGTTTCATGTTGTTGAAATCTTCTAAAGCTCTAAAGGCATCAAGTTCTTATATATTGGGGTGGAGTAAAGTCTTAGCTCCAAAACATCAAAGCAAGGTCAAACACAAGCCATTCAACTAAACTAAGCTCATTAGATGGTCCAAACATGACCAATGGTGTCCCTAGAGTACCTGGATGCTTAGGGACATCACTAAACTGAGGACTACACTCAAGAGTTCTCCTAAAGATGAGTGAGAGTTAAGCTTAGGGTAATTACACCAAGGTAAGAAGGTGAGATATTGGACAAAATCCATCACATCAGAAGGTGAGAAGCTCCACTAAATTTGTCCTATTTAAACAAGCAACATGGTATTAAACAAGGTAAAGCAAAGAAAAACATATTGACACCAAAAACAAGTTAGTAGGTCAAGGAAACCCCATTTAAAGTGTGAAAAAAAAATCAATGGTCCCTAGAACATAGTGTTTCCTAGGGACATTACCTAACTTTTGAGGGGTCCATTGGACATCAAATCCAAAATTGAGAAACCAAAAAGTACGAGCACATTCCATGAACATGAGAAAAAATAATTAGCACCAAAGAGACTTCTAGACAAGCCCTGGTTAGCCAATGATGTCCCTAACTCACATCCCTCAAAACTGAGTCTTCATGATACCATAACTCTAGGTTTGAGATTTAAAGGAGAAGAGACTTGGTCTTATCTCAAGTCTTATTTATAGGAATTTTGGGAAAGCCAAATGTCTTGAATGAGTCAAAGGAACAAACATTTAACAGTTTGATAAATCATGCCAAGGGAAATCTAAAGGTTGACCAAAGAAATCGTTGAGGTATAAGATTAATTGGCATGAGATTTAGAAACGTTAGTCTTTTCTCACATCAATGTGATGCAAAGGGATTCCAAGATAAAATTTATGATCATAATAAATGATCAAAGAGCATTGAAAAGATAAGGAAGGTGGAAAGCTTAAGGATGTTGTTCTACGGATTGGAAAAAGAACTCACTAGTATGGGATAGTTGGAACTAACTCTTGTTGATAATTTTCTTTGATGGCCTGAGAGGAAATAAACTCAAGATTTGATAGGGAACATCAGGGTAAACCTTAAAGATACAATCATTGAGAGTAAGGTATTAGGTTTATTAAGAGGGGTAGAAACATACCTCCTTAGAACAATTAAATATACTTGTATTTACAAAAGGGTAAATGTAGTAAGGTTAAAATTTACCTTAGAAAAAGGTTATTATTTATCCTCTTAGCAAGATGCTTTCTTTTTAAAAGAATGCATAGCAAACTTTAGATTGTGCAATAGCTATGGAAAATATGAGGATAAAAACTTTAGGGATTTTTTTGAGATAAACTACAAAAGTGAGGAGTTTGCTTAAATTCAAGCCTAACCAAGTATAAAGTCTTGAATGATAGAATTATCTATAAAATATCATCTTTTAAATCTTTGAATGATGCAACAAATGGCTCAAGAATGTTCACTAAGTTCCTCGTAGGATCTTGGATATGATGTCTAGAAAGAGGTATCTTTCTTGCAAGACCTTGGAACTTAAAAACAAACAAAACTTGAATAATATATCTCCATTCAATAGATATGAGATCTAGCAAGAAGGTATCTTGATGGCTTGATAAGTATTTTTCCTCAATTAGTTTGAGGATTTAAAGGAACTGATTTAGTAAGAGAAGTGATTTGTTCCTCTTTGCAAAGCCTTGGTGAGCTTTGAGGTTAGTATAAGTAAGTCTCTTGGGAATAAACCAAAGTTGGTTCAAGATAGTTAGTACTAATTCTCTTTGGAAGATCATACCAAGCCAAGATGAACAAAGAACTTGGGTAGAGACCTAGAAGCAAGGTCTAGCAAGTAGTTCCAATTCCTAAAGACATATTTTAATATTTGGGTCAATAAATTATTGAATGTCAGAAATTTTCTACAAGAATAGACCTTTGGAAGAACAAGGAAACACCCGAAAGGATTAATTAAGGGAAAATTTTAAAAATGATCAACATAAGGATCCACTAGTGGAAATGAACTTTCAAAATTAGGCATTTTATCTATCACCATGAATACTTGAACATTGTTGGAGTTCAAGGTCTACAAAAGCATGCAAACAACACAAGGAAGAAGAAGAGGCTTGGAGCACAACACACAATACTGAATGTATTACCAGTAGAATGTACAAAGATAAGTAACCCGTTAGGGCAATAGGCGTATATACAAGCCGGGGAAAGAAACCTCCTAAAGAGCAAAAAGAGTGCCCCAGCAGTCCTAGTGTGTTCACACACATCACTACCTAAATATATCAACAAATCCCCCTTGGGAGTGATGTAGTGAAAAAGGAGCTAGCACTCATGTATAAGGAAGTGCCAAGCTATGTGGAATCATTCCACAAAAGGAAGTAAGGCCAAAGCTTTGCAGAAAGCTTCAAAATTCTCCCTAGGCAAAGCCTTTGTGAAAAGGTTTGCAATGTTCTCGTGCGTGGGCACATATGCAAAGTTGATCTCTCTAGCAGAGAACCTCTCCCTGACATAATGATAATGCACAAATAGGAACATGAAGAATATCATCATCTTCAATGCCATCTACATCACCTTCAACAACTGTGTTTGTGGGTGTAATAGGACATTCTCCAATACCTTGCACAATATTCCATTGTCCTTTTGCAACCAATGCATGATGCATCATATAAGCCCACAATGGGTAATTGGTACCATCCAACTTATCCTCAACTGCTTTTAGCCATGGCCACTGACTAAAATACCTTGATGCAAAAAATTTACTGTATCTCAAAAAGTTGAACAAAACTACCCTGTCGAGTCCTTCTAAACCTGTAGTAGACTTCGAGATGCTTATAGTAGCGAGCCAAAACCTGTATATATCTTTGGCACAAAAAGACAAAATAGCCTACACAAGTGTTGTGATAGTGCGTTTGGAGGCCAAAACAAGCTCAAGTCGTGATTTTGGCACCACATAGCAAAGCCTATTTGATCTCCTAATCATGTTGAGTATGTTGACCAAATTTCATGCGATTTTGTGACTATGATCAGAGGGGTGTCAACAACGTAGATGAAGCAGTAACTTGTTGTGATACCAATTGTTGGAGTTCAAGGTCTGCGGAAGCACATGAACAGCACAAGGAAGAAGAAGAATCTTGGAGCACACTAACAATACTAAATGTATTACCACTAGAATGTACAAAGATAATTAACCCATTAGGGCAATAGAGGTATATACAAGCCAGAGGAAAAACCCTCCTAAAGAGGGAAAAAAGTGCCCCTGCAGTCATGGTGTGTTCACACACATCACTATCTAAATATATCAACAAACATTATATTTCAACAAATGTTGGATGATTGATATAAGTCCACCTAGCTTACCAAAGAATGAGAAGATAGTATTTCTCCTCATTTTCTTGAGCATGTTTTGGTAAGAACAATAGTCGCACTTATCTAAGCTCATACCGTTATCTAACTCCAACCAAATATATAAAGATTCCTCTCCTTTCTAATGAAAATGGAAGATAAATCTAGTTTTCAGCCCTTTCAAGAAAGAGGTAGGACCTCTATTGTATTGTCCTAAAAAGGTATAAATTTCTAAGAAGGTACAAAGTGTATAGAAATGTAAGATTTTATGGAGCTTGAGTTTTGTGAAAGTGCCAAAGGGAAACAATGAAGCTAAGACTACCAAAGAAGTTCACCCATTTCACTAGTCCATAGGTACAAGGCATGCATGTACATTCAATGCAAATGAGGGAAAGTGATTTGGGTAGGGATCTTGATTCCTTTCCTTTCATATAGAGGAAGGTAGTAGCCCTTATCTAACTACATGAAACAAATCTAAAGAGAGACATGACCATGCTTAGAGTATAGATCATGGTGCACGGGGGAATACTCTACATATTATAATTACACACATTTTTTAGGACAAAAATTTTAAAGGGGGAAAGAATGTTTTATCATTCATGGGTTCAGAAGGCTAAATATATAGATTCTAAAGGCTATATTATGAAGCATATTTTCCTTGGTTTAGCCCTTGATTTACCCTTGGAACATGCTTGAACCCTTGGTTTTACCCTTGGGGTATTTATTCATATGAGCTCCCAATTGAATGGTTGTGAAACTTAGGGTTGATTTATCCTAAGGTATGAGAACCTTAGTCTTGGGAGAAGCTTCTCTAAGTGCCACCTTAGGGTGTATGTGAGAGAAGAATCCTCATTTTATTTAGAAGGCATGTGATAGTCCTTGGGAAATCAGAAGGCATGTTATCACCCTTGAGAAAGTGTCCATGTGAGGGACACTTGGTTAGACACTTGGATAAGCCCAAGGACATGCACCCAATTGGCCAAGAGGTATATATATGGGTGGAGACATGAGTTCTATAACCATGCTAGGTAGTTTAGTCCTTAGTACTTTGTTTTTTATACAATAGTATCCCACCAACACATTGTAGTTTATCACTCCATATGAGGTTGGGCATGATTGTAAGCCATCTGTTGCACATCTGTGTGTTTTTTATTGATCGGCATATGCATTGGTGCTTGAACAACAATGTAGAAATTTCAATGATAAGGTTATGAAATGTATTTTGTTTGGGTACAATTCTGAAAGAAAATGTTATGATCTATATCACCCACAAAATAAATGCATTCTGGTTTGTTGTGATGTTTTTTTGTGGAAGATGCAATCCACAACTTACTTTCATGTATTAAGCAGACATCTGTTAGCTTAAAGGATATGTATGACACTTTGCTGTCTCTTTTTGTAGGTGGATAGTCAAATGCTTTCCTAATGAGTTGATTTTTTAGCCTTTACATGTTTCAAATGATGAAATTTATCATGCTATTATTCATGCAGATTTACATCATGCACTAATTGATGAGAGAGTTCACATAGAAGAGGAAAAACTATGCTGAAATGGTTGGTGTAGGCTTTGAGAGATAGTAGCTTAGATGCACTTTTATCATATTGAGCTCATTAGGGGAAAAAGTGAGCCTTGCATGGTCCTTTTAAGGATTCCTAATTTTAAAGGAATTAAAATGACTAATCAAGGTGATTGAGAGATTTGGAAATACCACTAGTGGTATTGTCAGTTAAAATAAAGAATAAAAAAGGACCCTCTTTCAACAAAAAATTCGTGTGGATTCTAAGCCATTAGATTGGTTTATTGTATGGCCACGATCAAATGGGAAAAGAAAGGCACTAGAAGACAAAATAAGACCATAGTCTCTGTCAAAAAAAGACAAAAGAGCAAACTCCCACGTGAAGAGAGAGAACAAAAAATCACGAAAACGCCTATTGACAGCCGTCCGATTGGTTTTGATTTTGAGGGTGCAGTTCTGTAAGTGCCACTTTGGGGTGTATGTGAGAGAAGAATCTTCATTTGATTTATAAGGCATGTGATAGACCTTGGGAAATCGGAAAGCATGTGATCACCCTTGAGAAAGTGTCCACATGAGGGAAACTTGGCTAGACACTTGGACAAGCCTAAGGACATGCACCCCCTTGGCCTAGAGATATATATATGGGTGGAGTTGGATGGGTGGAAACATCCTCTCTCTTCACCTTGGTGGTCTTACTAGGTAGTTTATTCTTTAGGATCTATGTTTGACCACAACATTGGTATCATTAGCTAGGTTCATTTCTCTGTTCACATGCATAGACTAGATTTATTTCACCCACAAGCTCGATCGGGTTTTGTCCTTGCCTATCCTTATAATACCTCCCTTGTTGGGAGTAAAAGATGAGATCATATGACCCCTCGCTAGGGGTGGTTAGGCAGTAGAAGAGGCCAATGCTTAGGGGACCGATAACGGCCAACGGATGAGCTCATCAAGACCTCCATGTCTGACCATGTCACTCTATAGATGACCTCATGAAGCTCAGTACTAAGTGCATCAACTGAGCTCCCATGCTACAGATAATGAAAGTGAGCATCTATCTGACTATATATACTTATTCATTATGTGTCTTCCTTAGCATATGGGACTAGATATCCCTCAGCCGATAGCTCATGAAGCATATGCTCATGGAGATGCACAAGAACTCTTATATAGAAAAGAATGGTAGCCTTGAGGCCCATGCACGAGTGCCCATAGTGCAAATAGGTGGCTAGAGTGTAGCCGCCTGAGTTGGGCTCTCTTCCTTGACATTATGATAGCATTTGGATTAACTCACAAACACACTTTGTCAAGAAATTTGGAGCCTCAAGAAAATGATCAATGAGAAGAAGTTCAAATGTCCCCTTCTACATCAAAGAAGAAGCTACCAAACTCTTAGTTGGTGTTTCATCATGAGGATGATGATTGAGCATCAATTAGGAGGATAGGTACTTAGGGATTATTTTAATCTCAAAAGGAATGCTTTTTGCATTCATATGGCAAACTAGAGGGAAGAGAAAATGATGTTGCATTAGTGCCAATAGATGCTCTTCCAAGAGAGCTTAGTCTAAAGGTAATGGATGACAAACCAAAGAGTTCTTGGTTAGTGGAATGTAGAGATTGCATTTTACTACTAATTCTTTTATGAGAGCTAAGATGATGGATTTACATAGCTCACAAGGATACGTAATAGAACTGGACTGAAATAGCATATCTTTTTTTTTTTAAACTTCAATGAGTACCATAGGAATATCAAAGAGGAGAACTCCTAGAGTCTTTGAGGAGGGAGATAGATTCTTCCTTCAGGTGCTAGCAAGGAAAACTTCATTATCCATAGGGAAGTGCACTAAGGTTTTTTTGAAATTTGGGGATAGTCTAAAAGCTTAGTGACATTGCATAGGATTAGAGATTCCTTTAAAGGAAAGAGATGGAGTCCTCCTTCAAGGGCTAGCAAGTTCAACTTCATTATCCATAGGAAAGCGCACTAAGATTTAACCAAGGTTTTGTGGACCTTTGAAGATAGTCAAAACTCTAAGTGATATTTCATACCAATTAGAGCTTCCTCTAGATTGTAGAGTCTGTTGAATGTATTAAACGTACGATGTATTTCTGACTAACCGAATCATTACCGAACAATTGTTAAACGTAGAACGGTGATCCTCCGTAAACTGTGTTAAACTTTAGTATCCTTACCGAAATGCGTGACTAGACCAACATGGGTTCTTGGGAGTGGTAGGGGTCTGTTAGACAGATGCCCTGTACTAATTTCCCAAAATCTTCGTTACAACATCAAAGCGTGACTACTCGTCTTAGCTCAGTTACCGACAGTAACTAGACAATATTTGGTTCCTATACTCAGACGTACCGAAATTCTCTAGACTAACCTGCTATTGGAACAGAGCAGTAGTCCCTTCTTCAGACTCACTAATATGTAATGGATCAAGCAGAGTGAATACGATAGCATACAGATTCACTCGTCACAACACTTTCCAGTGATCTTTGACTAAAAGGTTACGTTACAAAAAGCAATAGTTCGTCTTCGTCACCGAATGCAATGAGTTCAGTAAAACAAATAGAACATGCCACAGTGCATCAATTTGTCAAATCAACTCACGCAGTAATATAACTACTCAGACTGACTCAAGGTACTTCAACAACTGAAGAACATACAATAATACTATACGGAAACAGTACTCAGACACACAATCCATCACTTAACATTCGTTACAGTGAACTTCAGTATAAGCAGACGATACAGACAGAACAGAAATCAACACTAACAATACTCAGAACTTCACAACAGTGTAACAATACTCTGACAAATATCAAGGTGAACAATCTAGCAATTCCAGAGAAGACGTCTCTTGCGACCATTCTCCTTACATTTCTTTATAACTTTTACAAGATGCACGTACCAACTTTTAGCGCGAATTTCGAAAATTCCATTACATTCGGCAGTCATTACATCTGTCCCACTCCGGCGGCCGACTAACACTGGCACGGATGGTGGACTCGAACCCGCAAGTTATTTGGATTACAAAATCACTGTTCACCTATGATACCTTCTAAATACATATTCCTGGCTAGTCTAAATGTCTGGGCTATTTTTTTCTTAAGAGTTTCTAATAATTGTTTAAGGGTGTCGGGTTCTAAAATTTGCGCATCTACTCTAACGAAACTAAGGGCGATGGCTTCAGTAAGCAAAATTTCGGCCTGTGTTTGCAAAAAGGCCTCCTGTAAGTAAAAGTCGTTGGATAGTGCCGCATCTCTGGCTGTCTTCATTTCACTTACTTGCTTCTGCATCTCGTTGACTCGATCTTTCTGGTTGCGTACCTGATTATCTAGTCTTTCAAACTGTTGATTCTGGAACTGTATGGTTTTGTGGTATGCATCTCGTTCTCTGCGGGCATTCGCTAAATCCTTCTGGTATTTGGTTTCTCTGAGTAGTTGATGTTTGAGAATATTGTTGACCTCATCAAGTGATTCTTTGGTTCTCTGTAGCTGTTCTTCTGCTTGCTTCGCTTCTTTCTGCTGTTCTTGGTACTTCTGTACTACGTCCTGCAACTGGAATCTTGTTTCTTCCAGTAAGTTTCCTAGTGCGATTCTTGTGTCTTCGGTATCTTTGATTTTTTGATTTAACTTTATTATTTCCACGTCGGCAGCTATCAACATTTCTTCTTTTGCAGCCAGTGCCTTATCTCGCTGGCTTGAGCTTTCTTCTTGTGCTTGGAGTGTAGCCTGTAGTTGCTTGATCTGCTCATGGAGTGCATGGTTTTCCGCTCTTGCTGCTTGTAACTCTTCTTGAAGGGGGGTGATATCCGCTTCCATTACTTCCAATTTCCGTTGGAATTCTTCTCGTGCATTGTCTGTGGCTTGCTTTAGGTGTTGGCGGCAGTTGTTGGGATAGATTAATTAAGAGGCGACCCATAGATTCTAATTCCGAAAAAACTGGAATGGGGTGGGGTGGTAGAGGAGGGCAAGGTTGCGACGAGGTTTCGGTGAGGAGTTGTTGTGAATTCGGTGGTGAATAATTGAGGGAGAATGTCGAGGTTTCAGTAGTTCCGGTGAGGTGACTGGGCTTGATGGGGCTGCGGGGTGGTTCTGGTTGGGAAATGGGGTTAACAGGCGGTGTTTTGGGGAGGGCAGAGTCAGTGGTTGTTACCTTGTTTGTTTGTTCCGTTTCTGCATTGTGCGCTTCTATGGATTCCACTGCCTTCAGTAGCTTGTCTAGTGCATCTTGAGTAGATTGCTGCTCATTTTCCTGTTGCTCTGATTCTTTTTCAGTCGAAATGGATTTTGTTTCTGTTCGATCCTGTTGTTCTTGTTGCTCAGTCGATGATTCATTATGCATTGAAGTAGCTGTATCGTGGAATGTCTCCTCTTTGTTCTTCTCTTCGTCTTTATCGTCATCGTTATCTTTTCCGGCTGAGCCTTGTGCTTCACTTTTTGAGGAGCTAATTCTGATACGTTTTCGGTGGAACAATTGATTAAGCTCTTCTTCATCTTCTTCTTCCTCATCTTCTAGTAGCTAAACTGACTCTTCATGCCTTAGGACGGGTCCTCGTGGTGGTGGTTGAGCGGCGAGTATGGTTGGGAAGAGAAAGGAAAGGATGTGGGGAAGTCTGGATCAAGGGGTGGTTCCTTTGTTGACTTGTTTCACTATGGCTACACACTCCTTATGGATACGGTGAAAGAAAAAGGAGGCGAAATTAATGGGTTCTTGTGCAGCAAGGTCGATGGCAGGATAGAACGGGCGGGAGATACCGTAGGTGCGTTTTTGGAGGTTAAGGATTGCGACTAAGAACTGTAATGCAGTTCTTTCAGGTTCGGGGTGGAAGAGAATGGCGTATTCGTTTGATGAATAACGGGGAAAAAGTTCTACCATTCGAGCTACAGGGATGCTTGGGCTATTTTCGTGGCCTTGTGGGGTGAGGCGAAAGGCTTCGGCAAAAGCTTGGAAGGTTACTACGGTTCTAGAGGGTAGGGAGGGGAAGATCCATTGTCGTTTGGCGATGGGAGATTGGGCGATGGCCGGGATAATCTGTGCAAAAAAGGGATGGGCTTCCACTGAGTGCCAAGGCAACTCAGCGAAGTTGGCCAACCCTCGGATGCGCAGATATTCTCCTACCTTGGTAGGGATACCTCCATGGAAAGCTGTGAAATTCACCAATGCTTCCATTTCACACGCGAACACGAATACACAGGACAGAACACGCGGATACACAGTACAAAGAACACAGAAAACACAAGTACAATCACAAGAACACAATAGCATTTTTTGGCGCAACCGAAGAGCTTAACTACAGATATTACGGTGGGGGGGGTAGGAAGTGATGGTTATCATTGTGCGGTGCTGGAATGATATTGCTTTTAAATTGGCATGCATACTTGAGTAATTGGTAAGGAGGGCGACTTATGACAAAACGCGGCTATTTAAAAAGAAAAGAAAGAACAAAAGGAAAACTAAAAAAATATGCGGTCCACCACCGAATGTTTTAATGCGGGCTAGTAGCGTGTTGATACGCCCGCAGCTTCGAACCGTTGATTGCTTTTGGAAGTGGATTTCCGGTCAATGTAGTCAATCGAAAAGTTGCTGGACCGATTTGCTCTGATATCTTGTAGGGGCCGAACCACCGTAATTTGAATTTGCTTGCGGATCTATTTGACTTTGCGTTATAGAAAAGTACAAGCTGTCCTACCGAAAATACTGGAGTCTTCAGGTTTCGATCGTGCATCCTTGCCTGTCTTAGTTGGACTTCGTGCATAGTTAAAAAACTGAGCCATCGGTGCTCGTCTAACTCTCTGAGTGTGTCCAACCGAAATGACAATGAGTCTTCCGGTAGAAGTTTCTGAGCGATTGCTATGCGTAAACTTGGTATGACTATCTCCATAGGTGCTATTGCTTCTAAGCCATAAGCTAATTTGAAAGGTGTCAAACCTGTTGTTACCTTGTATGTAGTCCGATATGCCCATAACACTGCAGGTAGCAGTTGATCCCATCTTTCCGGTGATTCCATGATCAATTTTTGAAGGATATTTAGCAGAGATTTGTTTGTACTTTCGGCCAATCCATTAGTACGAGGATAATAAGGAGAACTAAATTTATGTGTGACCTGGAACGACTGTGTAAGTGCCTTCATTAAATTGTTTACAAAATGAGTGCCTTGATCTGAGACAATTTCCAGTGGTAAGCCAAAACGTGGAAAGACATCGGTTAGCAGACACTTTGCTACCGTAACTGCTGTAGCAGACCGTAAAGCCCAAGCTTCTGCCCATCTGGTTGCATAGTCTGTGCAGGTCAGTATGTAACGGTTGTTACTGGAGACTGTTGGAGGTGTAATTGGACCGATAAAATCTAGAACCCATTTCTGGAAAGGTTCCAATGGTAAGATGGGTTGCAGAGGAAAAAGATGACGTTGCAAAGGCTGACCAGATCTTTGACATGTATCACATTGTTTGACAAACTGTGAGATATCTCTGTACATTGTTGGCCACCAGAGACCACTCTGCAGTATTTTCCGGTGAGTTAAGTCTGCTTCAAAATGGCCACCGGAAGGAATTGAGTGAGCCAAAGTAATAACTAAGTTAACTTCATGCGGTGGAATACAGCGAAATAGGATTCCGGTATGATCTACATAATATAGTTCTCCAGCAATTAACCGAAATCGACAGCTAAAGACTGCAATTTTCCTGCGTGCTGCCGTAGAAGTCTGAGATGGAAGGCACCCATCAGTGAGAAAGGTCAAGATCTGATCATAATATGAAAATGGGATAGGTGGGTCTGCAGAATCTTCATTAATTGGTTCTGATACATAAATCGCAGGTGTCGTATCATCTATGCCCACCGGAGCTTCACCGGAATCTAAGCGGGATAAGAAATCTGCTAAGGCATGTGAACTGCTTGGCCGGTGAATGACTTCGTAATCGAATTCCTGCAAGAGTAAGACCCATCGCGCTAATCGACCACCTAGATGCTGCTGCCGAACTAGATAGACAAGTGCAGCGTGATCTACATGAAATGTGAATTTATGGCCCAGTAAGTAATGTCTGAATTTCTTGACCGAATATACTAGCCCTAGACATTCTCTTTCTGTTACAGAGTAATTTTTCTCAGCAGGCGCTAATCTTCGACTTGCATAATACACTGGTCTGAACCATTTATCAATTTGTTGCATCAACACACTTCCTATTGCTATATCTGACGCATCAACAAATACATGAAATGGGTGATCCCAGTCCGGTGGCTGTAAGATAGGGACTTGTGTTAATAAATGCTTTAAACGATCAAATGCTATCTGGCATTCCTGGGTCCATTCAAATTGTCGAGGTGTCTTGGCGATTAGCTTGTTTAGTGGTATAGCCAAATGAGCAAGCCACCGTAAGTGCCTTCCATGCCACCGTACTTGGCCCATAAAGCGCATAACTTCTTTCGGTGTAGTGGGCACCGGAGCATCTAATACTGCCGAAATTTTATCGGGATCCACCTGTATTCCTTGTGCAGATACAATGTGGCCAAGTAACTTACCACATGAGACCGCAAACACAGATTTGTTTGGGTTCAAACAGAGTCTATACTCTCTACATTTCTGAAAGCAGCACCGTAAATGGAGCAGGTGTGCTATCATCTTACCGAAAATTGAAAATTCATCGAGATATACTTGCATAAATGAAGTGAGATAAGGAGAAAATATCTCCTGTATACATCTTTGAAATGTGCTTGGTGCGTTTCTCAATCCAAACCACATTACCGTACAAGCAAAGACACCCCAGTTTGTAATAAATGCAGTTTTTGGTATATCTTCTTCAACCATTCTCACTTGGTTGTAGCCACTGTATCCATCTAGGAATGAATACATCTCGTGACCTGCTACTCTATCAAGCATGGTATCCAAAAAGGGGATTGGAAAGGGATCCGGTACGGTTGCTGCATTTAATTTCCGGTAATCTACACAGATTCGCAATTGCTTGTTTTTCTTAGTCACAATCACAATCGGAGAGATCCATTCAACATGCTCTACTGGCACGATGAATCCAACTTTTAATAACCTATCCAGTTCTGCCTTTACCTGAGATGCATAATGGGGATTCATTCGGTAACTGGTTTGCTTTATCGGCCTTGCTTCTGGCTTCAGCATGACCCTGTGCTGGTAGATACGGGGGTCCAATCCTTTCATGTCTTCATAGTCCCATGCAAAGACGTCAATGAACTCTCGGAGTAGCTGAATTAACCCTGCTTGAAATTGTTCCGGTAAGTTTTGCTTTATTTTTACAGGGCGCGGATGATCTTCATCTCCTAGATTGTAAGTGATCAGATGATCTTCGGGGACATAGAACTGTTGATGTTTCTCTGTGTCGTCTGTTGGTTTAAAGAGTTGCTGCAGTTCATCGTCATGTGTCGAAACAATGTCTCCCTTCTTAGCCTCTTCTATGATGGGTATTACTATACAGACTGAAGCATTCCAATTATCTACAACGAACTGTAGATCGATAGTTCCTAAGGAAATTAAATCAGCGTTACTCTTCAGAAATTCTTCTTCTTCATCGTCTGACAATCCATCTAGCATATGGACTGGTTCAGCAAAATACGGTCTAGCATGTAGCTCACAAGGTTGTATAGCATCTAATTTTACCACATATCTATGATTGGCATCTTTAAACGTAAGCTCTTGTGCAGACCAATCCTGTATTACCTTCGCATGCTTAAGCCAAGGTCGGCCGAAAAGAAGGTTGTAATCCAAAGTGGATTCCGGCAGATCTAGTATAACAAAGGTCATTTTAAAAGTCGTACCTTGTAAAGTGATGGGTACATTCCGCACAAGTCCTACAGGATGGACTCTTGATTGATCTGCCACTCTGACAAAAAATTGAACTGGTTCGATTTCGGTCCATCCTAATCTTTTGCATAATGCCGCAGTCGCAATGTTAACACCAGAGCCTCCATCAATTAATACCTGCGTAATCTTATGATTCTTATACCATACTGTAATCAAGGGGACTGAATGATCGACCGTAGAATCAGGTTCTGGTTGAACTGCTGTTGTCGCCGGAATACAAGAAGGTACCGGACTGAACTGTTGCTGGAACTGTTGGCGAATTCCAAGTACTAATGCCAGTAGTTGGCCTAGAGGCAGAGTGATAGATGCCTTAGATAGGATTTCCCAGGCCTGTTGAGATTGGTTGACAGGCTCTACTGATGTTGAAGTTGATGTCTCTGCTGATGCGGAGGTGTCTACGGTGGGCAATGTATCTGCTGCTGATGATGTTCCTGCTGCTAACTCCCTTTGTTGTGTTCCTTCCTTTGTTAACGAGGGCTGGGTTACCGGAATAGGCTCTGGAAAGACTGGTGGTTCTGTTGTGGTCCATTGACTAGCCTTGTTGTACATTCTGTGTTCACGTATCCCTAGTTCAAATATTTCTGCTGCCGGTTGCAATTGTTTACCGGAACGGGTCTGGACTGCAGCAGCCTGTGTCTCCACCGGTGTGATTTTTACCATGTTAGCCATTGGATTTTGACGTTCCTTCTTCCTTTGATCATACTCAGCTGCATCCTTACAAAATCTCCTAATATGTCCAAATTCACCACAAAAATGGCAGCGTGGTGGTGGTAAATTGGGATTTTCAGGTGGTGGTCCATTCTACCAGCGGTGTGCATTAAAGTTGTTATTCCTCTGTCCTCGATAATTTCGATATCTTTGCTGCTGGTTGTTTCTCAGCTGTGGAGGCACATAATGGTTGGCTGGCTGCCCTTGTTCTTGGATAATTGCATTGACAGTCGCTGTTCCCTGTACTCTAGCGTTGTATACACAGTTTTTGGTGGTGTGTCCGGCAATGTTGCAGATGGCGCAGAATGTCTGACTAAGTGCGCAATTGGCACTAGTGTGTCCTGAATTTTTGCATGTTATGCAGTATACTTGTCTGGTCATATCTTCGGCAACATTTTTGTTTGTTTTTACCCACTCCAGATCTTCTGTAAATCAGCCGACTTTATTTTCTAGTTGCACAGTCATTGCGATGACTGCATCAAGTGTCATAGCTCCAACACATCTTATGATCATGATCTGCTTAAGTTGTGGAACCAAACCATTGATGAACCACTGAGTAATAACGTCATCTGGTAAGTTAGCATGAGCCGGTGGTAGCTGCCTTAAGTGTGTTCTGAAGAGAGTAGCATACTCCTGTACGGTTTGATTTGCCTTCTGTCTGTTATTCTGCAGATAATCAAAAATTTCGGCTGGATTCTTTTTTAGCCTGAATCGCTGCAGAAAAGCATCTCGTACTGCTTCGTAGGTGCCGAAATGATTAATATCATATTCTGTAAGCCACTTGGCTGCTTCATTGACAAGTGTAGATTGGAAGACAATGGCTTTGTAGGCCTGATCCGGTGGATGGTTGAGAACTGCGTAGCTTATCTCGAAAGTGCGTACGTGAGCATCCAGATCATCTCTTGGAAATCCACCAAACTTCGTGTATGCCACTCTCGTTGGAGGTGGCCTGGGTTGACATAACTGTTGTTGTTGTTGTTGTCCGTTCATCGTGAGTGTATTATACCTTCCTTCTGTATCTCTGGCCTGAATATCTGATCTACCAGAATCTGTATCGTCGGATGGCACACTTTCTGGTGCAATGAGCTTGCTTAATATGCTGCGAATCTCTGTTTCGAACAGCCTTCCTTCCTCCTTGATGTCCAGTGTATGGGAACTCGCTTCCAAGCACGGCAATTGGGCTATTGTTTGGTATCCAAATCAACTTTTGTCACTTGGATTGGTATCATAGCTTTCATTTTCAATTGCTTGACCACTTATATTTTACTAGCAAGGACTAGAGAGGACCAAAAGTGCATGAAGTTTGCTCAATTTGATGTTTTGAGCTATTGCCACTTGCTTTTGGAATCATTTTCATCAGTTTTTGGTGCTAAGACCCTCGTGAACGAAGCAGACATTTCAAATTTTCATTTGGACTTGACAAGGATTACAAATTTGAGCCTTGACACTTGGAAGATCACTTCAAGATAGCTTTGGAAGGCTTCAATTGTATTAGGGAAGTATTCTAGTGCTAATTTTCTCTCTTTCTTTCTTATAATATTTACTTCTATTTATTATAAACACTTTAGTTAGTAAACTGGGGGAGTAAACTTGGATGCTAAGGGTAAGCAACCGTTAGAACATACTTCTACATCTAGGGAGCAACATCTAGAGGATTAGGACCATAGAACAAGGTCAAAAAGTAGAGAAAAAGGTTGATCAAGACGAGGAATATTCCTATGCAGAGCTTCGTGATGTGTTTGTTTTCCACAAAAAATTCATGGAGCTCAAGGATCAAATCCTTAGGTTAGAGAGAGACATTGGTAGCATGACCTCTCTAATATAACAACTTAAGACTCAGATGATCTCACTAGAGATTCACGTTACCTTTTTCCTAGGTAGGAAGGAAAGAGAGATAATTACTAATCCTATATTAGAGACAACTAGGAAGGGTGTTCCCTTTCTTAGCAGACACAAAGGAGAGAGTTCTAGGGAGACTCCCCTACTGAAACACCTCAAGCCACCAACCTTTACGAGGGGATGACCATGAGAGGAATAAGGATGTAGTCCACATTTTGTTGCAAAACTGGAATGACCTGCATCAACTAAAGGGCACCCCACCTGAGTATCATGTGCTAGAAGTGAGTCTCTTGCTTAGCCCATGTACTTATTAGTGGTGGATGAGTCTCAAGGAGGCAAATTCCATCCCTATTGACTGGACTCATTTTGAAACTCTTTCTTGAAAGAGTTTCTTGTTGAGAATGAGGAAGAGAGGAATTGGAATGAGTGGGATATGATCACATAGAGGGATAGGCCTATGGAGAGAACATACTGAAGCTTAAGGGATTAGATGATTTTTAGAAGACCATAGGGTTTGCTATGGGCTTAGACAAAGCCATTAAGAGAGAGGTAAGAAGAAACATTCCTAAGACTTTTAAGAAGGCGATCAAATACATTTAGATCTATGAGGACCATAATTGTCCTCAGTACAATCCTATGGAGATAGATCAGCCCTTAAAACCTCTTAGTACAACCAAGTTCAAGAAGAAAGTGACCATGAGGAAAAAAAGTCTTTATCAAGAAGAAAATATCACAAGGGCCAACTTACCTGCTCTGCAATATGAGAGGACAAAGAGGGAAAATCTGTGTTTTAGGTGCATGTATCCTAGCTATGCATAGTGGAATTGCCCACTTAGGAAGGGGGAAGAAAAGAAGGGAGGACCAAGGACTATTATGGCCCCTGATAAGCACAAGAAAGCAATTCACCTAGTGTAGAAACTTCCTATTCATGGCAACTCTAGCTACAAGGAAGTGGAAGTAATGCATAAGGACATAGAGAACACATGTTGTTTGACGCTGTCATTGTAGTCACCTCAATTTGGACCACATGACCTAGTTAAACTTCATGGTAGTGCATACAGGACCAGGGTGAGAGTCATGATAGATGACTCCATTGCACATAACTTCATAAACTATGATTTTCTCAAGAACTTAAAGATTCCCCAATAGCTAGTGCTCATAAATACATGGTATCCATGATGCAAGGGGAAGACAAGAGGATATGGAATACTATGATATCCAATTTGGAATTCAAGATTTAGGATTACAATGACCAAGTAGATTTCCAAATCATGAATATGGAGAGGAAAAACCTTGTTTTAGGAAGAGAGTGGCTATGGGGGTTGGGAGACACACTTAAACATAATTACCAAAACAACACTCTTGAATTCGTAAAAGATTGGAAGTAAATTTTGTATTCAAGGAGAAAGAGATGTACCTAGCGCACCTCTCATCTCATCTTTAGAGTTGTATAGTCTTTGTCATTTTGAGCATGTACAGGAAACAGCGAGTCGTAACAAACGAGAACTATGTCGTAAAAAGAGAACACTCTCGTCAAAAATTACATGTTTTCACCTCATTTTTGGAATTCCTTTACACCAGTATACATATAATACAAAAATGAGGTGAAAACAAGTAATTTTTGACATTTTTTGTCATTTTCTCAAAAAAAAATGAGCTCAAAATGTAGTCAAAATTTCACTATATTAGGCATTGACGTGTCCCAAAATGTATATGATAAGACATTTACATGTCCAAAATCTATATGATAAGACATTGACATGTCTAAAATATATATAAGAATGTAGAAATCAATAGTTTTTACACAAAAATAACATTTTAGACATATCTTTAATGGGTGGATATCTGATTGTTATTCAAAATTGCTACAAAACATGGTTTCATTAACCAAACTACTTTGAGGCATTTACATAAGCACTAAAAATGTCTGAGAGCTTCAATGCAACTCACAACTTTGTCGATCTATGTCTACACCCTCATCATCTGATGCACTTGATTCAGTCTCATACTGTTGAGAGCTCTCTTCTTCTTCTTCTATATCCACAAGAGCTCTATCTTCATCCACGTACATACCAAATTCTGCAGGATCATGCACAACTCTTCTTGTTTTCCTATGATTTCCTGTACCACATACATCTGGAAGCTTTTGTTTTATCATGTTGATGGTTGCTTTCCTCAAGTGACCAGTTTTTGTCAAGGAAAAATCATAAACAAGAATATCTACATCATCCATTTTAAGAGTGGATGTGCTTCGAATATTCTTTTTCCTTTTTGAACCTGTTCGTTTAGTATCACACACCATTTCTAAGTTATATTTACCTGTGAATGCATTACTACTTTTAGTGTAATACCAATGCACCACCAAAGCCTCTATTCTTCTCTGATCAATATCTTTAGTTATCTCTAAAACCTTTGCAATCCAAAATGGTCTGGTAGCCTCATCACCATCAGCAAGTACTGCAATAAGCGTTCCAACATTTATCTCTATTAAATTTCCTTGCCATCTTGCTTCTACCTGTTTTGTGATCCTTGGGCCTACATAAATATTTCTTTCTGGTGGATGTATAAAACTTTGAAGTGCATCTGCATTACATGCTTGGGCCACATTCACGGATCTTGGTGTACAAAAATCCCATGTTAATGGAACATCAACTAGCCAGTGACCTGCAATTGTATACTGTATAATCTCTTCTTGATGATTGAAAAAGTCCTCCCACCAAGATACATCTTGATCTCCAGCATATTTTTTTGCACGCTCAATATGTCTCTTCTTTTCAATGAGTGCATGCATCCAGCTTTTACTTTGATCAACCACACTTCCACATCTTTCTGTATTGTTTTTATCTTCATATGGTGATTGTTCTGCACCATACACTATTACAGTAGACAAATTAGGCACCTGCAATAAGAATCTGCATCCCTCTTTAGGCTCCCACCCAAGAGAAGATGAATACTGCTTTGCAAATAAAAGGGTTATTTCATCAACCCTCCTCATCAAGAATACATGGTTGAAACTAATATTGTGCAATGGAGCCAAAACCTTAGCACTGTTATCAAGGCCCATTGAGCAAAAGTGCTTAAAGTCATAAATTTGTGTGAGGTGTTGAACTTCTGGTTTTGGAGTATATGCTTCTGAAATCAGCTCAGATAAAATCGGAAGAGTAAAAGCATTGTTACGTGCCAACTTCTTAGAGAAAGTACTGAACATTTGATCAATGTGATCATGAGTGTGGCCAACCAGAAGAAAATTTACCTTAACCTTCTGAAATACCTGTTTTTCAACAAGCATGCTTAAATATCCAAAGACTGTAGAATTTTTATTCTCTCTTGGAGTATTATCTAGTTGCAAATATAGAGTTGGTGGCAAAAGACCCTTCCATGATTGCAAAACACGATGAATGACAGTAACTGTAAGGTTTGGATCATTATGCACATTCGGATATGTGAAGAAAACCTTGGACATTACAGTTCCATTGTATACCAAAGCGCCAACCAAATGCATTTGCACAAGGACTTCATCTCCAATGTCCTTAGGGATGCGATAAAAATGTGGCAAACAAGTTTTTTTTGATCCATACCATCGATCAACAAACACATATAACGCTCCGGATTTCTGAGTGCCTTACTTCGATGATGAATTGCTTTCTTTCTCTCTAATGCTTGACTGTCACGATGGTTGTTAAGAAGGTTTTTAAAATTATGCTTTTCCTGTGGTGTTGTAGCCCCTTTTGCCATGTTTTTCAAAGTGGCGCAAACTGAACATTCACCCATTCTAACTTTACGAGGAATAGAAACATTGTTAAACTCTTCCTTCCATAATCGAGTAAAGTGACGATACAACACATACTTCTCATTTCTATTTTCCATGTCTTCTCTATATATTTGAAATACCTCTTGACGAGTAAAGTTATCTGACAAGTGCAACCTTCCAGTTGTAGGCATAACTTCACAATGCAAGCTAAAATAGTTCATCATCCAATTCATTGCATGACGTCCAACAGATCCTTTGGTCCCAACATGGAACGTATCCAAAATGAGATCCCCATTCAAAAACCCTTGTTGAACCCTATGTATTCTAAAATTTCCTACACCCATTGCAATTTTAAATGCAGCCCTACACCATGGCATCCCTTGAGTAAAGAAATATTCAAAACCAACACGCGTTACTGACATATTATCCTCAATCATTTGCATGCAAGAAACAAGGTATATATCTTGCCTTTCACTATCTAAATGGAGGAATTTTTCTCTTATGTGCTTTAGTTTCTTCATCCCTAAATTATACAAGCATTTCAAACCACAACAATGCTTCACAATATCCAATGCAATCTGTCTATCTGAAGTAAGAAATTTAAATCTTTTTCGACTTACTTCACGAGACCTTCTTTTAAATCGTAGATTGAGCTTGCTTTGCTTTTTCGTTGCTCCACATGCACTTGAGTCAGAAGGGAGATCAATGGTTGGATTAGATGGGAGATCAAGAGGTGCATTTGGTTGAGCAGCATTGCACTGTGAATTGGATAACTTAAATGACTCAACAGAAAACATGGAATCATCAGCACGTTCTAAATCATAGGGATCATCACTTCTCTGGAAAGGTTCAACTGAGAACAATGAATCAATATGAGCAGAGGAAGCTGATGCCCAAGCATCCACTGAAAAGATTGAGCTCATCTTCACTGAGTTCACAGAAGACTGAAGATGAATGACCTTTTTAAATAAGTAGAAATCTGAGATCAAGTGAAGATGTCACATCAAATGTCACATCAAGAAGATATGAAATCAAAAGCTTATTAAAGTACATTTGATAACATAAAACATCAAATTACATCAAATCACTTAATTACTCAAATATACACTAATAAGGGAACCAAAGATTTGATTCACTTTTGATTCAAATGAGAAACACAGTTGATTTCTTACTACATATGAGTCATTCAGTCTAAGCATTGTGAATGAATCAAAATATATCCAAGTTGAGTTCCAACAGGAATATATAATAAAATTGTTTGGAGAAATTTTACAAGAAGAAATTTTACAACTGGAATATATCCAAGTTGAGTTCCAACTGGAATATGCTATGCCATTGAACACTATACAAGAAGAAATTTTACATTTGGTTAAGATTTCAAGGATTAGGTTTTATTGTGGTCTTGGCTAGATATCAAAGAGGTAGATGAAAGTATATTGAAAAAGAATTATGTGTAAAAGAGGCACACAGAAAGTATATTCATACATTGATTTTCCATTTCAACAATGTGTTACAAGATAAATGTGAATATGAACTAAAGTGTGGAGGATAACACTATAAAGATGTCATTAATCTCACAACTTAGACCTAATTTTCTCCCAAGCAACAGACTCTAAGAAAAAACTTCTACATGAGATTAGAAATCCTCATGTACATACCATACTGTTGCCATTGAAGTTTAATTTCCATGCAAATGTATATAAATAGTTGCAAGGTTCTGTACTAGAATGTTTATTCATAGTGATTTTCCATTTCAACAGTGAGTTACAAGATAAATGTGAATATGAACTAAAGTGAGGAGGGTAATACTATAAAGATGTCATTAGTCTCCCACATTTAACACAACTTTGACTTGATTTTCTCCCAAGAAAGAGATTCTTAGAAACAAATCTCTACATGAGTTTAGACATCCTCATGGACATACCATCCTCTTGCCATTGAAATGTAATTTCTATGCAAATGTATATAAATAGTTGCAAGGGTCTATGAATATTTCATTAAAGTGGCTCTGAAACAGCCTATTTGTGTGGGTGCTATTCCCTGGTTAGATAAGTTGACAGATTTAGTTAGCAAGTGGACTCATTCAGTTAGATCCAGTTAGTTTCTGGTTCAAGTTACCCAATTGCCTATAAATACCAGAGGAGGAGATCATTTGCATTTTCAAAATCCACGAGCAAGAGAGAGCAGCAGAGCACAGACAGCCATGGAGCACAGAGGTCAGCATACCAGCAAGCCAAGTCTGATGGAGAAGAAGAATGTTGGCAAAAGTACCAAGAGGTAGACAAAATCATAACATAAATAAAGATTCCAAAAAGATTCCCTCTGTATGTCTGTGTAAATATCTGATTTCTAGGTATTTATTTTTCTTACCTCTAGAAATATGGATCCAAAGCATGTACAGCTCGATGCCTGGCATCGACTTTAAGGTGTAAGTCGATGCCAGGCATCGACTTAGGATTGCAAGTCGATGCCAGGCATCGACTTGGGCCCAAAAGTCGATGCCAAGCATCGACTTGCCGGCATCAACATGCACTGAAAAGTCGATGCCACGCATCGACTTTTGGGTGCAAAGTCGATGCTTGGCATCGGCTTTTGGGCCCAAGTCGATGCTTGGCATCGACTTTTGTGCCCAAGTCGATGCCAGGCATCGACTTTGTGTGCAAGTCGATGCCAGGCATCGACTTGAGGGTAAAAGTCGATGCTAGGCATCGACTTGGCCCAAAAGTCGATGCCAAGCATCGACTCTTGCACCCCCAACTCGATGCCTGGCATCGACTTTCACCCTCAAGTCGATGCCTGGCATCGACTTGCACACAAAGTCGATGCCTGGCTTCGACATGCACTTAAACATCGATGCCTGGCATCGACCTGAAGCTCAAAATTGATGCCTTGCATGGACTTGGGCCTTTGAAACCACATTTACGTTTGATCTGTTATTTCCAAGTGCCTTTAGGGATGCGGAGTACAAGGATGAAAGGCCCATCAAGAAGCTCAGAGTCACCATGGGCTCTGCTGACCAGCAACGTGACAAAGGCAGTGGTCACCAAGCAAAGCCAAAGAAAATTATTGCACCATTATCCTCTGAGAAGGCCAGCAACCCACTAGGAATATCCTCAGGTGGACAGAGTAGCATAAAAATTCCTGTGGAGGATCCAAATATGAAGGAAAGGTCTAGGGAGACCGAGGTCATGAGGACAGATCGTCCACTTCGGGACATGACAAATCTCGAATGGTGCCTTCAGTACGTTGAAGAGAAGAATGCAGTCCTCCTTGTGTTCGCAGGGGCCTATGGCAGAGGAAAGATCACGACAACACAAGGTTTTCAGTATGGACTTGTTTACAAACTGGATTATGAAGATGAAGATTCTGACAACCTGCTTTTCTTGGTGGAGACATCGAAAGGATTAAGAAATGTCATATGCAAGATGGATTTCTTGTGCCCAGAGTGCTGTGTTCCAGAAGGGCTAGCTCAGATATGCAGAGACTCAGTGAATTTCATCAAGGACCTGATGCCATGGATCCAGGGAAATATCATGCCAACACAGCACAAGAAGACGACCCCTGTAAAGGCAAGGGGTAAGCAGAGTGTGCAGAAAAAGCCCCAAAAGAAAAAGAGGATAATTTCAGAAGAGGAGTTTTCTGACTCAAGCTCTAGCTCTGGGGACATAATTGTTGCACCTGGTGGAGAGCTTGCATCTGGTGTGCTTGGCACTGAGCAGAATAAGATGAGGGAGGACATAGCTAGAAGAAAAGTTGTGAAGAAGGGGCAGTTGTTCCACCTGCCGATTAATATTATCCATAGGCCACCAGTGGATCCAGTCACAGGGAGGAGGCCCCTTGAGATCAGGGAGCCACATAATTTGCACGTCCAGAATCTTAAGAAGAAAATGAAAATAAATCCTCATGCTACTGTTGTGCCATTCCTTGTCATGGTGGATCCGAATGAGTGCAGCTGTGTGGAGGATTTCAATGAGGGTTTGTTTGAGGATTACACTTATTATGTGATTGGAGGTTCACACTCTGCAGAGGCTCGTAGACAGTTAGTGAAGGAGCACCCTACTACATTTTTCTTTAGGTATGCAGAGTGTAAGATATATGCTGGTCTTACAACTAAGGAAGCCAAGCTTCTTGCTTGGGATCACAACAACGACAATGACTACAGGCAGAAAATGTCCTCCATAGAGAGAATTCGGTTCTTCCACCATGAATACGAAGATTGTCTTGTGAAGGAAGCCAGAAGAATACATCCCAATCTACGAAAGCAATGCCTTATTGAGGTTGGAATTGCATTGGATGAGAATAGAAAGTCAGATGCTTTGAGGAAATATGATCCATGGTTTCAACTGGCATTTAGATCAGGTGAGATCTGGGATCTTCAGGATAGAATTTTCACAATGTGGGAGCACAAGGAGGTCAAGGGCCAGAAGCAACGAAAGTCGAGGCCAGACCCACAAGTTGATCTGAAGGGAAAGGGAAGGAAAGTTGACCTTTCAATTGAAGAGGCTCCTGAGGACATGAAGCTGACCCCATGGAGGGCCCTTCAAGGAATCAAGGATGATACATTGATCATATCAACTTTGTCAAGGGTAATCTCGAAGGAGTTAAGCCTCGAGGAGATGGTGACTGAGCTCAATAAGTATGTATGTTATTCTCAGATCCTTTTTCCCTCCTCCCATGCTTCTTGTCTAACCTAGTCTCTTTTATATTTATGTGTCTGTAGTCATAAAGTGTACATGAAGATTCAGGAGGTGATGATGAAGAGGCTAGGTTGCTTTTCTTGGACAGAGGTCCAAGCAGACTATCCAACCACATCATCCTACAAAGCCTTATCAGAATATTTCATCCTGTTTCGTGATTGGGTAGGTTCTCTTATCAGGATATTTCATCCTAACCAATTTGATGCATTGCATGGCATCGACTTGGGGGCATAAGTCGATGCCTGGCATCGACTTGGGGGCATAAGTCGATGCCTGGCATCGACTTGCAGCATAAGTCGATGCCTGGCATCGACCTGCAACAAAAGTCGATGCCTGGCATTGACCTCGTGGCAAAAGTCGATGCCAGGCATCGACTTAGGTCCCAAGGTCGATGCCAAGCATCGATTTTCAGTAGAAGGTCGATGCCTAGCATCTACCCCAACAAGAAATCGATGCCATACATCCGTTCTTTATGTTCTGTTTGCTGTACTGAAGAGCTCTTTTAATTGTCTTTCCAATTTGTTCTGCAGAAACCAAGGAAAAGTAAATCTACAGAGGTACTAGATGATTGCCCCCCTGCATTCCTTGCTCACATTCAAAGAGCAAGGCATGAGAAATCTAGACTGAAAGCGAAGGAGATGGATTTTGATGATGAACCCGATCTTAAATGTTTCTCCAATCCCCTAGACCCCCTTAGGCCTGTATATTACAATGTGTTCTGTAGTGATGTAAATAATATTTGTTCTGTTGTGCCTAGAAAACATTTCTCCCTTCTCATAGCGGACATACCCTATGGATTTAGGATGTTAGGATCAGTTAATGATGATGAACCCTTCAAACACCCTCAGATTCGAAAGATGGTCACTGATTTTGCAAAGTTGACTATGTCTCCTCTTTGGAGGATAGTAATTTTCCATAGCAGAGACCAGTCTTTCTCTGTTTCAACTGCTCTGAAGGCAAGATGTCATGTTGTGGAGTGCCTCACTTGGTAAGTAATCTTCTTTCTATCTCCATGGCTTTAATGATGCCCTCTGTGACTCATAGTTCTTTTTTGCAGGGTGAAGACAAACATAAATCACACTCCTTTGCATCGGTTTGTGAGCGCCACTGAATGCATTACAGTTGGCTATTATGATGAAGTAAGCAAAAGGAGAGTCAGGGAGCATTGCAATGAGAATGGGATCTCAAATGTGCTCATGTTCCCAGCCGTTACCAAGAAACTTCGTCATGTAGCTGGGGACATGACATTGGTTAACCCTTATCAGAAGCCACAAAAACTCATAATGAGATTGCTTCAGCTATTTTCCAATGATGATGACTGGGTCCTAGACCTTTTTTCAGGCACAGGTAATTTCAGTTTTCACAATTTTCATTAGTCATTGTTGATTGAAGCCTCTAAGAGGTTTTCTGCTGTTTCAGGAACGACTCTGGCTTGCTCCTTAAAGATGTTCAGGCACTGCATAGCTGTGGAGAAGGATGATGCTCAAGTGAGCTTCATTAGAATGAGAATCAATGGGCTGAATGAATGCCCAGATGAAGACCAAGAGGTTGGAAGGAAGCACATTGCAGATACGGAGAGATTCCAACCAGCTTCAAGGGAGCCTGTTCCCCCACTTGCAGATGAACCTGGGGACATGGCTGACCTTGAAGAGCCAATCTTGGAGCAAGAGAGGTAAGATAGGTGTTCTAATGTGCCAGAGGATTCCAATACCCTTGAGCCTGAGGAAAGCTGTGATCAGCTTCTATTGTAGATTCACATAACTCTTGTAAAACACATGAAATGTAAAAGATCATTTTAATGGAAATATAATTTGGAGTTCTGCTTCCACTTGGTGTTCAGCTTGATTTATCTTGAGCATTTCTTTGATCATGTGTGAATGTTTCTTAGTATAATTTTGTTGAATATTATCTTCTCTTGGGAATGCTTTTGTGAAGTGTATTTCATATTCTGTTAATATGGCCAGGCATTCAATGGGGATCTTAACCATACAAAGGGGATGATCTTAATTGCCTTGTTAAAATGCTCTGATTTTTACAACACATGTAACTCTAATTTTCGAGTAACTTTTAATTAGCTATCATCTGTGCTTGTTGAGGTTATAGATGTAATGAAGGAGCTTCGCGAATTCTTACTTGTACCTTTTCAACTCTAATCTATTGTCCAAGATCATGATGTGGGATTCTTGGTCATGCTCAACAACTAGTTTTCATGGCAGCAAGAATTTTAGTATATCTATCTTGACTACTTGGGATATGAGATCAAGCTTCTAAAGACAATATTTACAAGCAAGACTCGTGATGCTTTCTAGATATTGTAAAATGCCCACTTTTTTGCTTCATATAATGGTATTTAGGTAAAAAGAAAAAGAGAACATGTCTTTGTTCTCCTTTGTTGTGACTCAGTGTTAGGAGAATTTTTTGTTGTATAGTCAGGATCTTGAGAATTGTATAGACACTTCATGTGATGTATATTTTGCTAGAAATGTAACTATGGACATGACTTTTTATTATTCTTTCTTGCCAGAGTGTGTTGTTAAAGGTTTTAAGGAACTTATGTTTGAATTTAGAGATGTTTTTCCCACTCACTTAGCTAGAGGGCTACCATCTGAGAGAGGAGACATTGAACATGCTATTGAGGTAGTTACTAACACTAAGCCTATATGTAAGCCACCTTTTATGCTTAGTGTTTCTCAACATGAGGAGGTAGAGAGGCAACTACACGATTATCGAGATAAGGGATTCATTAGAACTAATAACTGACCTTGGGCATCGCTAATACTCCTACTTAAGAAGAAAGATGGATCTATGAGACTTTGTATAGATTAAAAAGCACTAAACAAGGTAATTATCAAAAATATGTTTCCAATGTATAGGTTGGAAGACCTATTTGATCAGTTAGATCAAACTAGGTATTTTACCAAGTTTGATCTTAGGTTGAGATATCATCATATTAGAATTAGGGCAAAGGATGTCCCTAAAACTACCTTCAAAACTAGATATGGGCGTTACGAGTTCTTGTTGATGCCTTTTGGTCTCACCAATACTCCTATCACTTTCATGAAACTCATGGACAGTGTATTATGGTCATATCTAGGGCAGCTTATACTAGACTTTCTAGATGATATTATGATCTATAGCAGACTAGAATAGGAACACTTTTAGCACTTGAGGAAAGCATTCCAATTGTTGAGGGAAAATTCACTCTTTGCCAAGGAGTTAAAGTGTGAATTTTTCTAAAAAGAGGTTAAATACCTTAGGCATATAGTCTCACAAGATGGAATCCATATGGATCCTGAGAAAGTATGGGCTATTATGGAATGACCACATCCTAGGAACCTAAAAGTTTTGTAGATCTTCCTAGATTTATCAGGATTCTATCAAATATTGATTTAGAACTATGCCAAAATTGTTTTCCTATCATAAGGAAAGGGAAAGCCTTTCATTGGGGAGATGAACAGAAGCAAAGTATGGAGAAATTGAAGGTAACGATTGCTACAAATCCACTTTTGCATATAATAGATCCCAATAAACCCTTTGTGGTTGAGACTAACATGAGTGATTTTGCTATAGGAGTGATTTTGATTTAGGATGGTCAACCACTGGATTTTTAGAGCAAGAAACTAGAACGTGCTCAAAAGAATTACTCCAGCTATGAGGAGTTGTATGCAATTGTCCATGCTTTGAAGAAGTTTTTTCATTATTTATATGGTGACAAAGTTACAGTAGTGTTTGATCAAGAGAGAATTGAGCAGCTCTCTAATCAAACACACCTTAAAGGTCCTAAGGCCTGACGGGCAGAGACCCTTCAAGAGTTTGATTATGAGCTTAGGTATAAGAAGGGAATGTTTAATATAGTGGTTGCCTCGCTTAGCTGCATGTCTATGCTCACTTGAGTCCATAAGAGGAAATGTAGACTTGATCCTACATATTCCAAGATTTGGGAAGCCTTTGAGAAAGGGGATTGTGACATACAGGTTTCCAATGAGGATGGAGTATCGACAGGTACTCAAGAAGGATTCAAGTGGAATAATTACCATATCCATGTTGATTATATGTTATATAAGGGTAAGATGAGTGTCCCTAGAGACTTTGAGATGAGACAACACATTTTATACGAGTGTCATGACACACCTAATGTAGGATACCCAAGAGTTAACAGATTTATGATCTTGTTAAGAGGCAGTTTTACTGACCTTGACTTCATAAGGACATCGTAGAGTATGTGCTTAAGTGCATTAAATGTCAGTTCAATAAAGGTGAAAGATTGAGGATTGGAGAACTACTCCACCCATGGATATTGCCAATAAGTGGGAGAGTATCTCGACGGACTTCATAGTAGGATCACCTAAGACTCACAGAGCGTGCAACTGGATATGGGTAATCGTGGATAGGTTAACCAAAATGGCTAGGTTAATTCCAACATGTAGTACAATGAAGACACCCAAGTTGGCTAGATTATTTGTAGAGAGCCTATAACGGTTATATACTCTTCCTTTAGACATTGTTTTTTATTGGGATTGGAAGTTTACTAGACACCTTTGACAACCAGTCTCCAAAAGGTTGGATACAAACTTAGCATGAGTACGACTGAGCCTCCATAGTTGGGTCGGCTAACAGAGAGGGTTAACCAAGTCCTAGAGGATATGGTTTGAGCATATGTGAATGCAAGGTAAACTAATTGGGAAGAGTACTTACCTACATTAGAGTTTGCATTTAATAGTGCCAAAACTCTTCCATCGAGCATAGTCCATTTGTGCTTATGTACAAGTTTCAACCAAGAGCTCCTTATGTAGTAGGATTGCCGAACGAGAAGATCCAAGCTGCAAAGGACTTCTTGAAAGAGATGGACAATATGCTTAAGCTTGCTAAGGACAACATTAGGAGAGCTCAAGACAAGGTTAGAGCCTATGCTGACCCTCAAAGGAGAGCAACAACTTTGAGGTGGGAGAGCAAGTCTATCTTAGAGTTCCATCTAGGTCTGAAACCATCAAAATGGGACCTTGTCCAAACCTATCTCCTAGGTTTTGTGGACCATTCCCAATACTTAAGAGAATATGTAAGACTGCTTATCAACTCCAACTTCTAAAGCATAGCCAAATCCGTCCAGTACTTCATGTTAGCTGACTTAAGAAAATGATGGGCGAATCTAACAACCTCATTTGAGATAGTGAGGTAGTAAAGCCTATCTCGATTCAGTCTATTAAACATGAACCTGAGACCATACTACACACTCATGAGAAATAGATGAGTCACCTATATAAACAGTGTCTAGTAAAGTGGAAAGATAGTTCAGAGGATCGTGCCACATGGGAGTGGGTTAGCACCCTTCAGAGATGGTTTCCCAATTCTAGATTGCCTTCCCAAGAGTTTCCTTAAGGGTAAGGATATAGAGAAACACCATGGAGATATGAACATGTACATCAAATACATGCAATTTAGTGGGAGCATGTGGTCTATATCCTTTTACTTCCATTAAGCCTTCCAATACCATTTTTGAGGACAAAAATGGAGTAAAGGGAAAGGAAATGTTAGATGAGAGCTTTGTGGAAGGGATGTATGAACCATCACTTAGTTGGAATTATACATGGACTCTCAATGAGTGCTAAGTGAAACTCATGTGAGAAGCCTCTTAGAGCTCTCAAATGTGAAGTGAAAGGTAGTAGACTACTATGCGTGGTTGGGTGGCAGGATCAAGGAAACTCTCCATGTGTCGTTTGAGTAATTGACAATTTGATGATAGCAACCTCGGATGGAGTGCATGTGACTGAGTAAAAGAAGGAGTTACATTGGAATAGATCTATCAAAAGATTGGCTACACTCATGGACTTACACCCCTCTATGGATGAGGTTAAAGAAACCATCCATAGAGTGAATTCAAATGAATTTTTTGTGGAATTAGTTTACTTCCTTCCTCACTTTATCCTCTTGATTTGGAAAGAATATACTAGAAAAGATACTCATTTTGTTAATGTCAATACTAAAGTTATAGAATCGATTCATAAGAGAGGGCCCAAGGAAGACATGAATAATTGGAGACATATCACTCGCATGACTTCTACAAAATCTTTGCCTCTATCCTAGCCCAAAAGTTGTATTCCCTTAATAGACCAAATTATATTGGATTAGCAAAAAGGCTTCATCAAAACATTCTAGATGCCATTATATCCCTTTACGAAGGCATGGATTGTGCCAAAGATGTTGGGCAAGACTTCTATTTCTAGAAGGTTGACTTTCTCAAAGCCTATGATAGGATTGAATGGGATTTTATTCTTCAATCGGTTCATGACATTGGGCTTGGTTTCAACATATATGTTCTTATTCTTTTTGGCAATGTCTTCTCTAGAGTTGTTTTTCATGGATATATTTTGGCAACTTCAAGCTACTTAGATCAATTAGAAAAGGTTGTCCCCTTGTCGCCTTCCCCTTTGCCATTGCAAATGATGTCGTTGGTTGGTTGCTCAAAGATAAAGTTTCTAATGGGCTCATACAAGGTGTCTATATCCTTGAATCTCCTTCACCCTTGTATCTCTAAATGTTTGTTGATGATACCAATATGCTTAAAAATGCTGATCAAAGCTCTACTTTGCATTTCCTTGATTGCCTTTCCACCTTTTGTCTTGCTAACGAGTCTAAGGTGAATCATAAGAAGACCTCCTTTAAATCTTCGAATAATACTACTCCTCCATGCATCTATTAGGGTGTTGTCGCGGACCTATAACACTACTTCTTTGTTAAAAATACCCCATTGCATTTTTGCGAACTCCTTTATAAGACCCATTTTGTTTGAGTAAAAATCCATGTAAATCCATCCTTTTATTATAATTGTTTGGTTTTTTGTGCTTAAACAATACTAAAAATACACCCTCCATGACAAATATAGTCTAGAGAAGAATGCCCATGTGACCTAGAGAATTACGCCTGCCTTGCAATAAAATATAGATAAGCATAGATAGGAGAAGTGGAGAAGTTTCGTAATAGAAGATGTAGATATATCTGTAGTACCATTCTAGGGCAATTGTATGGTAGAAGCATGTTTGATTTGTGAGATTGAATAATCATAACCTATTATACATGGCAATAGTGTACCCCATTGTATCTCTTTGGTAATGTTTTGTTGAGGAACTCTAGGTAGTGAATTCGAGATTAGGTAGGTTGATAATGTGAAAAGACCAATCTTTTATACTATAAGTGCACGATATGATTGATAGATTGGAAGTTTGTCACACTTAGCATCATATATTTGAGTTTGGTTAAGTTGCCTATAGTTTTCTATTCATCCAAAATTAAGAGCTTTAGTTCTAGTAGCAAAGGAGGTAATCTTTCCATTTTGGCATGAACACCGAGTTCCTTACAAAGTGCACGACCTCACCAACCCCTTGTGAGGAAGAGAGCAATGCGATCAAATTATGTATAGATCTACTAGCCATTTTTGGTTGCTTAGTCTTTGGATTAGCAATGATGATTCCTTCATGTTTGTCAAAATAAAACTGTGATAAACACATATGTAACTTTGTCTATGAGGTTATTAATGATGGGAGAGGATTTAGAATTCTTTGCATTCCTATGATTTTTAATATCACCTCTTCTCAAAGATGGGAGTAGATCATGGATAGATTAAGGCAAAGATTTTTTCACTAGTACTCACGCAAAA
This sequence comes from Ceratopteris richardii, assembly GCA_020310875.1. Lineage (NCBI taxonomy): Eukaryota > Viridiplantae > Streptophyta > Polypodiopsida > Polypodiales > Pteridaceae > Ceratopteris > Ceratopteris richardii. Next base: position 184,092,766 of record CM035417.1, on the reverse strand, counting down.
CCCTCTTTCAATTTTTTTCTTTTTTGGTTTTGAATCACTTTATCATTTTGAATCTCACTTATTACTTTTCCTGTTGAACGCCATCTAAAAAGCAATTGCAACAAGCTTTCTCCTTGTCTAGAAGATTTTTGTGGGGAGAAAACAATCTCCTCACTAAAGTGGCTTGGCGTGTTTGTTGTTTCCCTAGAAATGAAGGTGGGCTTGGTATTCTTCATCCTTTGAAAACGGCAAAAAATATGGTTCTAAATGGATTTAAAAATCTATAGAATTCATGGATTATTGGACATGCGAATACTAAGAGGGAAATTTACCTTATTGGGAGTCCTCTTACATGTCACATGTGGAACTCATGGTTTGAGCTACATCATAATTATGTTTCTCCTCATGTTTTCAAATAGAATTTGTCCTTCTATTGCAATAATCTATATGGTTTCAATTCTTGGGGTTTTGTTTCAGAATAGTGCCTTGGTTAGTAATGACTACAATAATTCTCTTGCTAACATATGTCCTCGAGCTTGATTCATGTATCGGCCTTTAGGGATGTTAAAAGCTAGTTGTTCTCATTTGGCCTTAGGACCATCCCTTCCCGAGCTCTACCCTAGCCAGCTTTCCGGCTCTATATGCTGATAACGTCGGGCATCTAACCCTTGCTTTGTGGGATACGAAAGGTCCCATGGGAGATATTCCCTCATTACCTCTTCCTTTCGATTAATTCAAGCATACTCTAGGGAGATTAGGTCGCAGATCCAACTTCCTTTCAAATTAAAAATAATTAAAAAAAATGCTATGAACAAAGAGCTGAAGCTTTCTACTATGGTTCAACACATGTCCGAGGGATATAAACAACGCAGGGGCTCTATAGACAGTATTGTGCCCAAGCTCAATTCAAGACGAAAGCTGACTTGGAGTAATGTCCAAAGGGAATACCTAGTATCTTGCATCTAGGCGTTTCCTACAACATTAAACATTTAGTGCTTGGGTGGCTCATCCTTAACAATTGCCTCTGGACTGGCAGCAAGGCAAAAAAGTTTGGTACTAATGATGGGCATCGTCCTCTATGTAGGGTTCATGAAGATCTCAGCCGTTTCTCAATATCTTCAAGGATTGCCAAGAGATTTTGGAATCTGCTGAAGGGTTGCAGTCTTATTATCGCCACTCACAAGCTTGGTTTCTCAGAAAATTTTGCTGGGGTCTTTTTTACAAACACATGTCGAGAGGGGAAATCCTATGGTGCATCTGGAATACCAGAAATAGCCTTGTTTTTTATTCAGTCAGCATTAAGTGTGTCAAGATTGCTGTTCCTCAAGAAAAAAGTCTATATTCTGCGCTCAGAACTTCTCTCTCCCCTAAATGGAGAGATCAGATCCTGGAATTATATTCACCCACCAGATTTTAAATGGATGTTTTTACCATATGATAGCCTGCTGTCTCTTGATGTAAAAGCTCATTATTAATAGAAAAAACTTATTTTCCCGTTTTCTTGTTTGTTTCTTGCATTTGAGTTTCAGGCCCTTGATTCAAAAAGTCATCAAACGCGCATATAGCTTCTACAACGAGTTCCAGGCCGTCAGTCAGAAACTCCATCAGAAAGAGCAAACGCTAGAAAACATTTATCCATGTCAGAGCACATAAATACTTCAGGATGTCGTGGTCATATAGTTTGAGCCCTTTTAATTCTGGCCCTGCCAGTCAACACAGGTACTGGAATATGTCAAGATCATTACAGAATAAGCTATTTGGCAAAGAGCCCACTCACTGTACAGTTCCAAAGGACAATCCAACTGTATTGGCAGTTCAAGGGAGTAAAAATTGTAAAACACAGATTAAAGACTCTGTTTTCAGAACGATTGCAACATTGAAGCCTGTCAAAAATGAGATTGTAGGCTTCAAATACACAGGCCTGTTAAAAGCTAATTATGGTAAGTGCTGTTCAATGTCAAATAGACTCGATAATTGCAGTTTAATATGTGTTCAAGTCTACCGCAAGAAAATAAGAAATTTCCGTTTCCCTTTCTACAAAATGATCTGTTCTAGAGCGTTCAACAAAGAAAACAAAAAATGCCATATTCCTCCAAGAGAGATTAGCAGAAAAAGAATGCGATATTAGTACACCATCCACTATATATAACGAATTAGAAGGTTCGATCATTGTCATTGTGACTCGTGAGCACTGAGGCTCAAATGGTCAGTAACAAATGTATTAACAAAGTTGAAAGGAAAGAACCTAAAAGATGCTAATACAGAAAACCACGAATATGAAGAGATACAGATATCGATTGCTTCTGTAGCTACTTCTCTGTACAACGTACACTTGGTTATGTCGATGTGGCTAGGAATGCACATCCAAAAATGGCTCTACCACTAAGGCTACGAACATAATCCCGAGGCATAATCAATCACTCGATTGGAAGCAGCATTTGCAACATAAATACCTCCAAAGTAGGATCCCGGTCCACGGCCCGTTTCACTGGATGCATGGATGACGCTTCATCGGTGGGGCAAGAGCTCGAAACTGCGACTCTCGAAGACGTTGAGTAGGAAGAGGCACGGTTGCCTAGTTTGTTGATCGCAGCGCTAGGCTCCTGCTTCGTCTTTGATAGAGCCCTCGCAAAGTCAGCTACGGCGGCGCTGATGCGATCCATCGTGTTGAATGGCACGTCTGTCACAGATGCAACGAACACTTCCTAGTGTGGAAGCTCAAGAACGAATGTACTTGGTGAACAGTTGGGCAGTAAGAGGGCACCTGCGTCCAATCTATATCTGTGAATAAACCGCACTTGTCTGAAAGGCGAGAGGAAACGATTATCCGGCTCAGAAAGGGCACGGAGCAGTCGACGTATGCACAAGTGCAATGTGCAAGGAGAAGGGGGAGATGCGTCAATGGAACTCAGTAAGTAAAACAAATCGGGAGCGAGTAAGAATTAATGGAGTTCGCTGTGCGTCTTATAGCAGGAAAATCTGAGTTATTGGTTCAGACGCGTTTTGACCAAAGAAAAGCACTAGAATTTTCTCTTGAAGAAAGCCACGAACCCATTCAGCCGAATTCAACGCATTGATCGCCTGTTTTGTTCATAGCAGCCCGCGGGTGAACGGTGCCGCGTGAGTCGTGACATGTCAAAAAGTCAGCGCGATGGTCAATTCTTTAACACCAAGCAAGCGAGCTTTATTTTGTGCTCAGAAGGGGGCCGGAGCTGAGTTGTTTCGTAGTCGAATCTTTTGAAACATGAAAGGAAGAGAGGCTCTAGAGAAAATATGGGAAAAACATAAATAATGTTTTTTTTAATTTAAAAGAGGTTCGACATGCTTATTTTTTTTAATTTTGAAAGTACAATTGTAGAGGTGAATGGGCATAATATCCATGGCACCTCTCATATCTCACAAAGTAGAGGTTAGACAAGGTTACAACTGACAAGGTTACAATTGATTACTACTAGGCAAAGTTATTACATGTCCGACTTGGAAGTTGAACATAAACTTCCACCTAATGTACAAGAAACTTGGGTATTACTTTCAAAAGTGAGTTTATAAAGATGTTTTTAGATTCTCTTTTTTTTTTTAATTTCAATCTTGGAGTCTACTCTTCGTGATAGGTTGAGCTAATTGGAAAGTATAACAATGAAGAGCAAAGTACACATAGCACCTTTAAAATTTCACGACAAGCAAGGATCAAACATCTAGCACCTAATGGGATGGTCCGAAGGTCAAACGAGGAGACTAGTTTAAATCTATTGCAATGAGCTCATCCCTTGCCACTGATAGTGGAATACAATGAGAGTGTCTAAAAACCCACTAATCTAGAGGGATAAAGGATGTCCTTCCAATGCAATCCACACTCTTTCAACCCACACCACACCACCCAAAAGGAGGCCAATAACTCAACCAATGAAACTTGAACCCACACCACCCAAAGGGAAGGCAAATAACTCGAGCAATCAAACGAGGGTTGTTGAACAATATGTTTAAATTCTCTAGGCAAAATAATAAAGAACCATGAATAATCATAAAAGCAAGCCGATCTTTCAGCTTTGTTTGTAATTTTCTTGGAACGACAGGCTTCTAAGCTTTGTTTGTAATTTTCTCTAACTTGCTATTCTCCTCTTAATATGATATAAACTTATTTTATATGTATAATGCCAAGCATGGCAGGTCAATGAGATGTGCTCTAGCAATATTCACTTGATTTTTTGGGATGCCTCACCACGTATGTATATTTGAAAAGTTAAAGTCTTACAAAAACATCATCCACAAAAAGAGACTATTGATGGAGAGTGTTAATATCCAAAAGAACAACCTACTCTTGAAGTTAGAACACCTCTATATCAAGAGTAAGTCAAAACCTTCACCAATTTAGAGGATCAATGATCAATTATCAAGATTTTGGATAAACTGTGAAGAAGATGATTCTACAGAAAGTCTGTTGCACATATCTCTCTCATAGACTTATCAAATGTGTAAAGTTTTTTATAAAACTTTGCACAAGGTGTCATCTATAGCTTGCGCACCCTCTCCAAGTTAAATCATTCCAAAAGACTCATTAGATCTTGAGAAATGATCTTAAGAAGTCACCTATGTCTAAAACCGTTCTTCTGAGAAGTCGATTCAAACACCTATAACTTCTAACACTTGGTTCTCTCAATCTAGAACCTGTTTATGCAAATGCTTTTAGTCATAGGTAGCTTACCTTCCAACTTGAAGCATGAGTGCTTGCTTGCTCAGAAATTTACACTGTGGAAGGAGAACTGACCAAAACATTAGCATCAAATTTTGCGCCTCCTGCAACTTCTCTTCTTCCTGTTTACACATGTAAATGTTCCTACACTGAATTCTCTCAGCGTGATCACAATTAGAAGCTGAAAATTTGTACAGAGGTCAATCAACTATAGACTTAGACTTGTACATAATCATTTCACAAAAGATTCAACCCAGAAGGAGAATACTCAGAAAGATCTGGTGCAACATTTCTTCATTCCTGGAAAAATTTACATCTGAGTGATGAGAGATATCTTACTCACTTCTAAAGTGTGTAATGACATCTAATTCTCCCCAAAACTTGTCTTAACACAATCTCTCATATTTGCCCCGACATTTTTCATAGTATATATAGGCAAATATTTACAAGCTCATGACTATACAAAAGTATAAGTGAACTATCTCTGAATTAATGTGCATATGTGTACACATCTTTCAACTTCTGAATATGCACTTCCTCCATGCTTCATAACTTGAACTTTTCTTCAGTCCTTGACTTCCAAACCTTCATTAAACTTCAATTGTTGATTGCCCTGCACCAACAGCTCCCCCCCAATCATCAATTGAGGTTTTCTCTATCTTCTTTATACTTGCCATGTCCTTGAATCTCTGTAGCTTTGGTCCATCCAAGCTTTTTGTTAGCAAATCAACTATCTGAACTTTTGTTGAAGTATGCATGACTTCAATCTCTTTATCCATCACCTTCTCTCTCAGAAAGTGATACTGAATCTCAATGTGTTTAGTCATGGCATGAAAAACAGGATTAGCAGCTAAATACAATGAACTCATGTTATCTCCATGAATAGTGGGTATACTCTGAGTAATGTCAAAACTCTTCATAAGAGTCTTAAGCCATATCACTTCCTTTGCAGCTTCAACCATCCCTTTGTACTCAACTTCTGTGGAGGATAAAGCAATTGTGTGTTGCTTCTTTGAACACCAAGAAATTAACTTATCTCCCACATAACACAAATATCCATAAGTTGATCTCCTATCATCAGGATTACCTACCCAATCTGTATCACTATAGATCTTGATGTTTGTATCTGATGTAAAACCATAATACAAACCTTCTTTGAGTGTACCCTTAATGTACCTCAACACCCTTTGTCCTGCAACCCAATGTTCTTTCCTAGGACAATGCATGAATTGAGACAATACTCCAACTGCATATGACAAGTCAGGCCTAGTTAAAGTAGCATAAATCATACTACCAACCAAACTTTGATATAGCTTCATGTCATTGAACTCTTCTCCTCCATATTTGCTCAACTTGTGATTCACTTCCATTGGAGTAGGTGCTATCCTGCAATCATTCATCTTAAACTTGATCAACAAGTTTCTCAAATCCTTTCTTGAGTTACATACACCCCATGTTGAGTGTATGAGATCTCCATGCCCAAGAAATACGACAAGTCTCCCAAGTCACTAATCTTGAACTCTTTCTCTATTTGCTTCTTTAGGCTTTGAATGCCTTTCTCATCTGTACCTGTAAGAATTATATCATCAACATATATGCACATGTAAATGAACCCATCTTCACTTGCTTTGACAAGCAAGTTACTATCTTCTTTAGATACTTGAAAACCAAGTTCTTTCAAGAACTTCACAAGTCTATAATTCCATGCCCTTGGGGCCTACTTCAAACCATACAAAGCTCTCTTGAGCTTACATACATGATCTGGATACCTTTCATCTCTGAATCCTTCTGGTTGCTCCATGAAAACATCATCTGAAATATAACCATTTAAGAAAGCATTCTTCACATTTAATTGACATAATTTCCAACCTTTACATGTTGCAATAGCTGTTGAGTGTCCTGATGGTTGTCATCTTTGCCACAGGACTATAGGTCTCATCATAACATATACCATATGTCTGAGCAAAACCCTTCACAACAAGTCTAGCTTTATACCTAGACACACTTCCATCTGCAAATCTCTTTGTTTTGTAGACCCATTTGCATCCAATGATCTTCTGACTATTTGGTTTAGGAACCAAATCCCAAGTCTCATTCTCCATCAATGCATCATACTCTTGCATAGCTTTCTCCCAATTTTCCTTACCTTTTGCCTCTTCATATGTAGAAGGGTCTTCATCTGCCTTTATCATATAAGCATAATCTTTGGTAGCCAAAAAAGAAGTGTCATAGCTATACCTTGTAGGTTGACATTTGTGTCTTGATGACCTTCTGAGTTCTCCACTTCTTGAGGTTTCTGGTTCATCACATTCTGGATCAAATCTTGGCACTTCTTCAACTTCAACCTGTACTTCATTCTTCTCCTCTTCATCAAGGTTAGCATGTGACCTAGCAACTCATTTAAATCAGGAGTAAAACGATCTAGTAATAATTGAGTAGACAAAATGAATGGCTTCCATTTGTCATCACCTCTCAACCCTGTAAGGATTTGCCTTACCAATTTATCCTCCTCAATGTCTTCATCAACAGCTCCTAATGCATCTGCAATGTCCTTCATTCTTGTTACATAATGTGAGATAGATTGAGAGGCCTTCTTCTTGAATGTGGTAAATTCTGCCCACAAGGATGCCTTCCTTGACTTTGCGTGTTTTGGAAATGCTCCTCCAAAGCATTCCATATATCACTTGCACTTTCAAGACCTCTAATGTGAGGTAGCAAGTAGTCATTGACTGCCATGTAGATAATGCTCCTAGCTTGAGCATCTCTGTTCATCCAAGTCTTCAAATCTGATAATTCTTCCCTAGTTGGAACACTAGGATCTCTGAACTGAGGCTTTTCTTCTTCACTTGTGATATAACTTATCAAATCTTTGCTCATAAGATGAGCTTCCATCCTCATTGACCATGCTGGATAGTTCTCTCTATCCAATTTCTCTATCTGAAGAGAATCCCCATCCTTTCTTCACGTGTGTATTGAATTCTTCAAACTTTATGAGTAACAGATGTACCTTTACTTCGAATGATACTCATTTTGTCTTCCTTGATGTCGTATGACCTCCTTCTCAAGCTTTACTCTCAAGCTTTCACCTTTTGAACCTTCAAGTGTTGAATTCTTTATAGTTGCAGCAGTCGAGGTCCTCCTTTCTTCAGTTTTGATGATGCTCTGATACCACTGATGGAGAGTGTTAATCTCCAAAAGAACAACCTACTCTTGAAGTTAGAACACCTCTATATCAAGAGTAAGTCAAAACCTTCACCAATTTAGAGAATCCATGATCAATTATCAAGATTTTGGATAAACTGTGAAGAAGATGATTCTATAGAAAGTCTGCTGCACATATCTCTCTCATAGACTTATCAAATGTGTAATTTTTTTTATAAAACTTTGCACACGGTGTCAGCTATAGTTTGCGCACCGTATCCAAGTTAAATCATTCCAAAAGACTCATAGATCTTGAGAAATGATCTCAACAAGTCACGTTTGTCTAAAACTGTTCTTTTGAGAAGTCGATTCAGACACCTATAACTTCTAGCACTTGGTTCTCTCAATCTAAAACCCATTTATGCTTAGTCATAGGTAGCTTACCTTCCAACTTAAAGAACGAGTGCTTGCTTGCTCAAAACTTTACAATGTGGAAGGAGAACTGACCAAAACATTAGCATTGAATTTTGCACCTCCTGCAACTTCTCTTCTTCCCATTTACACATGTAAATGTTCCTACACTCAATTCTCTAAGCCTGATCACAATTGGAAGTTGAAAATTTGTACAAAGGTCAATCAACTATAGACTTAGACTCTCAATCAATTATAGACTTAGACTTGTACAAAATCATTTCACAAAAGATTCAACACAGAAGGAGAATACTTAGAAAGATAGGGTGCACCATTTCTTCATTCCTAGAAAAAATTACATCTGAGTGATGAGAGATATCTTACTCACTTCTAAAGTGTCTAACGACATCTAATTCTCCTCAAAACTTGTCTTAACACAATCTCTCATATTTTCCCCGACATTTTTCATAGTATATATAGGCCAATATTTACAAGCTCATGACTATACAAAAGTATAAGTGAACTATCTCTGAATTAATGTACATATGTGTACACATCTTTCAACTTCTGAAAATGCACTTCCTCCATGCTTCATAACTTGAACTTTTCTTCAGTCCTTGGCTTCCAAACCTTCATTAAACTTCAATTGTTGATTGCCCTGCACCAACAACTATGGGTATCAATTTGTCAAAAACCAAAGCAAAGTAACAAAAGAAACCATCTACATTAGAGCTTCATGTAATTTCTAAACAAGGTGCCTCTATTGTCTTCCCTTCTTTATTTCACATGAGGTAAAAAACATCAAAATACATGAATGAACTTCAAAGATTAAAACCCACATTCAGAATTTACGCCATAGAAGGGTATGGAAGCTAACATTATTGAGCATTGGGAGATTTTTTTTTTTCCCTAATGTATCTTATGTCGAATGCTCTCAATTATAAATTGAGTGATAAATAGAACCTAAATTTCGCAATTGCAATTTCTATATCCAATGTTTAATTTTGCACTTTTTATGCCTTCATGAGGATATTTGGCATAGTTTTTCATGCCCTACGTTGAATATGCATTTTCAAGGCACCTCGTTTTTTTCATAAAAGGGAGTTCGACCAAGGGCTATTCTCCCTTGCATGAATCAATTGAAAGAACATCTATACAAGAGAAAGGGCATAGTGCCCATGGGATCCCCCTTATCCCACAAAGTAGGGGAAGGCAAAAACAACTTTGATGGATAGAAGGCGATAGGAACACTATGCCCTAGACTTAGGCCTAAGAGATGAAAAAATCACTAGAAAATGAAAACCTTTATATAGAGTGACAAAGAAGGTTAATCACCTCCCCCCCGCCCCCTCATGGGGATCCCATTCGGTATGGATCTTGTTGTTCTCTAAAACAAACACCCTTGATGTCTGAAGGGAGGGGACTTTTTACAATTGGAAATTCCTCTACATAAAATGCCAAGATTCTTGTCAATTGACCACTCTTTAATTCAAGGGTTTCCAAAGTTGACAACATATATTTCTTTTCAAATTTTCTAAGGAGCTTCTCCCCTAATGGCATTCCACAATGGCGCAAAAGAAACCAATGGCTTCTCAAAGTAAGGCTTGTTTCCACTTTATTTGGGTTTCTAAAGACAAAATTCTCTCCACAACCTCCACAACCAAAAGGCTCCTTGGGCATGAAAAGAATAGGTGTCCCAAGTCTTCTTTACCATGGAGACATTACTTACACCACATAGAGACCCCACAACTTTTGTTAGCTTTGGCATTTGTCCAAATTCTCTGATGGCAAATTTGCCACATTAAAACAATTTTTTTATTCTCAATGAGGGGATGCAAAGGAACTTGAAATCCCATCTCATGTTCAGCCAATTTAGACATCATTTCCTATTGAACGAGTTATTACGATCCAGATTCTTCTTGAAACTAGGTATTTTTCCAAGCTATTACGAGTGTGCCATTTTATTCCTCGTATTTGAGGGAGATCATGGTTGAGGAGGTGAGACTTTGAGATATCTCAAGCATATATTCTATTTTTTAACAATCACCAATCTTCATAGTCCACTCTCCAAGCTAGGTTAATGTCCTCAAATCTAATCCAATGTCTTCTGTCTTGATTCAGAGATGCTTCCACAAGAGAAACATTTTATTCCATAACTTCTTCATTCTTTGGGGGTTATCATCATTGACAACCTTGATTCCATTGGTCGGGAACTAGATTGAGTCGTTCTTCTTAATACCTACAAGCCACTTCCAATCCTCATTGATCTTGAGGTAATAATTCATCTTGTTCTAAGTTTTCCATAAGAATAAATAAAATCTGAGCATTTGGGAGAAACTGGGAAAGGGAGAACAATAAGGTGAGTAAATCATGCCCCTTCCACCTTGGAAGAATGCCAAGACCTCTTGATTCTTTTTTTCTTTCATAAAACCTCCATTTGATTTTTTTGGATCACCTTTCCAAGAGAATTTCTGCAAATTCTTTCCAACTTAGCCAAATCTTTGTCTTTTGGTATCGGTAGAAAATAGATCATCAAGGCTATGAGGAATATGTTAACCACCATGACACGACTCGCCAAGTTTATTTGCATTCCTTTCTAGTATCTAACTTCTTTTTCGATATTTGTAAGAAACCAATCCCACCTCTAGCCCATATTAACATCAAAGCCCAATGGGATATCCAAGAGACAAAATATTTGACCATTCGAAATCAGTCAACACCTCTGGTCCACAAGAAATTGCACATGGTGCACAATAATAGCCGTCCACAAGAAATTGCACATGGTCAACAATAATAGCCGTCCACAAGAAATTTTTTAGTGGTTTATTTTAGATTGTGAAGCCACAAAAAAGGTATTTAGGTAGTGCCAGAATGAGAGGATACTAAGCGGATCAATATTAAGAAGACGTTTGTGTCATCAACAAACATTCTCATGATGATTTGATCTTGGATATTAGATAGCAAAAGCCCACGGATTTGGTCAATAAGGGCTTGAGGGTTCACCAAATTGCAAGGCCATTAGTGTCTATAGCAAAAAACATCGGGGCTACCGCAAAAACAACTGGCCTTGTCTCATCGATCGTTTTTTTCTAATATATTGGGAGAGGTTGCCATTAATACTATGAGCAGTGACATTACTCATAAGTGTCAAGATCATTTTGATAAAATTTGAGCTACATCCAATGTCTATGAAGGATTGAAGAATAAAGTTACACTCAAGTCTATTGTAGGTTTTTCCGAAGTCGATTTTGAGAAAGAGAACATCTTGCAAGGATTCCTCCTACCCCAGACATTGATGATAGCCTCAAGGATGGACCTGCCCTTAATGAACCCTTTGTTGGTCCTCAATGATCCAAGAGCAATGCGGTTGGAGAGAACCCTAGCAAAAATCTTGTAACGTGTTTGCAGCATTACCAAACGAGAGGGTCTTCTCTTATTCTTGCCCTTTGGACTTCTTCTCGTTCTATATCTCACTTCAGTGAACCCTTCTAAGTTAGGGTATGCGAATTGCATTTCTTGGGCTTTCTTTGAATCCAACGAAGGATCTTTAGACTCATCAAGTCCTTTTCTTTTGGCCGTGCGTTCATTATTTCTCGTTCTCAAGTGTTTGCCGTCTCCTCAATGCACCCTTCAAAAAATTTCAAAAAAAGAAATCAAGAAAGTGGAAGAATTTGTAAATTCAACTGTCTTCCATAGTGAGAATGTGTCTCTAGTTGTGAAGAAATCTCAGGACGATTTTGAACAAGTTTTCATGAATGAAGAATAGTCGATATGTTTTCTGAAAAGATAATGTCGCTACAATGCAGTTCATGAAAAGTAGAAATTTTGGAAGGATCTAAGTATGACCAAGACAAACTAAAACTTCTAAATTGAGCTCAATGACAAGATGAGAAAAACTAATTTGAGTTTTGATGGGATAGAAAAATAATAAGATGAAAAAAATTAATTTGAGTTTTGATGGGATAGAAAAATAATAAGATGAAAAAAATTAATTTGAGTTTTGATGGGATAGAAAATTTGATGAGGCTTGCTTACACAATAGTAATGCAATGTGAAATTCTACACAAGATTAAATAGAATATGATAGGAATGAAATAAAATATTTTATACATACAAATGATGAATCATTTTGATAGAGAAATCTTCAGAAGTTTCGTTTTCTCAACGATGAAATTCTAATTAATTGAAAGACCAACTATACAAGAGAATGGGCTCTATATAGTGCCCATGGGACCCCCCTATCCTACAAAGCATGGGAAGGCAAAAACAACTTTGATGGACCGAAGTCTAAATACCTTTTTTGTGGCTTCAGGATCTAAAATAAACCACTCAAAAACTACATTCAAGGCTATTATTGTTGGGCACTAAGTGCAATTTCTTGTGGACCAGGGGTGTCAAGTGATTTTTAATGATCAAATATTTTGTCTCTTGGGTATCCCATTGGGCTTTGATGTTAATATTGGCTAGAGGTGGGATTTGTTTCTTACCAAGATCGGCAAAAAACTCATTTACTAGAAACAAATGCAAATAAACTTGGCTAGTCCTACCATGGTGGTTTTCACATTCCTCATAGCTTGGACAATCTATTTTTTGTTGTATTAGATACCAAAAGACAAAGATTCAACTAATTTCGAAAGAATTTGCAAAAAGTTTCGAACGGGTGATCCCAATAGAAGGGGTGTGCCAAAAAGACAAATGAGGTTTTATGCAAGCAAAAAAGAATCGATAGGGCTTGGCATTTTGCCTAGGTGTAAGGAGCATCATTTAATCACCTTATTGTTCTCCCATTTCCCAGTTTCACCCAAAGGCTTGAATTTAGTTTATTCTTTATGGAAAAGTTGGATCAAGATGAAATATTACCTCAAGATGAGTGAGGACTGGAAGTGGGTTGTCTGTATTAGGAAGAACGACTCGATCTAGTTCTCAATCAATGGAATTAGACCTATCAATGATGATAAACCCCAAAGAGCAAAGAAGTTACGGAATAAAGGGCTTCCCTTGTGGAATCATCTTGAGAATCAAGACAGAAGACATTGGATTAGATTCGAGGAAGTTAACCTAGCTTGGAGAGTGGACTATGAAGATTGGTGCTTGTTAAAAAATAGAATATATGCTTAGGATATCTCAAAGTCTCTCCTCCTTCTCAACCATGCTCTCCCTTGAATACAAGGAATAAAATTGCACACTGATAACAGCTTGGAAAAATAGCTAGTTTAAAGAAGAATCTGGATCTTAATAACTCGTTGCATAGGAAATTGTGTCTAAATTCGCCAAACATTAGATGGGATTTCAAGTTCCTTGGCATCCCCTCATTGAGAATAAAAAAAATTATTTTAATTTGGTAAATTTTCCATCATGGAATTCGGACAAATGCCAAAGCTAAAAACATTTGCACCATGATGGATTCCCCTTTGAATAGCTCTACAATGATGCCCTCACAGTAGACACCCAAGCTCCGAACGACAAGCATGATGCTCTGCACATACCTACACAATATGCAAAACTACATAGCACACCGAGAGCACAAACTCAGATTTCCTAGGTTTCAGAAATGCAGTCGATGCTTGAGTGTGTGGCTGACTAGACCACTATATGTTCTATTAAAGAGCATATACAAAAGTGTTTGAGGACCATTTGAATTTTCACATGGACAATAATGATAACAAGACAAGTATTGGCATCATCTGGGAAGAAGCAAGTACGGGCATACATGCAGATCTAGCACTGAGACAACCCATCAATTTTTTCAATCCTTACATTATTTTAAAAGTGATTCTCATCACTAAAAACCATTGTAAATACCGTTTCACCTTTTTGTAGCTCCATTTTGTGCAAGCCGATGAGTCCTCGAGCTTGAAGAGCTTTAGAAGTAATTGCCTACCACGTTTCATACTTTTCAGAGCTCGTTTGAGCCCCCAAACTAGCTTAGGGACCTAAGTTTTAACTAGGCCGGACACTAGGTCTGAACAGGACCAAAGCTAGTCAAAAACTATAAATAGAGCTAGAGAGCTCATTTTTATGGTTAGCTTGTTGTGGATTTAAAGTTGTATGAGAACTCTTTTGCAATAGAAGTGACTCCATTGTCTCTCTCTCTTTGTTCTTGCCGTGTGTGCATCTGTGTGTATGTGTGCATGTTTGTGTGCTTCTCATTCACACACTTGTGCCATCACTTGTTCGAGGTCTACATACCATCCTCATGTATTCCCGGATTGACATTAAAGGAGGTGCTACTCATCACTGAGCTACACCAAATTTTGGCGCCATTGCCGGGGATTCGAGCTTTGAGGACAAGCGTGTGATGGTAAGACGTAGAGAGGACGCGTTGGAAAGGTAAGTAGTAGGTTAGTTTAGAATTTTTTCAGTAATTTTTTCCTATCTTCATCTCCATTTCCATCTGCATCTCCACTCCACACCATCTCCATTCTCCTTTCATATGCCCACTCCCATTTCATTCACCTCATTTGCTTGGTGGGAGTTTGAGAGAGAGCGAGAGTGCATTGTTGTGTTTGTGCGTTTTTTGCATGATTCTTGCAAGTTTTAGCAACATCACCATCCCCAGCAAGCTCTACAGGTATGTAATTCATCTATGCAAGCCCCGAGGCATTGACCTTGAGTTATCGCGACACACCGAAAAATCAACCCTATCGCAAATCTGAGTGCACCACGACACAGTGCAGGCTAAGAGCTCCTAGGATCACTAGGTTGATTAGTAGAATTCACCATATTCCGGTCTATTGTGACACACCGAAGTATCACGACACACTGAGGTATCGTGACACACCCACCTATCGTGACACACCGATGTATCGCGACACACACGCCTATCGTGACACCCCACCTATCACGACACACCGAGGTATCACGACACACCGAGGTATCACGACACACCAAGGCATCGCGACACACCCACCTATCGTGACACACCAAGTTATCGCAACACACCCATCTATCGCGACACACCCATCTATCCCGACACACCCATCTATCCCGACACACCCATCTATCGTGACACACCCATCTATCGTGACACACCCATCTATCATGACACATTGACCTGAGCTATCGTGATACACCGGCTTTACACATAATTTTTTGGGGTGTAATTGTGGTGATTTTGGCCTTGATTTTTGACAAATTGGGACCATCTTAGAGTCTTACAAGTGGGAAAACAACTAGAAAACCTTAGATAAATTCCTGAACCCTGAGAACCTATTTTGACCCCTAAGTGCCTAAATGGTCATAACTTCACCATACGAACTCCAATTGATGAGATTTTGGTCTCGTTGGAAAGCTCGTTGAGAATTCTACATGGGTCTTAATTGGTTTTTTGTAAGAATCATATGACGAGTTTTAGAACATGTATTCTATAGTTGGCCATTAGGTGGGATTAGGAATTTTGGGGGCACAATGAGTTGTTCCAAAAAGGGGCTATCCTTCTTATTGTGTGTCTATCAGTTCATTGTTATCAAGGGCAATATTAACTTGTGAACCTCTGCAGGAACATTGTGAGCAATCAAGGCATCCAAAGCAAACTAGCAAGGATGAATACCAAGCTTGGGAGAAGGCTTCCTGAGCTTGTGAAGCAACCTAAGCAACAAGTGATTGGAGGTTGGAAGTTCTCTCAACCCCCTTTGTCAATTGCTAGCTTAGGCTAAGTGCGGCTTAGGTGTGGTGAGTAATCAGAATGACGTTAGGCATGAATCAAGTCCAAGAGAACTAATCAACCAAGTGCAATCATTAAGCATGTCTTAAGTGCGAAAACTCTAAGGGAAGAAAGTAAACTTGAATCAATCAACTATCAAGTGCTAAATTCACTTAAGTACCAACCACACCGCACAAGACTGCCCTTATAACAAACAAACTGTCAAGCAAAATTACCCTCAACCATATCCACAATAGGGCAGATATCAGACCCGACACCCACCACAATAGTACGGTAGGCCTCAACAACCCTATTAACAACCCTACCAAGGGCAGCAGAGACCTCAACCAGTTCTAGCGCAGCAACCCCCTACTCCAACCAATGTGATTCCAATGAAATATGCCTCTGCAAAAGAAAATCTAATCAGAACCATAGTCCCAGTAACACCATTGCTATTAGAAAGCGACCCAAGTGATCATAGTTTTGACTCTACACATATTGATAGCCCACATGCTTACTACATGCAGTCACCTGAGAATAATGAGTCATACTATTATGAAGAACCGAGTGAATCTAGTTGGGAGCCAGATTATACGAATGTCATGTACGCAAACCCCAGCTCTAGACCTCAACCTAGGTAGATAAGATCTCCATTTCCTAGAGGGCCATGCTTCCGATGTCAAGGAGATCACCTCATTCGTGATTGCCCTCTACCGGCACCTACACAAACCCAATCTGTGACAATTCAAGGCTTTTGCCCAGATTGTTGAAAGGAGCATTTGATACGAGAATGTCCCAAGAACCCCATCAACATGCCAAAGAATGCTCCTATCAATTTTATTGGGTTAATAGTAGACTCTACAAGAAGTGTGACTTCCAGTGCCCCAGTGCAAGTAGTCACCCGAGCTCAAGCTTTGCAACAAACTCAAGGTGTAGGGCAAGAAAAGAGTTCTGAGGTTAGCGAGACGGAGAGCATAACCAAGAAAAGGACAAGATCTTGGAGAGATAGTCAGGAGAGAATGAAAAGATAATGGTCGAAGAAAATGAGCAGACTTGAGGAAAGCTTGAGAGAAACAAAAGCAAAGATAATTGAACTCACATCTCAAACTCACTCTCACACTACCCCACCACCACCCTTTCCATCTCCCTCCAACCCATCACCTTCCATTCCCCAACTTTCTAATCCACCACACATAACCCACCCACCACCCAGAGTAGGATCAGTCCTAGCTGATCCCACTCTTGAGGATCTAGACATGATGCTTAAAGCATATCAGGCCTGAATCCAAGAAGGGACAAATGTGACAGATCATGACAAATGTTACCCTAGATCTGATCTAGAGATAGAGAGAACAAAACTTTGTGCTAAGATGGTAGAATCGGCACAAGCCATGTTTGAAGCCAGTCGCTTGTTCAATGGCTCTAGCTCCACTAGGACACCATTGCATTTTGATGGTCTATTAGATAGATTGGAGAGGTTACTTGCAAAGTCTGGAAAAGGAGCCACCTCCCAATCTAGGGAGAGGGCAAGTGATAGAATAAGCATTCCTCCCCAGGAAGCTTATGTGCCTAACTCCACTGAACCAGACACCTCTTCTTCTATTAATTGGTATTCTCCATAATTCCACCGAGAGATTCAAGAAGAAAAATGGGCTAAAGAAAGTGCTCCTCCAATAGAACTTGTGGATGATGCGCACGATCAATTCCCATAGGACATTCCTTCCATTTATGGAGAGCAGGAGAGTGCCCAATCTCATGAGAGGCTAGAATTTGAGTCTAACTACTTACAGGAACTACCCCAATTCACAGGTCCATGGGAAACTAAGTCGACTTTCATGAGAGCACCCACGATTATGATAAGAAATGAAGACTCAATTATACCTAAGAATACGGAGGTAGTAAGGAATACTAAAGTGCAGTGCAACCTCACTTTAGAAGAGCTACTCAAGATTAAGCATAAATTGTGGAAACATGTAGCCAAACAAGTGCCAGGCATAGCGAAACCTCGTTCCTAGGTAGGATCTCATAGAACAGTGCCAAAAATACCATTGGATAAGATAGACATGAGCGAGGGAGAAGAAGGAAATACATATCTTCCCATTAACCATCAAGGGTACACAACCAAGGCAATTTTGGACTCAGGAGCAGGAGTTGCAATTGCTACCACTTCCCTATGGAAGCGTTGGGGCAAGCCAACACTCAGGCCGACGAGAATGAAATTGCAGATGGCCAATGGTCACATTGAGAGGCCCTTAGGATTGCTAGAAGGAATAACTCTCACTACATGTGGTGTTGAGTTCGAGCATACTTTTGCTATATGTGACTTTGGCAAAAATCAAGCATACGAGATGAATTTAGGAAGACCATTTATGCAGCAGTTGCAAGTGGTACAAGATTTGGGAACCAATTCTTTGTATTTGCAACACTTAGGTGTCACGGCCAAAGTTAATCTCCAGGATTACTCTCATAGAGATGTCCCTCATCCAATGGAATTCCATCCATAGAGCCAAAGATGATACCGAGTCAGTGCAGCCCATAGGATCAGGATCCTCATGGATGCATGAAGACACACACTTATGGATGTGCAAAGTAGCAGTAGAGGAATAAAAGAGAGAACACGCCAGAGAGTTAGGTGCGAAGGAAACCCATCGATCCATTCAAGACCCAATCTATGCACCTGTAGTATTTCCAAACGAAGAATTTGAACCCCACGATTGGGCAGAAATTTTAGCAACTATGGATGTAGCCATCAACGAAGAACAATGGACACCCCACTGTGACAAGGATGGCTATGACATCTCAGTCTTCACAATAGAGCCACTCAGGTATGACCCAATAATAAAAGAATGCGAACCTAGCACTGATGCATTTGAGGATGCAAGTGACTCTGTTCTGGAGTCAATCATTATGGACCCACCTTTTGCATCAGATGAGGAATATTTCCATGAGGTAGAAGCTCACCCTCAGAGACACGAGTAAGGTATTAATGAGGTGAGATTAACCACACAAGCGACCACCAAGAGTGAGGGAAAGAAGAGGAAGAAGAGAGAAGTCACACTAGAGGAGGAAGAATCCTTGTTTGAGGTCCCTAAAAACTTTAAGAAGTATGAAATAGAAGACAGGAGAGTCATGATAAGAATGCCAAAACACAATGCACAAGCAAGGGAGGCCTATGATAACAAAGAAACCACCAAGAAAATGGTGGTAGCCATAGAAGAAGGAGAGGAGAGATGCACATACATTGGACATGACCTTACTGAAGAAGAAGAGCAAGAGTTGATAGCCTTGCTGAGAGAATACAGAGATGTATTCACTTGGAGTTACAAGGACTTGAAAGGTGTAGACCCTGACATATGCTCACACACAATCCCCATGACCTCAGAGGCCAGAACCTCTAAACAGAAGCTATACACATACAATGACAACTATGTTGGCAAGATCAAAGAAGAGATAGATCGCTTGGTTGAAGTTGGATTTATCTACAAAATCAAGCACACTGAATGGGTTTCCCCCATCATAGTGGTGCCCAAAAAGAATGGCAAACTATGTGTATGCATTAACCTGAAGAAGGTTAACGCAGCCACTATCAGAGATAGTTATCCCCTTCCTATCACTGAGCATCTATTAGAAAGGGTAGCAGGCAAGGAAGTGTACAGCTTCCTAGATGGGTTCTCTGGTTACAATCAAGTGGCCATTGCACCAAAAGATTAGCATAAGACGGCCTTTGCCACAGAGTGGGGCATATTTGCTTTTCGGGTAATGCCATTTGGGCTTACCAATGCGCCTACAACCTTTTAGAGATTGATGTGCCATGTGTTTAAAGAGTTCTTGAGGAAGAATTTGGAAGTCTATGTTCATGATCTCTGTGCTCATTCCAACATTAGACAGACACATATACCTGAACTCAGGAAAATCTTTGACAAATGTAGAGAATATTAAGTCTACTTGAACCTAGAAAAGTGTGTTTTCATGGTCAGGCAAGGCAAGATTCTAGGACACATAGTGTCGAAGAACAGCATATCAATTGACGAAGAGAAAGTGAGAGCTATCACAGAACTACCTAGGCCAAAGAATGTCAAGGAAGTGCAAGCTTTCATGGGGCATTATGGCTATTACCAATGTTTTATACACATGTATGCCATTATTGCAAAGCCTCTCTATAGACTTTTGACTAATTTTGAGTGGACTGATGAGTGTGAAAAATCTTTCAATGAGCTTAAACGACGATTGTGTTCATCACCAATCTTGAGTACACCAGATTGGAACAAGCCATTCCATGTCCATGTGGATGCCTCCAACTATGCTATTGGGTGTGTACTTGCACAACCTACGGGCAAAGGTTATATGGATCTTCCAATTACCTATGCTAGTAGACAGTTAAATGCAGCTGAGCCTAATTATACCACCACTGAGAGAGAAGGATTAGGCATGGTATATGTGGTTAAGAAATTTAGACACTATTTTCTTGCAAATAAGTTTAATTTTTTTTACTGATCATCAAACACTGTTGTACTTGGTAAACAAGCCATGCAATATAGGTAGATTAGTAAGATGGTTTCTCTTACTAATGGAATATGACTTTGAGGTTGTGGTGAGGAAAGGCAAGACTCACTTGAGGGCAGATCACCTCTCGAGGTTCACATCCGGAGAGGCCCCACAAGGAGCATCAGATGTCCTTCCTGATGATTACTTGTTTAATTTGGAGGTTGTACCACAGTGGGCCAAGAACGTAGTGCTTGTACTGACATATGGGCCTAAAGATCCAATAGTAAACACTCAAGATAGGGAGATAGTAAAAGCCCAGAAGTACCATATCATGGCAGGGATTATGTGCAAGCATACAAATTAGGGAATATTAGCTTGTTGTGTTGAAGAGGATGAGTACGCAAAATGGTTGCAATTAGCACATGTGGGTGCATTAGAGAAACACTACTCAAGGCAAAGAACCTTGCAGACATCGAGGAGACTTGGAGTGCACTGGTCAACTATGGAAGCAGATGTTCATAAGATGTGCAAGGAATGCCCAATTTGCCGCACTAAACCACTAGTGGAACCGCAACATGAACAAGAACATGAAGAATATTGTCATCTTCAACGTCGTCTACATCACCTTCAACAACTATGTTTGCAGTTGTAATGGGACATTTTTCAACACCCTACACAATATTCTAGAGTCCTTTTGCAACCAATACATGATGCATCATATAAGCCCGTAATGGGTAATTGATACCGTCCAACTTATCCTCAATAGCCAACATACAAAATACATCACTGCTTTCAACCATGGCCACTGACTAAAATACCCTGATGCAAAAAATTGATTGTATCTCAAAAAGTTGAACAGAACAACCTTGTTGATCTCTACTAAACCTGTAGAAGATTTCGAGACTCTTATACTGGCGAACCGAAACCTATACATATCTTTGGAAAAAAAAAGACAAAATTTCCTACACAAGCATGACAATAGTGCATTCGGAAGCTGAAGCGAGGTCAAATTGTGATTTCAGCACTATAGAGCAAAATAGTTTGGATCTCCTAATCACCCTGAGTATGCATATCAAATTTGGTGCGATTCTGAGACTATGATAGGAGAGGTGTCGATGACACCTAAGATGAAGCGATGACCTGCTCTGATACCAATTGTTGGATTTTGAGGTCTACGGAAGCACACAAACATCACAAGGAAGAAGAAGAAGCTTGGAGCACAACACACAATACTGAATGTATTACCACTAGAATGTACAAAGATAAGTAACATGTTAGGGCAATAGGCATATATACAAGCCTTTGGAAAAAAACCTCCTAAAGAGGGAAAAAAGTGCCCCGGTAGTCCTAGTGTGTTCACACACATCACTACCTAAATATATCAATCGTACTGACATGAAAACTTGCATACTGCATATAACCACTTAATTCAAAGATCCAACTAGGCTTATCTAATCTCTCCTTGAGGTTTACCTACTTGCAAGAATATTGAGCACATGATCAAATTGGTGCTAGGAGCAATCTCGACTACTCGACCACCATTTTGTATTAGTTTACAAGGCGAGAATGAAGTCTGAAATTTATGGAGGAGTACATGGAGAAAGGGCTGATCAAAACCAGTTATTTACCCTATGCAACACCAATTCTTCTAGTAAAGACTAAAGATGGATTTTATTGATGTGCATGGAGTATTGAGCACCTAATAAGATTAGCATCAAGCACGAATACCCCATGCCTAGGATAGTTGATCTTCCTGATGCTCTAGGTGGAGCAATTGTCTATAGCAAAATAGATTTAAAGAGTGTATACTAGTAGATTAGAGTTAAAGAGGAGGATGTATATAAAACAACTTTGAAGACCCATTTTGGGCATTATGATTATTTAGTTTTGCCATTCAATTTGACTAATGCACCTACTACTTTTATGATGTTAATGAATGTTTTTTTACATCCCTTCATTGGTAAATTTATTGTGTATTTTGTAGGTGATGTTTTAGTGTAGTCACTTAAGGTTAGTATTGAATAAATTAAAGGAAAATCAACTATTTGCAAATCTAGATAAGACTTAGTTATTTCCTCCAGAAATAGAGTATTTAGGGCATGTAATTTTGACCAATGGGATCAAAATGGATCCCAAGAAGATCTCACTTATAATTTGGCATGGCCAATTCCTCAAGATGAGGGGCATCTTCGATCATTCTTAGGAATTTTCAATTTTTATCAAAAATTCATTTGATCTTATTAGTTGATAGTGGCACCTATGACAAATTTGCTTAAAGGCAAAGTACCTTTGCATGGAAGCAAGAGCAACAAGATAGTTTTGGTACTTTGAAACAAGTTGTTTCAAAGGCTCTAGCATTCAAAGTGGTGGATCCACATAAGTCATTTGAGACAAAGAGAGATGCTAGTGGCATAGTCATAGGGGTGGACTTGAGCCAAGATGACATGCCAATAGTTAATTATGCACAAAGCAAGTACTAGAGAGAGTATGTCAATATTTCTATTGTTGTTTCATGCTTAGGAAAGTGCATATAAATATCATTCAAGGTTTATTGAGTGGATGAAAATTCAAGTGGCATCACACATGAGACAAATTTATGCTTCTTCTTTCTCACACTAACTTGATGATGTTTGGGATATTTTAACATGCCATTCTCGTCAATTATTTATTTCTTTTATCATGATAAATCCTCTAGTTGAGTTGCATATTCAACTATTTAATTTCAAGACAACAAGCAATGCTAAAAATGCCAAAAATCATCTTTATTGAGGAGGACGTTTAAGGAGTGACACCTACACATGAGCAAAAAAAGTGGACAAGCAAACCTCATAGGTTAAGAAAAATTAAAATTCTAACCATCGTGATTACTAACGGGATGTATGGATGATTTAGGGATATTGAGACTTAAATTAAGAAGGGAAATTAGTAGTCTTTGATACAAATAAGAAGAAAATATCATATACACCAAAAGTTATCTAAGTTTTAATAGTCGACTAGGCATAAATAACTTCATATTTTAGATAAATAACCACAATCTTCTAGGAGGATTTATAATTTGATTGACATTTTAGTGCATTCAATACTTTCAAAGATGTAGAAACTCATTACAATAGCTTTGTTTTTAAGACTCATTACAATAGCTAAAAAAAACAAAGTTCGATCATTGATATCTACTCTTCCAGATTATCTTGAATTAATTTGAAAGTATAATGAAAGGAAGGCATACCACCCGTTGCGCCTTCAAATCTCACAAAGTAGAGGTTGGATGCCTAACAACTATTAGGATATATAGTCACAAGGCCTAATAAGGAAGACACTGAGAAGGGATGACCCTAAGGCAAGATGAAGTAACTTATTTCAACTAGGTAACCTAAAGGTCCAAACATCCTCACAAGGGGCTAGTTTTAACATCTCACCACCTAAGTGGTGATAGATGTCTAGCCATAGCCCGTGTAGAGAGTACACATGTAGAAGCAAAATGAAAAGAAGAATGTACTCACAAAATGAAAGATCGTGAGAATCAAAAGTGAGAAGACCATGAAATGGGAAAACTCACATGGATTAGAGTGAGCTTGCCAAGAGCATGGAGTAGGCTCCTGAAGCCTCTAACCAAGTACAAATGGGGGAGAGGCCCTCCTTATATAGATTTGGAATGGACTCTCCAAATTACATCATATGTGGGATAATTCCCCTTCAAAGAGAATGAATACATAGGTAGAAGCAAATGGCAAGGTACCCAAATACAAAGAGATATAATATAAAATGAAATTGAGATGGAAATGGAGTGTCTCTTAGATACAAAAGGGAGATGCACTCTCATATTCTCAACACCACCTTTGCAACTTCATTTTATCGAGTATGGAGGCAACTATGGTATGAGAGAAATGTCCAACAAGAATGTAGCAACAACAGCAATCTCCATGTGGAAATCCATAGTCACTAAGTGGGATCGACCATGTGTGATCGCCATATACTTCCTAAGATTCTAGATGGATCAACAAGATGCTCCATAGGTATGCCACCAACGAGGTATAGGAATGGTACAAGATCTTAGTCTATGAGATCACCTCCATGCGAGATAGATAGGATGACTTGATGTGGTAGGTGCAAACCTCCAAAGCTTTATCCACCATGAGATGTGTAACACCAAGAAGTAGGTCTCACAAGAATGAAATGTAAAACATGAAGCATGAAATCATAATCACATCTATTGGGCCTTCACTCACTAATTAAGCATGAAGTCATGAAGACATAAGTGGGAAGAAGAAGGACAAAGAGCTATGGAAGTTAGATACTCAAAAAACCATGCCTATGTGAAGGGACAAATTCACAGATGTAATATAGTGCCAAAGTAAGGAATAAAAAATAGTCTAGAACTTCTAGAATTATGTGTTTGAGTCTAGGATCATATAGAACAAAAGTATATAAGTGAATTAAAGAAAAATAATTGTAGAAGAACTCGATTTCGTAAGTCCTAAGTGAGTAGAGAGGCAGTCGGGTTATTTTTTGAGAGACATGAGGATGAGAGATCATTCAGTGTAGAAGATCTTTCTATGGCTATGAGCAGAATGAGACTATTAAATGCATGTTGCCATCACAGGCGTGTTTAAACTCTTTCGGGTTCTTGTGAGGGGTAGGGGTCTGATAAATCAAAGGCCCTATAACTTGATTCTCCCAATTAACTCAGTCATCCAATAACACATTACTATTCAAGACTTTGATTGTTACAGTTTACTACCCAATCTCTGATTATTTCTTCCACTCAATTATTGTTCATAATCGGGTTAACACCTCTCAGTACGTTGTCGGGAAGTTGCGGACATATGGCTGGTGGATCAGTCAGCCACTAAATCCCTCGGCACACGCAGGGTGTATGAGACAATCGTAGGTGTTTTAGGTATATTTTTCTTTCGTCTAAGGTAACTAAAGTTTTAATTTATTGAAAAATCTATGAAATTTCGAGTAGATAATTGTAACACTTTAAACATCTAAGAACCGTAAGGCTGGGCTGCTCTATATCTATCAATAGCTTCTTGAGGTATAGGTACTATCAAAGTTTCCTCACTTAATTTTTCTTTTATAATTTCGTCTTCTTGGATTTCTAAATGATTAGGTTGTATATGCCTAATTAAGGGTGGTGGAAATGAATCTATGTTATCTTGGTGTTCATTAGATGCAATTGAAAATAATACTATAAATCTATTAAGACAATAATCGTGAGATACTGATATTAACGATTCGTGTGTAATAATATCCTTAACTACTTCTACTTCGACTTCTACTTCTAAAGATGCGTTCTTTTCAGATTCAATTGGATTTTCAGATGACATGGACAAGAAAGATAATGCAAATTGAAATTGAATTAAAGCTAATGACAATAATGGATGATTACAATGCTATAAAAATGATATAATTTCACTAAAAGATTGCTAACAATAAGTGAATCCTATACAAAAGCTTAATGACAGATAAGTTTTATGGATTGAAATCAAATTGTTGGATCTTTGGATTGTTGGAATTCTTTTCTTCTGTCACGATGCTCTTCGATTCTTTTGCTTTTGATTGTCTTCAATGTTTCTGCAAGAAATCATTAGCATATTAGTATACTTAATAAAAAATCATTAATCTCATACACATTTTAATACACATGCTCATTCATTCCTATATGCGCTTAACATGTATAACATAATATCACTCATGCATATACATCAATTCATGTAAACTAACATCCTACATGCATTCCTACATTTAAGTCATATTGACAAATACATATTCATATACTTAGACTTCTCTTATGAATGCACATGCTTCACATATATACTCATACATGCTAACATGCACAAACTAATGCATATTCATGCTAATACATACTAACACTTAAACTTAGGCATACTAACATATTGACATAAACTACACATATGATATCACTAGGAAAATATACATAATTAAGTTTATACACCTATACTCATTCATTTAATCATATATCCATGCATATTAAACATAGCAATAACTATTATATATATGAACACATACTAACATATGTACTCATTTGTATATTCATCAAACATTTCATGCATCACATAAATATGTTTTCCTAAAACATATATGCACACATGTAAACACTAGCTCACATAATCATACATACACACATATAATCATGCTAATGCATATTAACTAACACACTTATCATTATATAATCATGTATATTAGTATCCTAGTGTGTCTCAAGTGCCTTTTATGAATACACATACATAGATGTAAATATCTTTATTCATGAGCTAATCATCTAATAATAACTAAATAAAATATAAACAAAATACTAAATAAGAAACTAAACACTTAATACAAATAATGCATTTAATCATTCATTATTTTAACTAACATCTAAATAAAGAAAATTAATATTTTCTCCCTATCTATCTCTCTCCTCCCTCTCTGGATGAAAGCCGTGCGTTCTGCCCTTGGCTTAAACATGGGGAGTCGGGAATCGGGATGGTAGACGTTCTTCTTCAGAAGAGAAGTCTGTAGTAGGCTTTTCTTTACCTCCGTGAAGAAGTCAGGTATTATCTGTAATAGAGATTATAGTGAAGAAGTTCACGCACAGATAAAAGTTCGTGCTGCTTTCATGCAATGACAAGCGCCACAAACTTTCTTTCAATTCATGCAAAGTGCATGCTTTTTTCGCTCACTTCAGGACCCACCTTTGATTTCCATTAAAACAGTTATCAGCCGTCTGATTTCCTTACGGAGGTGGTTAGGGAATATGTGTACTTCAACCTCCACCAGAGCACGCTTTATCATCTATCTTACCTCCGCCATACGCCCATCGCCCACCATCTCATAGCTAATGCATCACTAAGATGGGCGCCATCTTATCACTGTGAACAGTAGTAAACCCGATTAAAGATTTGCTATATAGTGAAGCAAGTGGGAAGACAGATGTCCATCTGTGTGGTGACTGTAAGATTATGCAACTTATGAGTTCAACCTCCTGAATGTCGATTCGGTTACATGCAATGGTATCTGTTCCTGTAGAATAATGCAAGGGCTCTTATGATAATGGCTTTATAATAGTCTGCGTGGTTTGTACTCTCCTTGAAAGTTCAGGGAGCCACGTTGAACGCAAAGTTTTGAGTCCACCGGCGCCTGTAAACTCTTCCACGAGGCTGTTATAGTGCACAAGTTTGACAACCTGCTCGTTGAAACGCATGTGCCCACCAAGCCCGCAGTCGCCCATCCGTTCTCTTTGCCGATCAACGTTAACACGCGCAGCAAATGACAAGTATACCTCTAAGGCGGATGCGCTAGATCAGATGATCTCGGGCAGAAGACAAAAGACAGGTTGGATACTGATCTGCTATGGAACAAGGAACGAATATGACCTGATTCAGAGAATCCGCAAAACTACTGCTAATTGGATCTACAGAAACGCTGTTAGAGGGGAAGCCTCTCCGAGATCTGCCGCTCTGTGTCATACGCAGATCTAGACTCAGTCCGCTTTCTTTGTTCACTTTGACATGGCGGAGACTCGACAGAGAGAGCTCTTACGAGGAGACATGGACATCATATATCAGACAAAGTTTTTACAAGTCAACATAGTCTTACGCGTATATCGAGACAGTGAGGTGATCTGCCTTTTCAAAGTAACGAGGTGGTTGCTTCCGCTTTGAGAAGCTGGCGAACACGCAGCCATTGTAATGGCTATCCTCTTTATCAGTCAAGACATTCTATCACAACAGTTTGCGTGTGCAAACGCTTGTCTAAAAGATGGGCTTTCTCTTCACGTTCTCTCTCCACTTTCTCTCTTCAGTGCAAGTAGTCGGGTAATTCATAACAGCAAAGAAGAGGACATCTCTTACTCTCTCTATGATATCTCTATACACAACGTCACAATTTCAATCTCACTAACTAGAGTGAAAGAAAAATAAGATAAAGGGAGCATGAAGAAAATTACCTGCAAGAAATCATTAGGAAAAACTAGAGCTCATCATACATATAAATACATACACAAGTCCTTCCTAATCCACTCTTTTGGTTTTAACTTTATTTCCTCATCCATCCTTTAACCCACACTTAATCACCACTCTTTTCATTTACCTTTAACTACTTTAAATGCATAATCTATTTAAACCACTCTTTTAACTTGCACTCACAATTACCACACTTTCAACCTACTACTTTAACCACTTTATTTACACACTCAACTCTCACCACTCTTTAAACACTACTCACGTACACCATTCATTAATTATCCATTTCTTTTTTATTTTAATTGAATTATCCTAAATTTCTTAATTTAATAATGCATTTAAATTAGGCTTAGGTTAAGCATTTAATATATTCAAACCTTAGTTTTTAATTTCACATACACTATTAGGGTAAATAATTAAATCAGATTTGAATTTGTAATTAATTAATGTTAAAGTTATAGATTAGTTTCATTCAATAATACTTATTTTATCCTTAAAACTAATGCTAATATTCATTTCCACTCATTTTGAACACTAAAAAACCCTTGGAAACCCTTAAAACCCTTCTGAATCCTATCATTAACCCATTGGAATCTTTTGGAAATTAATTGAATGCCTAGTTAAACCCTAACATTAACCAGGAATTAATGCTACTAACTTAAATACATATAAATAAATGTAAACCTAGGGTCTTAAACCCATAAACCAATGTTTCTATGGCCTAAACACACATTATATGAGCAGTTTAGAACAAACCATAATTTGAACATGTATTCTTTATCATTTTCTGTACCTACAAACACTTCAAAAGTAGTTAATTCCAATCAACATAATTGTTTAACAGTGATATACAAGGTTAGAATTCACCAATAAAGTTATTTTCATTTTCTCTGGTCATCAACTGGAAAGTTGAAAACTTTCCGACAACGTAGCACCAGAGTTATTCATTACCGTAACTCAGACTTATGCTTCGCTACTTAATCTTAATGAGTTAATCACCAATTAATTTAATCAATCAAAGACAAGAACGATAATACTCAGAATTCTCGAACACGGCACCATAGCGACTTCCTAGATCACAATCGCCCAGATAGAGAGTCTGGCAATACTGCTCGTTGTCACCGGAGAGTCACCACATCGTCTTTTCATTGATAGACAGAAAGATACAATGCTTCGCTACGACCTTTCGGTTCGTGCGGTATATGAAAAATAGGGATTATGAAAATACAAAATGCCAATCCGGCGGCCTTACATTGGCACGCACGGTGGACTTGAACCCGCAAGTATACAAAATCTAAGGCTCATCGATGATGCCTTGAATGTACATGGTTCGGGCTAATTTGAAAGTTTTGGAAATTTTCTGCTTCAAACTATCCAGCATTAACTTTAAAGTGTCTGGTTCAACTAATTGTGCGTCAGTACGAACAGAGCTTGCGACAATTACTTGACTCATTAAGGTGTCAGCCTGTGTCTGCAAAAATGCCTCTTGTAGGCAAAAATCGTTTGCAAGGGCTGCGTCACGACTCAATTTCATGTCTTCGATCCGTTTATCTATTCGGGATAGATGTTCTGCTTGAATACCCAACTGTTTCTCTCTTCTTTCTAGTTCTTGAGCCTGATATTGTATGGTCCGGTAATAAGCATCTCTTTCCTTTCGAATCCTTGCTGCCTCCTTCTGGATTTGAGCGGTTAAAGTCATCTGGGTTTTAAGAGCAAAATTTGCCTCAAACAAATTGGTGTTTGCGAGCTGGAGTTCAGTATTAGTTTGGTTGGCTAAATCATCCATCTCCTGTCCTTTCTGCACAACTTCATCAAGCTGGACTCTAGTTTCTTCCAATAAATTCCCAAGTGCCACACGAGCATCATCTTTATCCTGTACAAGCTGTTTTAACTGTAGAATCTCTGCATCACAAGCACTTAATAAATCCTCTTTGGCTCTTAACTCAGCCAACGCAGCATCTCTTTGATTGATCAATGAACCCTGTTCGACAAGTCTAGCCTGGAGCTGTTGAATCTGTACGTGCAGGGCATGATTTTTTTCTTTAACTGCATCTACTTCTTCTTGCAATGGAGTAATATCCGCTTTGAGTAAATCGACCTTGTGTTGTAATTCTTGTCTGATATTATCAGTGACCATTCTGAGTTGCATCGGGAGCTGCTGTGAGAATTGAATGAGCATTCGTCCCATGGAATCTAATTCTGTAAACATGGGAATCTGAGGAAGAAGAGGAGGATGAAGTGGTTGGGATGAAGATGCTGACAAGAGATGATGGGAAGATGGGGGAGAATAATTAGGCGAAGAGGATGAAGAATCAAGTGCTTCAAGGGCAATAGGCTCCACAGGTACAATGGGGTCAACCGAGGCCATTGGTAGAGAAGTAGGTATAACAATGTTGGATACCAACACTATTCTGGTAGGTTGCTGCTTAGTCGCTTCAGTGCTGGCAATGACAGACTCCACCAAGGTGATCACTTCATCAAGAATTCCTGCAACAATATCTTGCACATCTTCTTGGGTCTGGTGCTGTGACTCCTCTCGAGAAGAAACTGCGTCAGAATCGGTGGTGGGAACATTTTGTTCCTGATGCTTATCCGTAGAAGATTGGGTGGAAGAGTCCACATGGATAGAAGTTGTTGTGTCATGAAAGATTTCTTCTTCATGCCCAGCGGTGGAACCTTGTACTTGACTCTCGGAAGGGCTTATCCGTCTACGTTTCCGGTGGAGAAGCTGGAAGAGATCTTCATCTTCATCCTCATCATCCTCGAGTACTTGAACAGACTCCTCATGAAATAAAATTGGAGCGGTCGGAGGCGGTTGTGCGGCTTGAAGAACCGGAAAAAGAAAGGTCAAAATATGGGGAAGGTGAGAACGCGGAATTTCATTCTTATTAACGTGTTTAATTACCGTAACACATTCACGATGAATGCATCGGAAATAGAACGATGCGAAATTAACAGGCTCACGAGATGCCATGTCAATCATTGAATAAATTGGGCGTGAAATCCCATAAATTCGTTTCTGTAAATTCAATACCGCAACTAAGAATTGCAATGCGGTTCGTTCACGATCAGGACGACACAAGATGGCGTACTCATTTGATGAGTGCCTGGGGAATAACTCGACCATGGTGGCAATAGGAAGGAGAGGACCATTCTCCACGCCGTCCAGAGGGAGTCGGAAAGCTGCAGCGAATGACGCTAATGTGATTACAACGTGAGACGGTAGACATGTAATCGGCCAACTCTACTCCGTAGCAGGTGTGGTGGCAATGGTAGCAATAATCTGCGCGTAAAAAGGGTGACACTCCACTGAATGCCAAGGCAATTCAGCGAAGTTTGATAGGCCGCGTATACGCAAGAACTCACTCATATCGTGAGGGAGTCCGTCACGGAAGGCAACAAAATTAGCTAAAGCCTCCATGATCCGCACGCAAAGTCACAAAAGCACGAATACGCAGTAAACACAGAAAATATAGCGCATAGGACACACAAACACAATAGCGATTAACAGCGGAAAGAAGAAGATTAAGTAGATACTGGGCAACGGGAGGCGATCGAAAACCTTAATCATCGTGCGGTGTTGAGATGATAACCTTCATAATTACGGCGTGCATGCATGTGTAGAATCGATAACACAGGGCGGCTTTTAATTATAATTAGATATCAAAACGAGGAGATTTACAGGCTTATATTCAACCAAAATACGGAAATAAAAGAAAAGTAAATGCCATGTGGAAAAACGAAGAGCACGTCAGTGATGATCAGGTGCTTGGTGATACGGCCGCAATTTTGAACCATTGATCACTTTAGGAAGAGGGACTCCGGTCAAGGTAGTCAACCAAAAAGTAGCTGATCCCACTTGTTCACTGATCCGGTAAGGACCAAACCACCGTAATTTAAATTTCCCAGCAACACGATTGGCTTTAGCATTGTAAAAGAGCACAAGTTGGTCCATCGTAAAAACTGGAGTCTTGAGAAACCGATCATGTGTACGGGCTTGCCGTAGCTGCACTTCTTGAAGGGTCTGATTACTTTCCCAGCGACGTTCATCCAAAGCTCTGAGTGTGTCCAACCGAGATGACAAAGAGTCTTTGGGTAACAATTTCTGAGTGATGGCCACGCATAAGCTGGGCACTACAATTTCCATTGGTGCGATCACTTCTAACCCATAAGCAAGTTTGAAAGGAGTCAGTCCGGTTGCTACTTTGTATGTAGTCCGGTATGCCCATAAGACCGCAGGTAGTAACTGATCCCATCTTTCTGGTGATTCCATGATCAATTTGCGAAGCATACTCAACAGCGTATTGTTGGTACTTTCAGCTAAGCCATTAGCACGAGGATAGTACGGCGAACTAAATTTATGTAGAATTTGAAAAGTGTGCGTTAGTACTCGTATTAAATTGTTAGCAAAGTGCATTCCTTGATCTGTCACAAGTTCTAGAGGTAATCCATAACGTGTGAATACGTCCTTCATCAGGCATTTTGCCACCGAAACAGTTGTAGCAGACCATAAGGCCCAAGCTTCTACCCACCTGGTAGCGTAATCTGTACAGGTCAGTATATAGCGATTGTTGCTAAGGGTCGTTGGTGGTGTAATTGGCCCAATAAAATCAAGACCCCACTTCTGGAAAGGTTCCAAAGGTAATACAAGTTGCAAAGGAAAGAAGTGGCGTTGTAATGGTTGTCTAGATCATTGACAAGTGTCACACTGCTGCACAAACTACGTCTTTGTACATGGTAGGCCACCAAAGCCCACTTTGCAGAATTTTTCGGTACGTAAGATCTGCTGCAAAATGTCCACCAAAAGGTATTGAATGTGCCATAGCAATAACTGAGTTGACTTCATGTGGTGGAATACAGCGAAGTAAGGCAGCAGTATGATCCATATAGTACAAATGTCCTACAATCAACCGGAATCTACGACTGTAGACTGCAATTTTCCACCGCATAGCAGGAGGAGTTTGAGGGGGAAGACATCCGTCAGTAAGGAAAGTTAATAACTGGTCATAGTAGGGAGGTGGCACAGGAGGTTCTGCAGATTCGTCACTAGTCGTTTCAGTAATGTAAATTGCTAGTGTAGTGTCATCAACACCCACCGGAGCTTCACCGGAATCCAATCGGGAGAGAAAATCTGCTAATGCATGTGCGGTGTCAGGTCGATGAATCACTTCATAGTCGAACTCCTGTAGTAATAAAATCCAACGAGCTAAGCAACCTCCTAAATGTTGCTGCCAGACCAGATATACAAGTGTGGCATGATCCACGTGAAAGGTGAATTCTCGGCCTAGCAAATAATGCCGGAATTTCTTCACAGAGTACACCAATCCGAGACATTCTCGTTCGGTCACTGAATAGTTCTTTTCAGTAGAAGCTACTCGACAACTAGCGTAATAGACAAGCCGGAACCACTTATCAGTTTGCTGCATTAAAACACTTCCAATGGCTATATCTGATGCATCGACAAAGACATGGAACGGGCGTTCCCAATCCGGGGGTTGCAAAATTGGGGCCTGAGTCAATAATCCTTTTAAACGATCAAAGGCAGTTTGGCATTCTGGAGTCTAGTCGAATTGACGGGGAGTACTAGTCATTAGCCGATTAAATGGTGTTGCCAAATGGGCTAACCACCGTAAATGGCGACCATGCCACCGGATTTGACCCAGGAAGCGCATCACTTCTTTCGGGGTGGTAGGCATAGGTGCTTCCAACACGGCTGCAACTTTGTCCGGATCGACTTGGATTCCTTGTGCAGATATAATGTGTCCTAGGAGTTTACCACAAGAGACCGCAAAGACAGATTTTGTCGGGTTCAGGCAGAGTCCGTATTCACGGCATTTCGTAAAGCAGCACCGTAAACGATACAGGTGTGCCACAATCTTGTCGAATAAAGAGAAGTCATCTAAATATACTTGCATGAAAGAAGTTAGGTAAGGTGAAAAGATTTCCTGCATACAACATTGGAAGGTGCTGGGAGCATTCCTTAACCGAAACCACATGACCGTACACGCATAAACACCCCAATTAGTAATGAACACTATTTTTGGTATGTCCTGCTCTGCCATTCGCACCTGGTTATAGCCACTATAACCGTCCAAAAAAGAGTACATCTCGTGTCCGACCACTCTGTCTAGCATTGTGTCGAGAAAGGGAAGAGGAAAGGGATCAGGTACCGTAGCCGCATTCAGTTTTCAGTAATCCACACAGATTCGGAGCTGTTTATTCTTCTTTGGAACAATCACGATCGGAGAGATCCATTCCACATGTTCGATTGGTACGATGAACCCTACCTTCAATAACCGATCGAGTTCAGCCTTAACTGGGCTGCATGATTGGGATTCATTCGGTAGCTGGATTGTTTAATTGGCTTTGCTTCTGGTTTGAGCATGACCCGATGTTGATAGATCCGTGGATCGTCCTTTCATATCACGATAGTCCCATGCAAAAACATCAGAAAACTCACACAGGAGCCGGACCAAGTCTTCTTGAAATGCCTCGGACAATCGTGCCTTAATCTTAACAGGTCGCGGGTTATCCTCATCACCCAAATTATAGGTGACTAACTGATCTTCTAGAACATAGAATTGCTGGGGTTTCACTGAATCGTCAGTTGACTGTAAAAGTTGCTATAGAGTGGTTCCATCCATAGCAGCATTATCATCGGCATCTGCGTCTCCGGTCACGAGAACAACTGTACAGGCTAACGGACTCCAGTTGTCTACTACAGCTTGAAGATCTATAGTACCTAAGGAAATGAGATCTTTATTATTCTTCAGAAATGCTTCTTCTTCGTCGTCGGATAAGCCATCTAACATGTGGACCAGTTTTGCTACATATGGTCTGGCATGAAGCTCGCAAGGCTGAATGGCATCCAGTTTGACAACATATTTGTGGTTGTTATCCTTAAAAGTCAATTCCTGCGTTGACCAATCCTGTATAACTTTAGCCTGTTTCAACCAGGGTCGACCGAAAAGGAGATTATAGTCGAGACTGGACTCCGGTAGCTCTAAGACTACAAAAGTCATCTTAAACGTTGTACCCTGCAAAGTAATCGGGACATTCCGTACGAGTCCCACCGGATGGACTCGGGATTGATCGGCCATTCTTACAAAAAATTGGACAGGCTCAATTTGGGTCCACCCCAACTGCTTGCAGAGAGCCGCGGTTGCTATGTTTATCCCAGAACCACCATCAATTAGTACTTGAGTAATCTTATGGTTTTTCTGCCATACCGTAATTAAGGGGACTGCATGATCCACCGTAGAGTCTGCTTCCGGTTGCATTGTTGCCGTCGCCGGGGTGCAGGAAGACCCAAGACTGAGCTGTTGTTGGAATTGCTGCTAAACTCCCGGCACTAATGCAAGTAATTGTCCGAGAGGGAGTGTAATTGAGGCCTTAGATAAAATCTCCCATACTTGATCTGTTTGCATCGTACTCTTCATCGAGTCTGATGACGATGCTACTGTTTTCGAGTCAGTGTTTAGTTCATTCGGCTGCGCCTTCGACAAGGCAACCTGTGTCACCGGAATTGGATCGGAGAACACAATTGGCTCTTCAGCGGTTCATTGACTAGCCTTTGTATACATACGTTGTTGCTCATGGATACCCGATTCAAACACCTGAGCTGCTGGTTGCAGCTGCTTACCCGATCTTGTTTGAACCACTGCTGCTTGTGATTCCACTGGTGAGATGTAGACCATATTGTTCATCGGGTTCTGATGCTCCTTCTTTCTTTTATCATATTCGGCTGCATCCTTGCAGTATCTCTGGATATGTCCAAGCTCACCACAAGAGTGACATCGAGGTGGTGGCAGAGAAGTACCCTCCGCTGCTGTGCCTGCATGCCATCGATTTGCATTGAAGTTGGTATTCCGTTGTCCTCGGTAATGTCTGTATCCCTGCGAATGATTATTTCACATCTGGGGTGGTACATAGTGGGTGGTCGGCTGCCCTGGTTCATGGATAATAGTGTTTACCGCTGCTCGTCCCTGCACCTTAGCATTATACGCACAATTTTCGGTTGAGTGTCCGGTGATATTGCATATGGTGCAATACATTTGATTAAGGGCGCAGGTAGCACTAGTGTGCCCTGGATTTTTGCACCTAGTGCAATACATCTGTTTAGCTGGATCCTCTGTAACGTTCTTGGTAGCTTTTAGCCAATCCAAATCTTCAATGAATCCTCCAACCTTATGTTCGAGTTGCAGTGCCATCGCGATAACAACATCTAGTATCATAGCACCCACACAGCGGATGATCATAATTTGTCTTAATTGGGGGATTAAACCGTTAATAAACCATTGGGTTATCACATCATCCGGCAGATTGGCATGTGTCGGAGGCAGTTGTCTTAAATGAGTTCTAAACAATGTGGCATATTCCTGAACAGTCTGGTGCGGCTTCTGCCTATTGTTCTGCAAGTAATCGAAGATTTTGGCGGGATTTTTCTTCAACCGGAACCTCTGTAAAAATGCATCTCTTATCGCATCATAGGTAACAAAATGGTTGATATTGTACTTTGTGAGCCACCTCGCTGCTTCATTGACTAATGTCGCCTGAAATACGATGGCCTTGTACGCCGGATGGGGTGGATGGTTTAGCACTGCATAGCTTATCTCGAAGGTGCGCACATGGGCATCAGGGTCGTCACCTGGAAATCCACCGAACTTTGTGTAAGTTACCCTTGTCGGCACCGGCCGAAGTGGAAGTGGCTGTTGCTGTTGCTGCTATTGTTGTTGTTGACCACTCATGTGGTGCTAGTAGTGGTACCGTGGTTAGCTCCTGATTTCTGAGGAGGTGTTTCTGGTCCTTTGGAGTCTGTATGGTCAGACTGCTCACCTTCCGACTTGAGAATAGCATTCAATCTCTTACGGATCTCCAAATCAAAGAGCCTATCCTCGACTTGGGTATCCCAAGTAGGCAAATTTGCCCCGAACAGTGGTGTCCAAAATGAAGATTCACTAGGAAGTATCACATTGTCACCGAAAAACTGTAAATTCCCTGCAACCGGGACCGACCTGTCACCGGAATTTGTCAAACTTTCCCCAAAACAGGGTATTCTTTCACCGGAATCTTGGCCAGATGGTGTCGGGTCAACTGTACACTGCATCTTTGTACATTCCGAAGTTACTGCACGTTCTTCAGATTGTATCGGAATTACACCGGAATCTACCGAAATTTCCTCATGTGTCACCAGAATGGTACCGGAATCACTGCTAACTGGCTCCGCTTTTTCGACAACTAGACTTAGCCGGTCTATGCTTCTGCCTCCTGGGGGTGTCCCTAAAAAATTTGGTACCGCCCAAGGATGTTGGTCTCTTCTGTACTTTGGATACGACTCGCCGGACCGAGTAACTGGCATATATCACCTCTGCACCCCTTGCGTACTGCTACGCCCTACTGATGATTCACAATCTATGGCCACCTTCGCACAGACGGCGCCAGTGTTAAACGTGCGTTGCCGTCACAGGCGCGTTTAAACTCTTTCGGGTTCTTGGGAGTGGTAGGGGTCTGATAAATCAAAGGCCCTATAACTTG
This sequence comes from Ceratopteris richardii, assembly GCA_020310875.1. Taxonomy (NCBI): domain Eukaryota; kingdom Viridiplantae; phylum Streptophyta; class Polypodiopsida; order Polypodiales; family Pteridaceae; genus Ceratopteris; species Ceratopteris richardii. Next base: position 184,054,914 of record CM035417.1, on the reverse strand, counting down.
ATTTTCCCAATTAACTTAGTCATTCAGTAACACATTACTATTCAAGACTCTGATTGTTACAGTTTACTACCCAATCTCTGATTATTTCTTCCACTAAATTACTGTTCATCGGGTTAACACCTCTGAGTACGTAGCACCAGAGTTATTCATTACCGTAACTCAGACTTATGCTTCGCTACTTAATCTTAATGAGTTAATCACCAATTAATGTAATTAAGCAAAGACAAGAACGATAATACTTAGAATTCTCGAACATGGCACCACAGCGACTTCCTAGATCACAATCGCCTAGACAGACAGTCTGGCGATACTGCTCGTCGTCACCGGAGAGTCACCACACCGTCTTTTCATTGATAGACAAAAAGATACAATGCTTCGCTACGACCTTTTGGTTCGTGCGGTATATGAAAAATAGGGATCATGAAAATACAAAATGCCAATCCGGCGGCCTTACAGAGACCAAGACATTTTGCACACATCTTCTCTAATAGTAAACACATGTTTATGTAGAAGGATTTGAGTCGATTCTCTTTGTGTGAAGAAATCTAAGTGATTTCATAACTGTATGAATGGTAGTTGGAAGTTATGAGTTTTTTGGCATAGATTTCTCTAATCTTCTAAGAGACAAATCTCATAGTACAGTGTAAAGTTTTTAATGAGTAATATTTCATTTTAAATCTATCATCCTTAGCTACAACTGATCGAAATATCTTTGCAAAAGGAGACGTGTGCTTAGAGAAACAAGCTTAACAATGAAGGCATGTAAAATTGATAAAGGTAATTTTTAGATTTCAAACATAGTGTAACTTTTGAAGACATTTCAAGATATCTACAAGGTATTACTTGAATTTTTTTCTTGGAATGTGTTGCTTACTATATTTGAGAACTTATATTAATCATTGAGCACAAGAAGATTTAAGATTCAAGCCAAATCAAAGAAGAGTTAACGCTAGAAGAAAAGATGCAGTTTTAGGGAAGTAAATGTTCACATTTACTAAGAAAAGTGTCAAATTTTTTAAATTGAAGTCTTGCTGAGTTAATGGTGATTATAGAGGTTTTCTAATATCACATTAGCATGTTTCTTGTGGTGTTTCATGCACCAACAAGTGATATCAAAGTAGAAAGGTCCTAAAGAGAAGAAGGAGGTGCAGATAAAAGAGATCTTGGAAACTTTTCATTGGAAAGTTGAAAGTTGAAGCATTCAACAGAAAAAGGAATTAGAGAATCACTTTGAAGTCATCCTAAAGGGTAAATATCTACAAAAGATAATAATATTTAAACCTTAAACTCATAGGTTGCATTAGAAGCAAGAAGATTATGGCATATTATATCTCTATCGAAAAATTGGACAGAGATAACTATCCTTCTTGGGTAATGAGGATGGAAGCCTTACTTATGAGTAAAGATCTTATGATATATGTAATAGGTGAAGAAGAAAATACTACATTTGAAGATGATAGTCGATCAAAGAAAGAAGACCTAGAAGTTTTAATGCTATGGCAAAAGAAAGATGCAAGTGCAAGAGCCTACATATACAACACTATCACGGATCATTTGCTACCACACATTAGAAGTTTGAAAACAACTAAAGATATATGGAATGCATTCGAAGATCACTTCCAAAATACTACTAAACCTAAGAAAGCTAGCTTGTGGTCAAAGTCTACAACATTCAAGAAAAAGCAAAGCCAAAGCACCAATGATTATGTTACTAAGATGAAGAATTCGGCACATAGCCTTGGATCTATAGATGAAGATATTGAAGATCATAGTTTGATTGCACAATTATTTACATGTTTGAGAGGAGATGAAAGGTGGAAACTTTTTGTATTATCAACTAAACTTTCATTAAATCATTTTGTACGAGATCTAAATCAATTGCTTGGATTGATGCTCACATTTGAGCAAGACTTGAAGTCATATGGAGACAAAGGACATAGCTCTACTATGTATGCAAAGAATAAGAAGAAAAGAGATAAAGGTAAAGCTAAGGATAAAGAAGAATCAACTTCTCATGCTATTTATGTAAAAGGAAGATCCAATGGCAGAGGTAGAGGTAGAGGAAATGGAAGAGGAAGAGGTAACCAAAATAACAACCAGAAGACATGTTGGATTTGTGGCTTGGGCAATCATCTGTCTTATGATTGTTGGCACAATCAACAAGGTTCAAAACAGAGTCAAAGTAACGATGGCAGAGGCAAAGGTGGGAGATATCAAAATCAATTTTAAAGAGGAAGACAAAGTCAAAGAGGTGGTTCTGGTAGAGGTGGAGGAAGAAATTGGGAACAGAACCAATCCCACAATAACACCTACTACAATTATGCAAATGATACATAGAATGAGAATCATACAACATTGATGATGAATTCAATAAGTATATCAGAGAAAGAAGATATCAAGATATTCTATATTAGATCTACTTGTTCTAATGGTTTGTCAGGTAATATAGAATTAATGTCAGAATTAGAAGAAGGAATTTCTAGTCATACAGTTCAAACATGTGATAACACAAGACACAATGTGCATTGAATTGGAAAAGTGAAATGCAAGAGTGGAGCAAATTTGCTAACCAATGTTTTATATGTTCCCACAATACCTAAGAATTTGATAGTGTGGGAAAAATAGTTGAGAAAGGTTTTCAAGTCCGATTTACAAATGAAGGAGTATTTATGGAAGATCTCGAGAATGAATATAATCAAATTGTCTATGGTAAGAAGGAAGGTAGACTCTTTACTCTGAAAGTGCAATGAATATTTGTCAAGCCTTGCTCACATATGGTGATGAAGTGATTATAGAATTAGAACTCTGGAATAAGAGGTTAGGAAACTTCAATGAAAGAGGAATCAAAGCTATGGTAGCAAATCAATCTGTACTAGGGATACCAAATATGGAGAAGCAACATATGGTCTATAAATGTGAAGCATGCCAAATGGGAAAAGCACATAGATTAACATTTCAGAAGAAAGGATTCAAGCATGATGGACTACTAGAGCTCACCCATACAGATGTATGGGGACCAACAAAAGAAGGATCAATCAATGGCTATAGGTGTTATGTCCTTTTTATTGATGATGCTACAAGATGGATAACTCTTTATGTCTTGAAGGAAAGATCGGAAGTGTTTGGAGCCTTCAAGCATTTTCATGCATATGCAAAAAGGGTTATATGTCAAAAGCTTAAGATATGACAAGGTATACATGGACCCCAAACATAAGGGTTTGCAAATTTTAGGTTCCAAATTATGTTTGCAAATTAAGAAGAGCACTTTATGGGTTAAAGCAAGATCCAAGAGCTTGGAACTATAGGCTTGTGAAGTATCTCAATGATCTTGGATATCAAAGCTCAAAGGCAGATACAAGTCTACTTATCAAAAGAATAGATGAAAGTATAATCTACATTTGTATTTATGTAGATGACATTATAATCACAGGTACTTCAAATGAAGGAATCAAGAAAATAAAGAGATTACTTGAGAAGGAATTCAAGATAAGTGATCTAGGGAAGTTATCATACTTACTTGGAATGGAAATCACTTATGCAGATCATGGTATATATGTATCACAAGAAAGGTACCTTCTGAACCTATTGAAGAAGTTTAACATGGAGAATTGCAGGGAAGCTTTAACTCCACTTGAAGTCAATCATAAGCTTGGCAAGTATGATCGTACAAATTCAAAGACATGAGGAAGTATCACTCTTTAGTGGGAATTTCGATTTATGCTACACTAACAAGACCTGATCTTAGTTATGCAATGGGAGTCCTCTCACAATTTATGCATTGTCCAAAGGATCAACATTGGATTGTAGGTCAACGAGTTCTTAGATATATCAAAAGGAGTATAAAGGAAGGATTATATTATCCTTTTACCTCAGATGTAAAGTTGAGAGCATATAGTGACTCAGATTGGGCAAGAAGTCAAGATGACAAAGGATAAACACATGGATACATGGTGTATATAGGTGATAAGCTTGTGAGTTTGTGTTCAATACAACAACACGTTGTAGGATTATCATCAACTGAAGCAGAATACAAAGGGCGTGTGGAAGCAGCTAAAGAAGTATTATGGATGCATACCTTGTTCAAAAGCTTGGGTATTGATCAAGGTAGATAATATGAGTTCACTTTATCTTGTAGTAAATCCAACATTTTACTGCAAGAACAAAACATATAGAGATCCAATATCATTTCTTGAGAGAAAAGGTAATGGAGACGGAACTTGAAGTGGTGTACACTCCTACAAAAGATTAGATAGCAGACATCATGAAAAAAATCTTGGATGGAGTGAAGACAAGTAGGTTCAAAGGAATGGCAAGAATAAAAGAGAAGGAGATTGTATGAAGAAGTCAGAGAATGCTAATTAGTGATTGAGGGGGAGCTATTGGGGTTTCACTCACTAATTAGGCAAGAAGACATGAAGACATAAGTGGGAAGAAGAAGGACAAAGAGCTATGGAAGTTCGATACTTAGAAAACCATGCATATGTGAAGGGACAAATTCACACATGTAATATAGTGGAAAAATTACATTAAAAAATAGTCTATAACTTCTAGAATTATGTATTTGAGTTTAGATGCATATAGAACAAATTTATACAAGTTAATTAGAGAAAAAGAAATGCAGAAGAACTCAATTTTGTAAGTCCTAAGTGAGTAGAGGGGCAGTCGGGTTATTTTCTAAGAGAGATGAGGATGAGAGATCATTCAGTGTAGACGATCTTTCTATGGCTATGAGCAGAATGAGGCCAAGCCATTTTGTACACATCTTCTCTAATAGAAAACACATGTTTGTGTAGAAGGATGTGAGTCAATTCTCTTTGAGTGAAGCAATCTAAGTGATTTCATAACTATATGAATGGTAGTTGGAAGTTACAAGTTTTCACATTTCTTTGATCTTCTAAGAGTCAAATCTCATAGTATAGTGTAAAGTTTTAATGAATAATAGCTCATTTCAAAGCTATCATCCTTAATTACAACTCAACAAAATATCTTCTCAAAGAAACATGCTTAATAGTAAAGGCATGTAAAATTGATGAAGGTAATTTTCAATTTTTATACATAGTGTAACTTCAGTGAAGACATTTCAAGATAGTTACAAGTTATTACTTGAAAGTTTTTCTTGGAATGTGTTGCTTACTCTATGTAAGAACACTAAGAAAAGTGTTAAAGTTTTGAAGATTGAAGTCATGTTAAGTTAATGCTGATTATAGAGGTTTTCTAATATCACATTATCTTGGTTCGTGTGGTGTTTCATGCACCAACAACATGGTAGTACATATGTATGTTGGAGTCCCCCATGGAGTTTGCAAAGTCATGATATGTGTCAATAGGACCACCTCTATATGGAGAGGATGGCTCAGTAAAGGATCCAACTGAGTGGTGTATCCAAGTAGATTCAAGAGTATCCTATGGAGAATGGAAAGATGCTAGACTCCATGAATGGAACATTGTATGCTTAGAATTCCGCTTTAGAAGAGGTAACCAGAATTTCAAAGATATGAGTGGAAAATGATGAGTCACTCATCCTAGAGTTATGCCCAAGTAAATATGAGGGGAAATGCAAACCTTAGATGGTATGATGGGAGGTGTAGCCATATGTGGTGTAAACAGAGACTATATCTCTATGCCCTCATGCCCCAAAATTGTACCATGATCTTGAAAGTCATGTTCAAAGAGAGTGTGCTCCAGATAGTGTGACTATTTAATAGTGGAATGATCCCCCCTAAAGAGGAAATGGGTGGATCCAAATCCTAAGAAGAATCCAAAAGTGATGAATACTTAGAGTATTCATCAAAGTTGCAATCTCTAGTAGCTATAAGAGAGTCACTACAAGGAATACGAGCGTATAGGGACGGTAAAGGCGACACAATTTCGTCGCTATAAAACTGTTAAGGCGATGGTTAAGGCGACACAATTTTGTCGCTATAAGAGAGTCACTACAAGGAATACGGGCGTATAGCAACGGTTAAGGCGACACAATTTCATCCCAAAACCATCGTAATGAGCATCATGCACGCACCGTTGATTAAACGACGAGCCAAACGATGTTTTTTGCGACTTGTGGTGCGATAGGGTCTGCGACGCTCGCATAGAGCATCGCTAACACGACGGTTTTAAATATCATCGCATAAACGATGCTTTTTTGCATTGCATAAGCGATGCTTGTTTGCGTCGCATAAGCGATGCTAAAACATGTCGCTCATAGCATCACTTACACGATGTTTGTGAAGAGAGATGGTGGATGCAATCCAAAGATGAGTAGGTGCCGCTACAACCAGCTTCACACCAGCCAAATGAGACTTCAGAGTTGATTAGTAGACCCTTTGAGCTTCCTAAATCCACCAAAATATCAGCCAAGTACTTTGGAATATGTATCCCAAAAGTTTACGTCAAGACAGACAAGTTGCAAGATGACTAGCTCCCAAAAACTTGCTATTTTTGGACATACACTTGCTGGAAAAATGAACAGTGCTCTCAACCTGGTAGGAATTAGAAAACTTCATTTAGGGCATAGCAAATAGACTTAGCAAGCTTCCCAATCCAAGTTAAAACACTTCAAATGATAGACTGAGCACTGAGAACAAGATTTATCAATTTCTGGAACATGCCCACCATTCTCGGGGCTTTGCAGAGATAGACCAGTGAGCCGTAAAATACAGATATCTCCAAAAAATATTACTTCAATGGCCATGAAAATTTATAGGTAAAAAGTATACAGTAAGAGCTATCCAACACATGTTAAATCACTGAAAAATGTTTAGTAAAACTCGAGATATGACCTTCTGAAGGTGCTGCTCTAAGTGAGTATGGCAGAGAACAAAACAGAGAAGTAGATGATCATAAATGTATAGAGTCACATATGATTACAACCACATTGGCAGTGAATCTTTGCACAATGGGAGTAGAATGATAGAGCTATGGAGTAAGCTCTTCAATCTCTACAAAATGACATGAAGTGGTCACGTACAAGGCTTGCCAATCGCCTCTTCCTTCTTGCTCTTTTTATAGCTATTCTTGGAGGGAGTTTTGAATTGGAATTCGAATGGCTCCACCTAAAAGTGATCCCCAAAGTTAGGAGATATTCCCTCAGCTCAAAAAGTCGTGGTTTTTGGTAGTTAGAGTCACGAAATTGCTTTTACATCATGCATGAGGTAAGCCATCCTTTTCCTTTTTCTTTTTTCAATTACAAGAGATAAAAATGAACTCTTTTACAAGAGGTGTTCACATGACTACTCATGTGACTTACAAATGAGGATGATATCAAATATATCAAGCATGTAGGCTTGGGTAAAATGCACCAACAGCTCCCCCTCAAGCCTAACATGCTTGGCCTTCAAATAAGTCTTCAATTGTCCTTGATTTCCTGCAAGCCAATCATCAACTTGAATCTACTTAACTTCGTACCATCAAGAGCTTTCGTCAACATGTCTGCACATTGCATATCTGTAGAGACATAGGATAGTTTAATATCCTTGCTCATTAGCTTCTCCCTTACATAATGGTAGTGGACTTCAATATGCTTGGTTCTAGCATGGTATACCGGATTAGCTGCTAGATGTAGTGAGCTTGTGTTGTCACCAAAAATGTGAGGTGTTGAAGAATGAAGTCCAAGATTTGTGTACAAAGACTTTAACCACATGATTTCTTGAGTTGCATTAGCCAAACCTCTATATTCGGCTTTGGTAGAAGATAATGCCACGGTTGGTTGCTTCTTCGATGACCAAGAAATGATTTTTGAACCTGCAAATGATATATACCCGGATGTGCTTCTTCTATCATCTCTAGATCCGGCCCAATCTGCATCTGAGTAGACCTTTAGCTCAATATCAGAAGTATATGAATAGAACAAACCTTCATTCATGATCCCCTTTAGGTACTTGAGGACTCTCATGGCCGCTTCCATATTTGGTCTTCTCGACTTATGCATAAACTGACTCAATATGCTAACACTATAGCATATATCCACCCTTGTGAGTGTTGCATAGTTCAAACTTCCAACCAAGCTTTGATAGCTTGTGATGTCTTCAATTGGCTCTCCTTCATAAGCACTAAGCTTATGATTTTGCTCCATAGGTGTACCTGCACACTTGGTATTTTCCATCTTGAACTTGACGAGCATGTCATGCACATACTTCCTTTGTGTGATGTATATACCTGAATCTGTGTAGATCAACTCCAATCCAAGAAAATAAGTGAGTGGTCCGAGGTCACTTATTTTGAACTCCTCCTTCATTTGACTCTTTACCTGTTTGATTCCTTCAAGATCATTGCCTGTGATAATAATATCATCAACATAGACACATATAGATCACTTCAGATCCATTCCTCTTTATGAACAAAGAGGTATCCGCCTTGCTAGCTTTGAATCCTTGGTCCTGCAAATAAGTCACCAATCTGAAATTCCAAGCTCTTGGAGCTTGCTTCAATCCATACAAAGCTTTCTTTAGTTTGCATACATAGTTAGGATGATGTGCATCCTCATATCCAGGAGGTTGTGCCATATACACTTCCTCAGAAATCCATCCATTCAAGAAAGCATTCTTTACATCAAGTTGATAGAGATTCCAATTTCTAGATGCAGCAAGACTAATGAGAACCCTAATTGTAGGCATTCTTGCAACAGGAGAGAAAGTCTCCTCATAATCAATACCATGGGTTTGAGCAAACCCTTTAGCAACTAACCTTGCTTTGTGTCTATTTATACTTCCATCTGGATTCCTCTTGATTTTGTATATCCATCGAGATCCAATTACCTTCATAGATGGCTTGTTAGGTACAAGCTCCCAAGTGTCATTCTCCTTCAAGGCTTCCATTTCTTCATCCCTTGCATCTCTCCAAGCTTTCTTGCTTTGTGCTTCTTCGAATGTGGTAGGCTCTTCATTGGTTGAATATTTTGCAATGTAGATTGAGCGCTTGGTGACCAAAGAAGTATCATAACCAAACCTCTCTAGTTTCTTCTTCTCCCTTGAAGACCTTCTAAGTGGTTGATGTGAGCTCTCGGGTCCATATGTAGCATCCTGCATCTTTTCTTTACCTTTGTTCTTCCATAGTTTTAGTCTTTCCAAGTCTTCTAGGTCAATCTCCGAATCACTTTCTTCAAGCTGCTTTGGTTCCTTTGGTTGAAGTGATGGAAAGTCTTCATCCAAGTCATACGGCAGCTTCACTTTCCTGTCATCATCAAACCATGATATGTTTTCATCAAAAATTACATCTCTACTCATAGAAAATCCTTTGTTGGTTGGATTGTACAATCTATACCCTTTTTGGTTTTGATCATAACCAATGAATACACATTTCTCTACCTTGGGATCCAATTTCCCTCTTACTTGAGAAGGAATGTGAGCATAGGCTAAGCATCCAAATATTTTACAATGCTCTAGACTAGGTCTTCTTCCATTCCACACTTCATATGGAGTGGTTCCATCTAGTGACTTAGATGGAAGTCTATTTATGAGATATGTGGCTGTAGACACAGCCTCTGCCCATAGGTAGTTTGGCAACCCCTTTCCGTTGAGCATGGACCTTGCAGCTTCGATAATAGCTCTGTTCCTCCTCTCTGCTACACCATTGAGTTCGGGTGTATACCTTGTAGTGAATTCCCTTCTAATGCCTCTTTCATGCAAGAAGGCATCAAATTCAGAAGAGAAGTATTCTCCTCCACCATCTGATCTGAGTCTTTTCAAAGTCCTACGTGTTTGGTTTTCAACAAGAGCAATATACTTCTTAAAAGCAATTAAACACTTCATCCTTGTGCTTCATGAAAAATAGAATGGTCCACCTGCTACAATCATCTATGAAAGACACATAATATATTGAGCCTGATATAGATGGCTCCTTACTTGGACCCCACACATCCGTGTGCACTAGATCCAAAGGATTTTGATACATATATCCTTTCTTATTGAAAGGTTGTCTATGAGCCTTGCCGAGTTGACAAGCTTCACACTTATAAATCATGTGTTGCCTTGTGATATTAGGCAAACCAAGTACACTTTGGTCCCTGCAAATTTGTTTGAGTGTCCTCTCACCTTGTGAGCAAGCCTTTTGTGCCATATCTCCAACTCTGTTAGAGTTTGAGATCCATAGCTAAACAAAGCTATGTTCTTTGTATCTTCCACTTCAAAAGTGAAAAGCCTTCCTGTCTTTTCTCCTTTGGCAATCCTTCTAAATCCTTGCCTTGGGTCTTCAACATATGCTCCAAATTGGTTGAATCTAACCTGCAATCCTTTTTCAACAATCTGTCCAACACTTATTAAATTTTTGGTAATTGTAGGGACATACAAGACTTTGCTTAAGAGGTTCATATTCCCATCTGATGTCTTCACATTACCTATCTTCTCCACTGAGTGCCTTGTGTCATCTCCTGTCTGCACTTCATGCTTGTTATGAGGATCTTCCAAATCAGAAAGTAAAGCCACATTTCCTGCTACATGGTTTGAGCATCCCGAATCAATGTAAAATATGTGATCATCATCCTTACCCTTTTTCGCTGATAGATTCATAATCAATAATGAATCTTCTTGACTTTGGTCCTCTGCATAGTTATCGTAATCTCTTCTTCCTCTATGGCCACTTTGATAATTGTTGTTGTTGTTGTAATTGTTGTTGTAGTAGTTGTTGTTGTTGTTGCCTCCATTGTATCTACCTCTATTTGATCCATAGCCACCTCTATTGAATCCTCTTCCTCTTGAGTTCCTCGGGTTCCTGAAACATTCTTCAGTAGTATGGTTAGATAAGCCACATATGTTGCAACGTTGAGATGATTGGAATCTCCCCCTGGCTTGCTTTCCACCTCTGCCTCTTCCTCTAGCTCTTCCTCTACCTGCAAAGTTTGCTTGGAAAGAGCTACCTTCATCTTCATTCTTCCTATTCTTTGACTTGTCCTTGACCTTAGCTTTATCAGAATATAAGGCAAAAATTTGATTACCTCTTGAGAACTCACCACTTTTGCTAATCTTTGCTTCATGAGTGAAGAGTTGGCCCATGAGTGTGTTGAGGTCGGGTACATGCATATCCATGTATAAATCCATGGCTGTTGTGAATGACTCCCACTTGTCGTCTGCTTTGATTCCATTTATGATTTGTCTAATGATTTGCTCCTCTTCAATTACCTCTCCAATGCTTCCAAGCTGGTCATAAATCTCCTTCATCTTTGTGACATAATCAGTCACATTTTGCTTCGGGCTTTTCTTCATTGTTGTGAACTCCATCCACAATTGGTTCTTCCTCGCTCGAGTGTTGGAAGAGAAGAAAGAAGCAAGTGCATTCCAAGTCTCTCTTGATGTCTTGCATCCCTTGACATGAGGTAAAAGAAAATAAGAGATTGAGTTTAGAATATAGGACCTTGCGAGTGCATCCTTCGAACACCAATTTGAAAGTCCTTCCACTTCTTCATGTGATGGTTGCCCTTTGTTCCTCATGGTTGGCATTGCTTCATCTCCCGATATGAATACATATAGATTCCTCCCTTGAAGCTAAGCCTCCATCCTTAGAGACCATGCCGGGTAGTTGTTTTGATCCAATTTGTCAATTGTTGATGGAAATCCATCTCCCATGTTGCTTGACTATGCTCTGATACCACTGTGAAGAGAGATGGTGGATGCAATCCAAAGATGACTAGGTGCCACTACAACCAGCTTCACACCAGCCAACTGAGACTTCAAAGTTGATTAGTAGAACCTTTGAGCTTCCTAAATCCACCACAATATCAGCCAAGTAATTTGGAACATGTATCCCAAAAGTTTACGTCAAGACAGACAAGTTGCAAGATGACTAGCTCCCAAAAACTTGCTATTTTTGGACATACACCTGCTGGAAAAATGAACAGTGCTCTCAACCTGGTAGGAATTAGAAAAATTCCTTTTGGGCATAGCAAATAGACTTAGCAAGCTTCCCAGTCCAAGTTAAAACACTTCAAATGATAGACTGAGCACTGAGAACAAGATTTATCAATTTCTGGAACATGCCCACAATTCTTGGGGCTCTGTAGAGATAGACTAGTGAGTATTAAAATATAGATATCTCCAAAACTAGTATTGCAATGGCCATGAAAATTTATAGGTAAAAAGTAGACAGTAAGAGCTATCCAATGCACATTAAATCACTGAAAAAGGTTCAGTAAAACTCGAGATATGACCTTCTAAAAGTACTGCTCTGAGTGAGTATGGCAGAGAACAAAACAGAGAAGTAGATGATCATAAATGTATAGATTCACATATGATTACAACCACATTGGCAATGAATCTTTGCACAATGGGAGTAGAATGATAGAGCTATGGAGTAAGCTCTTCAATCTCTACAAAATCACATGAAGTGGTCACGTACAAGGCTTGCTAATCACCTCTTCCTTCTTGCTCTTTTTATAGCTATTCTTGGAGGGAGTTTTGAATTCGAATTCGAATGGCTCCACCTAAAAGTGATCCCCAAAGTTAGGAGATATTCCCTCAGCTCAAAAAGTCATGGTTTTTGGTAGTTAGAGCCACGAAATTTCTTTTACATCATGCATGAGGTAAGCCATCCTTTTCCTTTTTCTTTTTTCACTTACAAGAGATAAAAATGAACTCTTATACAAGAGGTTTTCACATGACTACTCATGTGACTTACAAATGAGGATGATATCAAATATATCAAGCATGTAGGCTTGGGTAAAATGCACCAACAATGTTGAAAAAAAAAATTAAAACGTTGGAGGCTCTTCGATCGGCATTTTCATGCATCTGATCGAAGAGCTCTCCAACGTTCGCAATTGCGTTGCGCTTACGAGCTGAAGCAAGTATATGTAGAATTGTTGTTTTGCCTAAGCTCTCTCTTATTATATCCCTTTGTCTCTGTTTCTCTCTTTCTACATCTTTCCCTCTTTGAATTCTCTCTCTCTCTCTGTCTCTCTCTTCTTTCTATCTTTATTGCAGGTTATTCAAGAAGCTAACCAAGCAAAAAGTATGGCTAACTATTGTAAGTACAATTTCTATTCTTTGTATATCATTTGAATTGTGTTATTTTCATGAGATAGCATACTCACACTTATTGATATGCACTTCTACACTTATACATGATGAAGATGCACTTTCACACATATACACATATACACATGCATATGCACAAACATTTTTACAACCACATAAAAATAATTACATGCATGCATTATTGCATATATATATATATATATATATATATATATATATAGACACACACATACACACATTAACATATACGCAAATACATGTATATGCACATCCACATGCATGCACATTCACATGCATGCACATGGATGCAAATGGAAATGCATCCACATACACATGCATTTTTCATACATATACACATGCATATACATACATTATACACATATATACACATATATATGCACATACGTACACACACATATACACATGCACACACACATGCACATACCTACATATACACATATACATGCACATACACACATATACACATAGAGTTACACTGTTAAGTGTCTAAACCCAAGGAAAAGATGATTGTGGAAGCCTTTATTTTGCGCAAATCCCTCGGAATCGGTCCAATTGGATCACCTGGAGCCCGTAATTATCCCTCGAGGAATGCTTCCTTTGTATATGTACTAGTTCATATGCTTCCCGGCAGACGCACCAAAATGTTTACCCTCTTAGTCCAAAGGAAAGTGTCTATACACAATGATGTTTTACCCAACTCTGCTGATACTAGGTCAAGCTTGGTTTCCCCTAAGTCCACAATTTCACCCCAAAGTTTTGATGGGGGAGGCGAGAAAACGCATACGCAATTGGATATCCACCTCCAGTGGTCACTTCCTGTAACCTCCCTTTCTTCACTCAACCCCCTCCTTTCACTTCGGGTTTACGAGGTATGTCGTGGGGTTCATGGAAGGGAGGGTCTAACCTATGCGACAAATTGGTCTTGGAAAATCCAACCTTACTTGTACGAAGTGAAGGAAGAAAAACCAGATGCTTTATTACTTAGCTTCAAATTGTTAATATCATTTGGTCATTGTGATCCCCTTGGATGTGATATAGAAAATTTCAAGTCAAGTTGTGAAGTCATATAAACTTGTTGAATATTCTTCCATCGTAGTGAAGTTCAAGTAACTTCTAAAATGAGAATGCTTGTTTTCATTGATCATCAAGCATGTTGTATTTTAGTGCAGTCATTGGATCTCGTGTTTATGCTCACTTGCAATTATGCATTGTTGACTGCTACGCTAAGACGTCCTCAGGCACACTTTCATGAACCTCACACGAAATAATATTCATTTAATACATGAAGTTTTACTTAGACGAACTCAGCATGTTCTTTATCTGTCCACGTATTTGAGTTATTATTTGAGTTATATAAATGAAACCATTCTTATTATTTGAGTTATTCAACAAGTCAGCTCACGTATACCTCTCCTTTGTTTTAGCATATTAAGCAAACAAAACACAAGACATAATTCCAAATCAGCATAGCGTATAACATACATAGCAGTAATGTTTTCGTTTGAGGTTTGTTATGCCATATGTCTATCTGAAAACAACTTCACTAGGAGATAACATAAAGGGGTTGTTAATGACGACATACTAGAGAACATGCAACTTTGATTACACTGTGCGAGGATGTCATCAAATACACTATAAAAAGCCTCGCATGAAAGGATAGTGATTTGAGACAAGAGGCTCTCTGACTTTATAAGCGCAACAGTATAGTCCACACCGAGATCCACTTATAGTCAATGGAGAGAGATTGCTATTTCAAGCTACTCACAAACTCACCAGTTTAAGCAAACATCAACTCTTATAGTTTGTAACCTAACATCAGAATGGATTAATCCACCAATTCTTTTTATACATACATTAGCAAAAAATAAAAACGACGGGAGCAAACCACCTTACTTTTCAAAGTCACGAACATTTGAACATGAAAGTCTAACATGTATTAATTATTCTTATGCCCATTTAAAAGCAGTTTATATGATCATATCAAGCCTGTGAAATAGATGGGATAAGAGCACTGTGAGCACTGTTGCAAATTCAATCAAACCCGAGAAGAGCATCTGTAAAAAGGAAACGAAATAAATTCTTATTTCATTATTGTATTTATATGCAGATGCTACTCTTCTAAATACAATATCCATGTTTCAACTATGCACACAGACATTACTTTCAATAGATTCTTCGATGCTCTATCACATTACTTTCCTTTTCCTAGTTTACTCACATTTCCTTTTTTCCAGATGAGATAGGCATTATACTTCAGATGTATGCACTCAACAAACTTAAGACTGGATATCAGCGCTGAAGTACAATTATTTAAAACATAAAGAAATCGCCAAACATTGTGGACTGTAATTATGAAACCACTTGTTGTCAATGTACTATTGAGGAGAAAGGAGTCAAGCCAGTGAGACTGAAGCATATGGTAAAGCATATATAAATTGAATCCAACGCTAGTCTTTGAAATCATTCAAGCTCTCACCTGTTTGAGATGTTCTCACTTGATTTAACAAAAATCTTCAGCCCTTGTTTATGTCCGCTGCTCTTCTTTCTATCCACCTTCCGAACCTGCATGATCACATCGAGTTCTTTTGTTATCAGCAACAATCCGTCTTCCTTTCATACTCAGAATATGCCCTCATCAAGTTCATTCAGAGGTATAAAATTGCTTAGGTAGCCTCCAAGTACATCAACTATGACGTGCGTAATGGCATGGATCCTTCTTGAAACTAAGGTAGCTTCATGCAGCGGGTATATTCGTGAAAAAAAAGGACTATTTTAGCAGCCCATGAGGAAGCTCCTATATCACAAGATTTGCTGCAAACATCTCGAGCTCCGCATCAATCTCTTCTTTGCTATTATTAAACGCTACATATGTGTGTAACTTCCCAGTTCTGGCCTTGTTCCTCCCTTCTCTTATCCGCCTTCGTGCCTGTCCAATCAAAATGTTCCTCCCCCCTCAATGCAAGCGCCCTCTCCTCTGTTCCACATCTTTCCTACACAAAAAAACAGAGAGAGGGAGAGAGAGACTCAACGCCCTTGCCAACCGCCCTCTTTACTCTCCTCCCACTCAAGCGTAGCCGAAAGCCTCCTCATGTTCCTCCGTCACCTGCACATAAACCACCAAAAAACGAGGAACCCTCCAGAAGAATCGAACCACGATGATCTTTCCCCCCCGTTATCTCACGAAAAAAGCGAAGAAGAAGAAGTCGCCCGAGAGTGAACCCCCTTTTTTGATGATATCCCCCCCCCTCCCTCCTTTCACCCGTTGCCACACATATCGAGGGAACATTAGATAAGGAGAGTAGTTGAAACATTGGAGCGACATCCCTTATCCTTTGAGCAGCTCATATAAATTTAACCTTGAAAGTGTGGGTTGTCATGGCACTAATCCTTCAAAGGAATCAAGTGAGCCTACTATGTATAGTCTTCCATATTTTCTAGACAGCAACTGGCATATCTACCCCCTTTCTCTTCATGAATCCCCAAAAGAGTGCATATCCAGTTCTTCCTCCTGCCTCCCGATCTCTCTTTTAATGATCCAAATACAGCAGCCACATCCCAAAATGGCCCGCATACTGCTCTTGATCCTTGTGTCCACATTTGAGTAGATCTTATCATCACCGGCCATCTATTCTCATTGCAAAACACCTATGTTCAAACAAATACTCTCCAAAATGGGGCATGTTAGTGCATTAAAAAATCAACCAGTTCATGAGCTAACATACTCCCCTCTTCTTATTTGCGAAGTCGTCCTCGACGAGCCAAATTGTTCCTGCGCTCAAATCATCCAACATGTGCTCATCACTCAATCAAATACAAATCTTTACCTTGCATGCCTATTCTCTTCTTCCTCAATGTAGCACCTGCAATCATACTCATACAATCATCGGTCAGTACCAAAATCCAACCATTTCACTTACCATCTTTGTCCATCTTCTCGCATCTTCACCGCCATGTCTACCTGTCTACAAACTTCATTAAAACATTAGAACCTTTCTTCATCAAATCACAATAACATTTACAACCAAAATGGAAAGAGCAAACACACATCAGGAAATCACATCATACATCGTCGTCATACATGCAAGCTCATCACAACCCATATGCATACAAGCAGAAGACATGTCCACATTCCCTCTCGTCACTCTTCTCAACTATTCGTTCAACACGTCACACATCTTTATTCCACATATCAACACACTTTCTACACACAGCTTATATATGTAAGCAAGTACCATCCTTGAATTTCATTTTTCCTACCTTCGAGGCTATACCGCCACCTCCCCCCAATTCTTCTTCCATTTCCAATCGAGTCCTCCTGTTTATTTTTCATGCCTCTTCAACCTAGGGTTTCCTATTCCCACTTGCCTTCCTGTCTATCTCTCTGTTTTTCTTGCTCGTCGACTAGATCATATGCTAGGTCACCACCATACCTCTTGAATTGATGGACACGCGGCAAAGACCACTCAAGCCTAACATGAGCTCACTCCGACAAGATCGCTCATCGTCGACATGATTCGGGATATCGCAAGTAGTTGCATAACCTAAGAACCAAAATGGGCACCTCTCAAGAATTCGAAGACGAACAAAGTAACTAGCACGCTTGGATCCCTCGAGTCCAAATCTCCCACAAACACTTTGAAACCAAAATCCTAGCCGAGCTTAAGCTTCGATTCGATATGCCTCATCAGGAGTCCACACATAACCCAAATCCCCACAACACAAACACATATACTCCCATCCGAGCATCATGCTTTCTCACCTCTCTTATGTCCCCCCTCGAGCGAGGAATTCTTCTCATTCATTTTTTCCACATTTTTTTTCTCTCTTTTTTCATCATTTTTTCATATTTACTCACACTTGCCGGCCTACGCTGAAGCTGGATGCGACTCGTGGACTCGACCACCCGATCGAGTTTGTTCCACCCATCTACCAACCCAACGCAACGCACGACACACAGACAGCTAGCCCTGTGCGAAACCGACGTCGGTTCGTGGCTTTGACCACCCGGCCAAAGTGGGTCCACCCACCTATCTGCCCACATAGGCGCATAGCCACACTCACACATACACAAACATATATTTTTTCATTTTCTTTTCATTCCCGCATCTCGAGAATTAGGAGACAAAAGAAAGGACTTTTTCTCAACCCAACCAATCACTACACACACACATATAACCCCCCATGGACATCCCGATGAGACCTATCTCCTCTCTGCTGCCACTCAAGCCAAAATCCAGCCACTAATGCCATGGTCAACCCATCCTCGCAAAACCCGCACATACTAACCACTTGTCGACCTGAAACCTCAAAAAGTGTCACTTTAGTTCCTAAGTGTACAACACACTTGGTCCATCCGTCCTCACATCTCTGACTCGCAATCCGCAAAGCAAACCCTAATCAGACTCAAGCCGTCCTAACCCACATCCATCATATCATCTTTTTCTTTTTCATCTCCATCCTCTGCCTCGCAGAGATTCCACATGATTCGACAGCTTGCTGATATTGTCCTCTAGCCAGGCGATACGGTCTGGAAGGCCACCATTGATTACTACACTCCTCAATGTCTCAAGCTCCACTGCTAAGTCCCTCATCCCTTCTTCTTTTCGCTCATCACTGCCTTGGAGTCGAAGAATCTCATCATCCACTTGATGGAACCGAACCCACATTTTCTTCTTCTCCTCTTCTAAATGGCTCATCTTTCTTTCTATTTCGAAAGGAACCTCCTCGCTCCTCCCAACTTGGCCAGACAACTTTTCCACCTCTTCTCGAATCGACCTCTCCTCCCAGATTCTACTCATATTTTCTACTTCCAGATCATCCACTTTTTTCGACAACTCCTTCGCCTTTTCTAACTCCACGCCTATCGCCTCTAACTGGTCCAACATCACTTTTAGCTCTTCCTCTATTCTACCTACTTTCGGATCTTCTACTCGTTCTCGGGTCTCATCGTCTTTCTGATTCATCCACCTACCGAGCTTGCTACTCAGCCTTGCATTCTCTTTCTCTACCCGTCTCATTTTCTCATCACTCTCCGCTTGGGCACTTTTCATTTTTTCTAACTCTAGGTGGAACTCGTCACATGCCTTACCCGCTTGATCACTGTATCGACGGATTATGCTTTGTACCTTCTCGATTTCATGCTCCATTCCTTCGACTCTCCTCATCAGGTCATCCTCGTCTCTTGAGAGCTCTCCTTCGATCGCAACTCCAAAGCAGTCGGCTACCATCAAGCCGGATCTCAAGTCCAGACCACGTTTTCACTCTCGGGCTTCACAAGGTTCTGCCTCCAGCTTTTGTTTACTCTTTTCCTTTCCTTGTTTTCATTTTTCAACACGCGTACTTGCTTTTCCCAAGTTTCTAGGACCTCGGCCATTTTCTCTTGATTTTCCTCTAATTTTTCTATTTTGATCCTCTCGTTATCTCGCTCCACCTGCAACCAATTGACTTGACATTCCAAGCTCTTCACAAGTTCTATCAAGTCTCGATCATGAGATCGAGTGTCCTTGCTTTCACTTGCTCTCGCAGTCTCCGTTGACGAAGTAACTCCACCTTTGTCAACTTCCACATACAAAGAGGATAAGCACCTATCTGGTTCATTTGTTGCGACCTTTAGGTCAATCACCTCTTTTGAGCCACACACGTGCTCGCATAGTCTCTTTTTCCCACAGTCTGCACATGTGGGGACAAAATCCAACGGGGTGCATACACGAGGGCAATATTTGGCTATATGCCCAATCTGCTCGCAACACCAGCATCTCACATAATTTGATATCGGGCCAAATCGCCACCCTCGGTTCACATGATGTCTCATGGTCGGACGAGAATCTATCCATCTATTTTGTCCAAACTTCCCTTGCCTTATATTCGCTTTCTCAAAACTAGAGGCTTGTCTTTGTTGGGCCATTTTTCTAATGAAGATCAAAGCAGATTTGGGATTGACTTGGCTGTGCCACACGATTGGGGCACCAAGCGAACTCGTAGCACTCTCTCTGAGATGTGCTAAGCCAATTCCCGGCAGACGCACCAAATGTTAAGTGTCTAAACCCAAGGAAAAGATGATTGTGGAAGCCTTTATTTTGCGCAAATCCCTCGGAATCGGTCCAATTGGATCACCTGGAGCCCGTAATTATCCCTCTAGGAATCCTTCCTTTGTATATGTACTAGTTCATATGCTTCCCGGCAGATGCACCAAAATGTTTACCCTCTTAGTCCAAGGGAAAGTGTCTATACACAATGATGTTTTACCCAACTCTGCTGATACTAGGTCAAGCTTGGTTTCCCCTAAGTCCACAATTTCACCCCAAAGTTTTGATGGGGGAGGCGAGAAAACGCATACGCAATTGGATATCCACCTCCAGTGGTCACTTCCTGTAACCTCCCTTTCTTCACTCAACCCCCTCCTTTCACGTCGGGTTTACCAGGTATGTCGTGGGGTTCATGGAAGGGAGGGTCTAACCTATGCGACAAATTGGTCTTGGAAAATCCAACCTTACTTGTACGAAGTGAAGGAAGAAAAACCAGATGCTTTTTTACTTAGCTTCAAATTGTTAATATCATTTGGTCATTGTGATCCCCTTGGATGTGATATAGAAAATTTCAAGTCAAGTTGTGAAGTCTTATAAACTTGTTGAATATTCTTCCATCGTAGTGAAGTTCAAGTAACTTCTAAAATGAGAATGCTTGTTTTCATTGATCATCAAGCATGTTGTATTTTAGTGCAATCATTGGATCTCGTGTTTATGCTCACTTGCAATTATGCATTGTTGACTGCTACGCTAAGACGTCCTCAGGCACACTTTCATGAACCTCACACGAAATAATATTCATTTAATACATGAAGTTTTACTTAGAGGAACTCAGCATGTTCTTTATCTATCCACACTATATAAATGAAACCATTCTTATTATTTGAGTTATTCAACAAGTCAGCTCACGTATACCTCTCCTTTGTTTTAGCATATTAAGCAAACAAAACACAAGACATAATTCCAAATCAGCATAGCGTATAACATACATAGCAGTAATGTTTTCGTTTGAGGTTTGTTATGCCATATGTCTATCCGAAAACAACTTCACTAGGAGATAACATAAAGGGGTTGTTAATGACGACATACTAAAGAACATGCAACTTTGATTACACTGTGCGAGGATGTCATCAAATACACTATAAAAAGCCTCGCATGAAAGGATAGTGATTTGAGACAAGAGGCTCTCTGACTTTATAAGCGCAACAGTATAGTCCACACCGAGATCCACTTATAGTCAATGGAGAGAGATTGCTATTTCAAGCTACTCACAAACTCACCAGTTTAAGCAAACATCAACTCTTATAGTTTGTAACCTAACATCAGAATGGATTAATCCACCAATTCTTTTTATACATACATTAGCAAAAAATAAAAACGACGGGAGCAAACCACCTTACTTTTCAAAGTCACGAACATTTGAACATGAAAGTCTAACATGTATTAATTATTCTTATGCCCATTTAAAAGCAGTTTATATGATCATATCAAGCCTGTGAAATAGATGGGATAAGAGCACTGTGAGCACTGTTGCAAATTCAATCAAACCCGAGAAGAGCATCTGTAAAAAGGAAACGAAATAAATTCTTATTTCATTATTGTATTTATATGCAGATGCTACTCTTCTAAATACAATATCCATGTTTCAACTATGCACACAAACATTACTTTCAATAGATTCTTCGATGCTCTATCACATTACTTTCCTTTTCCTAGTTTACTCACATTTCCTTTTTTCCAGATGAGATAGGCATTATACTTCAAATGTATGCACTCAACAAACTTAAGACTCGATATCAGCGCTGAAGTACAATTATTTAAAACATAAAGAAATCGCCAAACATCGTGGACTGTAATTATGAAACCACTTGTTGTCAATGTACTATTGAGGAGAAAGGAGTCAAGCCAGTGAGACTGAAGCATATGGTAAAGCATATATAAATTGAATCCAACGCTAGTCTTTGAAATCATTCGAGCTCTCACCTGTTTGAGATGTTCTCACTTGATTTAACAAAAATCTTCAGCCCTTGTTTATGTCCGCTGCTCTTCTTTCTATCCACCTTCCGAACCTGCATGATCACATCGAGTTCTTTTGTTATCAGCAACAATCCGTCTTCCTTTCATACTCAGAATATGCCCTCGTCAAGTTCATTCAGAGGTATAAAATTGCTTAGGTAGCCTCCAAGTACATCAACTATGACGTGCGTAATGGCATGGATCCTTCTTGAAACTAAGGTAGCTTCATGCAGCGGGTATATTCGTGAAAAAAAAGGACTATTTTAGCAGCCCATGAGGCAGCTCCTATATCACAAGATCTGCTGCAAACATCTCGAGCTCCGCATCAATCTCTTCTTTGCTATTATTAAACGCTACATATGTGTGTAACTTCCCAGTTCTGGCCTTGTTCCTCCGTTCTCTTATCCGCCTTCGTGCCTGTCCAATCAAATGTTCCTCCCCCCTCAATGCAAGCGCCCTCTCCTCTGTTCCACATCTTTCCTACACAAAAAAACAGAGAGAGGGAGAGAGAGACTCAACGCCCTTGCCAACCGCCCTATTTACTCTCCTCCCACTCAAGCGTAGCCGAAAGCCTCCTCATGTTCCTTCGTCACCTGCACATAAACCACCAAAAAACGAGGAACCCTCCAGAAGAATCGAACCACGATGATCTTTCCCCCCCGTTATCTCACGAAAAAAGCGAAGAAGAAGAAGGCGCTCGAGAGTGAACCCCCTTTTTTGATGATATCCCCCCCCTCCCTCCTTTCACCCGTTGCCACACATATCGAGGGAACATTAGATAAGGAAAGTAGTTGAAACATTGGAGCGACATCCCTTATCCTTTGAGCAGCTCATATAAATTTAACCTTGAAAGTGTGGGTTGTCATGGCACTAATCCTTCAAAGGAATCAAGTGAGCCTACTATGTATAGTCTTCCATATTTTCTAGATAGCAACTGGCATATCTGCCCCCTTTCTCTTCATGAATCCCCAAAAGAGTGCATATCCAGTTCTTCCTCCTGCCTCCCGATCTCTCTTTTAATGATCCAAATACAGCAGCCACATCCCAAAATGGCCCGCATACTGCTCTTGATCCTTGTGTCCACATTTGAGTAGATCTTATAATCACCGGCCATCTATTCTCATTGCAAAACACCTATGTTCAAACAAATACTCTCCAAAATGGGGCATGTTAGTGCATTAAAAAATCAACCAGTTCATGAGCTAACATACACATACATATACATGCACATACACATACACACACATACACATACACACACATACACATGCACATGCACATACTCATACATATACACACACATACACATGCACATGCACATACTCATACACACATATACACTTACACATGCACATATATACACACATATACACATGCACATACATACATATGCACACACATACACATGCACATGCACATACTCATACACACATATACACATGCACATACATATACACACACATACACATGCACATACATATACACACACATACACACATATACATACATACATACACATGCACATACATATACACATAGATATACATGCACATACATATACACACACATACACATGCACATGCACATACTCATACACACATATACACTTACACATGCACATGCACATACATACATATACACACACATACACATGCACATACATACATATGCACACACATACATATACACTTAGGTACACACATATGAATGAATTATATAATTAAAGTATTAAAACACATATACACATGCACACACACATGCACATACCTACATATACACATATACATGCACATACACACATATACACATATAGTTACACATATACATGCACATACATATACACACACATACACATGCACATGCACATACTCATACACACATATACACTTACACATGCACATGCACATACATACATATACACACACGTACACATGCACATACATACATATACACACACATACCTATACACTTAGGTACACACATATGAATGAATTATATAATTAAAGTATCAAAACACATATACACATGCACATACCTATATATACACATATACATGCACATATATACACACATACACACATAGAGTTACACATATACATGCACATACATATACACACACATACACATGCACATTCACATACTCATACACACATATACACTTACACATCCACATGCACATACATATACACACACATACACATGCACATACATACATTTTCACACACATACATATACACTTAGGTACACACATATGAATGAATTATATTATTAAATTATTAAAACACATATACACATGCACACACACATGCACATACCTACGTATACACATATACATGCACATACACACATATACACATAGAGTTACACATATACATGCACATACATATACACACACATACACATGCACATGCACATACTCATACACACATATACACTTACACATGCACATGCACATACATACATACATATACACACACATGCACATGCACATACATACATATACACACACATACATATACACTTAGGTACACACATATGAATGAATTATATAATTAAAGTATTAAAACACATGCTTAATATAAACAATAATAACAATCAATAGAACAAAACTCTTCATTACTTAATACCATACACACAATTCAAAACATAATTGAAATGAAAAATATATAGATAATATATATATATATCAATGTAAATACATATAATCCAATGTCATAATCAACTAAAATCCTAATCATCATCATCATGATCATCATCCTCATCCTCATCGTCATGATCACCCTGTGATGATCGAGATCGTCCCTCCTGTGTCTGTCTCTCCACCTCATCCATATCTATCTCTCCATAATACTCCTGTATTACATATAACAAACATCAATAAATAAAACAATTAAACCATTCATAAAAATAAAATAATTATATAAAATTTCATAATACTCACAAAGGCCTCAGGATGATCTCGCATATACTCGCTCAAACGCCCATATCCAAAATGTGTAGCATACTCGATCTCATGTTTCCTAGGATATCGGCCATAACCCTTCCGCTGCATTGAAACAAATAAAAAAGATTAGTTGCTTGCATTTTAACTAAAATAAAAAATATACTCACAATAACACATATACTTAATAAATGTAGCTACAAAACCATTATGGCCCATTTGGCGTAGGTGCGATGTGTGGCCCGAATCCACTCTCTTCTTTGCAGTAGCCTATTTATTTCAGAAAAAAATACATAAATTAAATGTAAAAAATTACTAAAATATATAAAAATTATAAATATAAACTATTAATTTGTGTACCTTCTGTTGAGGAAATGACTCCTGAAGACATAGTTGTCTACGAAAAAACTGCCACATCTCAG
Source organism: Ceratopteris richardii (assembly GCA_020310875.1). Taxonomy (NCBI): domain Eukaryota; kingdom Viridiplantae; phylum Streptophyta; class Polypodiopsida; order Polypodiales; family Pteridaceae; genus Ceratopteris; species Ceratopteris richardii. The sequence continues at coordinate 184,029,530 of CM035417.1, read as the reverse complement.
GTGGTATGTTAGGTCGCCTCTTATTTTTCCCACCATACAATATCTCTTGTTAATTTAATCTCAAACAGAAAAAAAAATCAAAATACATACACATATATACACACAAATACACATAAACATACCCACATACACATATACATGCAAACATATACACATACATATATGTATACATATACACATATACATACATATAACATAAACACACATATACATATCCACATATATACGTACACACACATGCATGCATATACACTCATTCATACAAAATACATGCATTTATCCCACAATAATGTGTAGTTGTGTATATGTGAATATGTGTGTATGTGTAAATGTGTATATGTTAATATGTGTCTATGTGTAAATATGTATATGTGAATTTTTTGTGTATGTAGATAATCAGATTATTAATATCAAATACCATTATTTGTAGATTCTGATCAATCAGATGGAACTCCACCACCGTCTCCTCATCCTGCAATGACTATATAATGTAAGTATATCAAACATCTAATTTTAAATATATTTGATGGATACATAACTTTTCTTTTTGTTTCTTATTATGTGCAGATTTTGATCAATCAGAGGGTACTCCACCACCTCCTACCCATGCAATGATTTCACATGTGTCCTCCGATAGGAATTATGATGAATTTTACTATCAAGAGCATATTATATGTTGGTGTAACTCTTGTTATGGCACGTATCGAAGACCACGATTGGAATGTATTGAACATGAGGCAAAGTATGGTAGTTTTGAGCGTGCACCATCACCTGGTCAACATGATAATGCTTGGGTATGTATTTTATATATATATTAATGTCATTATACAAAATCAAATTACTGTTGATATACAGAAATACTTGGTCGATGATGATGATTATGATGATAATTTTTCTCATAATGTTAATATACCTCGTACGCATCATGGACTTGTTGAAATCCTCTACCCCCTGGTTTAGAGACTAAAATGATTGGAGATTATCCATTGCGAGCTCGTGATCGTTCTTTAGTACAAACATATGATAGAAGAAGATATGGATGATGGAATAGAGGACTACTTCCTTTAGATGGAGAGGTTTTCAACTTTTGGGGTAATCGCTATATGATTGCTCCATCCACTATTACTAATGCTGGTCGTGGTCTCTTTATTGTAGAGGATTTGTATGTGCCTCCAAACTCTGAAGTCACTCTTATGTCATTTTGTGGTCCTATATATGGATGGGGAGATTGGCATCGACTTTCACGTTATGTTCAAAGCATGAGTACTTATGGAATATGCTTGAACGCATCATCCCTTACTAGTAGAAGGATTTTACATGCAGAAGATGAAAGAGTATATATTGATGGAAGTCCTTACACACATGGAAATATAGCAGGTTTAATAAATAGTAGTCGAGGGTTACATAATAGTTCAAGGACTAATTGCACATTTGAGGAGCGTGAAAATAGTTATGAATCACCATACATCAGTAGAGATGTATCAAGATACATAGTTGTCAATGCTATTACTACATTACATGCCGGTAATGAACTATTAGTGAATTATGGATGGCGTAGACCTCCAAGAGCACCTTTTAGCTAGAGAGAATAGAAATTTTCTATCCATATTTAATAACTTATATACTTAATTTTATATTTAAAATCTACTTTTTATTCATTTATGGAATACCAATTAATTTTATTTATATGTGTAGATTCCAACGTATGATGTTGATAATATTCCTCCACAGCATTCACAATTGCCAGTAAGACCTCATTTATCAGAAGCTTCTATGAGGAGGCTATGCAAAAGTAATCTTGTGGAATATGCAAGGTTGAAAGATCTATATTCAAAAGACGATAAAGTACAAGATTTGTGTGACAATGATGATGATGATGGCATGGCAGATTTTATTGAGGATTGGTATCAAAATGACAGTGAGAGCATTGATATTTCTAAAAATGAGAAATATCTTCGAGAGGAATTTCTAAAGCATGTATATGAAAGAAGTCGTTTGACATGACTAAGTGCGAGCTTACTTATTCTCAATCTTCAAAATCGTTTTGGATGGAGTAATGTATCTGTTTCGACACTATTAATGTATAATTTTCAATTTTCTATCTATTTATATATAGATGCATAAATATATATATATATATATATAAATACATGCATATATAAACATACACATAATATACATGAATGCATACACACATATAAACACACACACATATAAACACACACACATATAAACACACACACATATACACACATTTTGAAGGATGGAAAAATAATTTTAAAGGATGGGCGAACAACAAGTGTCCATTCAATGCAGGTTTTTATTCTTACTTTAGATAAGGTAAGAACAAGAACTTGAATTGAATGGACACTTTTTGTCCACGCATCTTTTAAAACTATTAATGCATCTTTCAAAATATTCGCTGAAAATTTGATTGTTTGGATGGCAAGATATGATTGTTTGTTTTGGAGGATATGAAGTATGTATCTTCATTGAATGATTTAACGATTCTATCATATGTTGAGTTTGAAAGTGTGAGAAGCAGATTTATAATTGCTATTCAAAGAATTTGGCACGGTTTATAGGCCATACAATGGTGACCTGGATGAAACGCATGCACAGAGGTTACTCAAGATAGAGCAACCTGATTATAATGGACTAGTGCCAGTAGGATTCCTGGGGTATGCAGCATGTCAATGATGAGCATCTGAACTTTAGGATACAAAGTGGAAATCATGGTGGCTTGAGAGGATTACTTTTATACAGCTTGTTCAAAGAACTTCAGTGTCATAAACCTGAAGTTCTTTGAACAAGCTGTATAAAAGTGATCCTCTCAAGCCACCATGATTTCCACTTTGTATCCTAAAGTTCAGATGCTCATCATTGACATGCAAGAGGTTTATTGCATACCCCAGGAATCCTGCTAGCACTAGTCCATTATAATCAGGTTGCTCTATCTTGAGTAACCTCTGTGCATGTGATTCATCCAGGTCACCATCGTATGGCCTATAAATAGTACCAAATTCTTTGAATATCAATTATAAACCCGCTTCTCACACTTTCAAACTGAACATATGATAGAATCAACAAATCATTCAATGAAGGTACATACTTCATATCCTCCAAAACAAACAATCGTATCCTGCCATCCAAAACAATCAAATTTTTTGGGAATATTTTCAAAGATGCACATAAGCATACACATATATACAATTATATGCATATATATATATGTATATTTATTTATTTAGTTTTTTTAGTATATCTTTTTTTTATGAACTTACAGGTTATTATCTGAAAAGTTTTTACCAAGTCAGAATATTCTTCCTACCTCACATGATGAAATGAAGAAGATAATCAACAATCTTGGTATAGATTATCAATGTATACATGCATGTCCTAACGATTGTATTTTATATAGAGGTGAATATGCAGACTCTTTGACATGTCCCAAATGTCAATCTCCTTGATATAAGGGCAAAAAAGGTAAAATCCCAAAAAAGGTATTGAGACATTTTCCATTGGCTCCACGGATTAGACATATGTTTCAAAGCCCCGAATTATCAAAGCTTTTGACTTGGGGACATGATCACAAAAGTACTGATGGAATAATTAGAATTGCTCATGATAGTGTTGCTTTTCAAGATATTGATTCTACATGGCTTGAATTTGCACAAAATCCACAGAATCTAAAGTTAGGAATTACATTAGATGGGGTTAATCCATTCTCCATGAAATTCAGTAAATGGTCAACATGGCCAGTGGTAGTCATAAACTACAATCTTCCGCCATATCTTAGCATTAAAAAGGAACATTTAATGCTTTCACTTTTAATCCCAGGCAAAAGACAAGTTAAAGATATGAATATATATCTTGCTGCTCTCATTGATGATCTCCAAGAGTTATGGAGAGGTATTAATGTCATTGATGTATCGAAAAGCATCAATGAAAGACATATTATGGTTCGTGGTATTGTGGCTTGGACTATTCACGATTTTCCAACATATGGTGTTTGTTCAAGTATTGATGTAAATTTTTTTATTCAATATGCATGTAAATAATAATTTAATCTAATTATATTTTTATTATTTTCATGATGCAGGAATGTCTACTAAGGGTTATAAAGCTTGTCCATATTGTGGTGATTGGTTGAGATCAATCTATAGTAAGAATCTCAACAAAAATATTTATCTTTGATATCGATGATTCTTGCCTGATGATCATCCATTAAGATCTAAAAGAGAAGCAATACATTTTAATGGAAAGCTTGAAACAGGTCAGTGTCCAAAACCTATGACGCCTATGGATTGGTATAAAAAATAGACAGATGGACCTCTGATAGATCCAGAATAAAAAATCTTCAGTGATGATTCAGATAATGAGTATGTGAAGAGAGGTAAAGGAAAATTGGCACTCGCAGAGAACATATCAATATGGTATTCTTTGGAGTATTGAAAAGAGTTAAAAGTATGTCATCTTCTTGATCCTATGCATATATTAAAAAATATTGGTTATTCACTATGGCAGCATCTTCTTGGACTAAAAGATACCATATCATCAAGGAATGATTTGAAAGATAAAAATTCCAAACCAAAGTTATGGCCAGTTTTTGATAGACATCGACAAGAAACGACTTATGCACCTGCTCCTTGGGTACTTACAACAAAAGAGATACATACTATCAACAATAGAATTCAATTGATTAAGACTCCTACAAGATATGGAGCATCTTTTCAAAACATGTTTACTATGGATGATAAGAGCTTATCTGGGTTAAAGACCCATGACTGGCATAACTTTTTGAAACATATTTTACCTTTGGTTATCGATGGATGTACAACGAAAGGAGTACAAGATGTGATCTATCGTCTTGGATCACTTATAAAGTAATTATGATACCTTTATATTTAATATGTATGAATATTGGATATCTTTTATTTTTTAATTAACTTCTTTATAATTGTTTTTATGATATGTATAGGTCGATTACATCCAAAGAGATTGACAAAAATGCGATCCCACAAAAAAAAACATGAATGCAAAGAGCTACTATGTTTGATGGAGAAAGAACTTTCTACTTTATTTTTTGATATTCAGGTTCATTTATTAGTCCATCTTGTAGATGAAATAGAGATTGCAGGTGTTTTCAATACTCGATGGATGTTTTGGGTCGAGCGATTTATGGGAATATTAAAAGGTTATGTGCAACAAAGAGCGAAACGAGAAGTATCCATGGCAAAGGGTTGGATGCTTGAAGAGTGCATGTATTACGTTAATCAGTACCTTGAAAGAGTTCATGAAGAAGCTCCACATGCATGGACCAACAAGTCTTCTTCAAAAATAACAGATGAGGTATTATCAGGTAAGGGAGTTCCATTCTTATTTACATTTCAAGAAAAAAATGATGTTTCTACTTTTGTAGCATATAATAGCAAATGCATGCAAGCATTCCTTAGCGAGTACGAGCAACTTCAAAATCTTTGAAGTAAAAGGCGAAAAAACAAAAGATATAGACGTAATCTCGATAATAATGAGATTACAGATATATCTTCTTTCACGGATTGGCTATATAGTCGTTTGCAACGTGCCAATGCAAATAATGAAGAAATCTCAGATGAGCAAAGAGAGTTAATGATAAGTTGTGAACAAAAGGTAATTTTAATAAAATAATATTTTATTTTTTTCATATATGTATATTAGTTTCTATTTACTAATTGAATTTATTTTGCAGGCTCGAATGTTCACTAATATGTGGGCTTTTGGACAACATATTAGAATCAAAGACATTGATTCTTTACGTAAAACACAAGATTCTAGTATTGTTGCTTCTTTCAAGCAACTATCACGTGCTAGCTCAAAAGACACGAACCTTATAGATAGCGAACTTGGTTACGTAGGAACTATTGTTGGTATCAACGAAATTTCATTTCGTACATTCAAACAGGTAGGAAAAAGTTTATATTTTTTATGATAGGGTTAGTTATTTTTTTAAGCACCTAACAATGGGTTTTTGTTGTTATATATTTTGATAGGTCATTTTGAAGGTTGACTATTTCGAGCCGAGTATAAAGGTAGTAATTCCACATTGAGAAAGGAATTATCTGGGTTTTGGGCAATTGATTCTTCCAAGGTAATGTGATCTACTAAAGAACCATATATTCTTCCTAGGCATATTGAACAAACATTTTTTTATAAAAACCCAGATGCTCATCCTTGGTGGCAAGTCATTCATGTGCAACCTAGAGGTAGGTCATTGTTTGAACAGTTTATTGTTAGAGAGATCGAAGAAAGTCCTCTTGATGATTCAACATCAGATATTGATACATCAACATCTGAAAGAGAAATTAGAATCATTATACGTGATAATGATACTAATCTTTTTTATGAAGAGGATAATTCTCTACATGCTAATTCTACTAATGAGGAAGAGGAATTACCAGAAATAGATATTAATCCATCAATAGATGATGTGATTCATGAGAACATAGATTTAACAATAGAAGAAATAAATGAAATCAATAGGATAATGAATATGAGACTATATTGATGTCTTACCAAAATGATGGCAATAATGAAAACATATGAGCAGATTAGATAGTAAATTCTACTCTAGTTATCGATCAATAACTTGAAGCTTCTTAATGGATATCAGATATTATATTTTTTTATGAGCTTGAATAATGATGAATCCTACTAGAGAGATGAAATCATGTTCTTTTAAGTTAGAACATGAAGCTCGGGGTTATGCCTGATTATTTTATATATAGCTTTATCTTCGAGGAGCAAATTTTTATCATGTATGTATGCATATGTGTGTGTATTCATGTGTATTATATGTATACATATGTTAGTATGCATATATATGTATTTCATGTATATGTATGTGTTTGCATGTGTGTGATATATGTATACATGTGTTAGTATGCATATGTGTATATATGCATATGCATTTATGTAAAATATTCATGTATTCATGTAATATATGCAAGTGTTTATAATTGTATACATGTATATATGTATATGTGTCTATGTGTAAATATGTACATGTAAATATGTATGCATGTATATATATGTTTATGTGTGCATGTAGGCATGTATATGTGATGTGTACATGTATATATGTATATATGTCTATGTGTAAATGTGTACATGTAAATATGTATGCATGTATATATATATATTTATGTGTGCATTTAGGCATGTATGTGTGATGCATAATATATCTACTCCATTTTATATTTATGTATGTGTATCTACATGATGTGTATATATCTTTATATATATTATGATCCTCGTTGATTCGAGTAGCTATATATAGAGGCATAAGGTTGGGAGGAGAGACATCTCTCTAGTAGGACGTCAGAGGAATAGATGCAATGTGTACATATACTTCAAACATATGGCTAAAAGGTTGAATTAGAGTTTTTAAATTATGGGTTTTAAAACCCTAATATCGAAATTAGTGTTTTCAATTTAGGATTTTTGAAATATGATTTATTTATTTATTTATTTATGTGTATGCATGTGTTGTGTATGTATGTGTATCTATATGTGCATATGCATGTGTTGTGTGTGTGTGTGTGTATATATGCATGTGTATATGTATATATGCATGTAAATATGATTATATGAGTCTATGTGTGTGTACATATGATTTTGCATGTGTATGTGTATGTGAGTATGTGTACGTGTATGTGAGTATGTGTACGTGTATGTGAGTATGTGTATGTGTCTATGTGTATTCATTATAGTGTGTAACTGCATGCATGTGTATGTGTGTGTAAAAATGTGCATGTATGTGTGTGCATGTATAAATGTGCATGTATAAATGTGCATGTATGTGTATATGTGTGTAAATGTGCATGTATGATGTATATGTGTGTGTATGTGTGTATTTGTACCTCTAGTCTCACTCTTTTCCCTCTCTCTCTCTCTCATATACATACATACATACATAAACACACATACTCATATCCACATATATATACATAAAAGCAGTGCATACCGTGCATTATCGCGACAATGAGCCATAAGTGTCCGCATCTCTTTTAGACACCACTTAAGTGACCATCCTGTCCCAAACTCAGTCTCAAGTGAACTAAGTACGCATTTTTTATCCCTCTCATCATGCTCACTACAAAAAAAAAAGTAAATAAAACATAAGATATTATTTCAATTTATATTATACTTACTTCCACGGTAAGTGGACAAGGTACAGGTAAGAGTTGCATAATGCCCGCATTCTTTCTTGAACTCCAATCCATTCCCTATGTACACAATGTTCCCCTCTGGCTCTATATCGCACTCTAGTCCTAAGGTGCCTATGCATGCCCTCATAGGCAACTCTGCTCTGCTATCACGATCTGGAGGTGGTATAGGTGTCTTGAAAATAGATAGATAAAAATAAATAAAAATATGTGTTATAATATCATTAAAAAAGTTTATGGAAAAAAAACATACCTATGAGCAGATAGTTGTCTTCCTGCATGTGGAGCCGTAGAAGAGCCCTCCTCTGATCGTTGGGTAAGCATCTGGATCGTATAGTCTAGCTCATCATCAAACATCTCTGAGTAATCAGGCATGATGGCCCCTAGAGTATCAGACGGAACTCTTGCTCTCATAAGACTTTTTATGAGAGTGAGTTTTGCCTTTCTCTCTCTACTAGGATCCATAATACCTAACATATCAAACAAAATGGGTTAGAAATCAATATATATATGTGTACATATGTATGTGTGTATGCATTAAGTATGTGTATGTATGCATGTGTGTATGTATGTATGTGCATGTATGTGTGTGTATGTGTGTATGCATGTGTATGTGTGTGTATGCATCATTATGTGTGTATGTGTGTATGTGTCTATGTGTGTATGTGTGTGTATATGTGTGTGTATGTGTGTGTGTCTATGTGTATGTGTGTGCGTCTATGAGTGTGTATGTGTTTATGTGTGTGTATGTGTCTATGTGTGTGTATGTGTCTATGTGTGTACGTGTATGCATGTATGTATGCATATGTGTGTGTATGCATTATGTATGCATATGTGTATGTATGCATTATGTATGTGTATGTATGCATGTAAGTATGTATGTATACATATGCATATGCATTATGTATGCATATGTATGCATGTATGTGTATGTATGTGTATGTCTCTCTATGTGTGTGTATGCATATATGTGTGTGTATGTGTCTATGTGTGTGTGTATATGTGTCTTTATGTGTGTATGCATGTGTATGCATCATTATGAGTGTATGTTTGTGTGTGTGTATGTGTGTGTGTATGTGTATGTGTCTATGTGTATGTGTCGCTACACGTCTATGAGTGTGTATGTGTTTGTGTGTGTGTATGTGTCTATGTGTGTATGTGTATGCATGTATGTATGTATATGTGTGTATGTGTGTGTATGCATTATGTATGCATATGTGTGTGTATGCATTATGTATGTGTATGTATGTATGTGTATGTATGCATGTCCATTATGTATGCATGTAAGTATGTATGTATGGATATGCATATGCATTATGTATGCATGTATGTGTATGTGTGTGTATGTATCTCCATGCATGTGTGTATGCATATATGTGTGTGTATGTGTGTGTATGTGTGTGTATATGTGTCTGTATGTGTGTATGCATGTGTATGTGTGTGTATTCATCATTATGTGTGTATGTGTCTATGTGTGTATGTGTGTGTATATGTGTGTGTATGTGTGTGTGTCTCTATGTCTATGTGTGTGTAACTATGAGTGTGTATGTGTTTATGTGTGTGTATGTGTCTATGTGTGTGTATGTGTCTATGTGTATATGTGTATGCATGTATGTATGCATATGTATGTGTGTGTATGCATCATTATGTGTGTATGTGTCTGTGTGTATGTGTGTATATGTGTGTGTGTGTATGTGTGTGTGTATGTGTATGTGTGTGCATCTATGAGTGTGTATGTGTTTATGTGTGTGTATGTATCTATGTGTGTGTATGTGTCTATGTGTGTATGTGTATGCATGTATGTATGCATATGTGTGTGTATGCATTATGTATGCATATGTGTGTGTATGCATTATGTATGCATAAGTGTGTGTATGCATTATGTATGTGTATGTATGCATGTAAGTATGTATGTATGCATATGCATATGCATTATGTATGCATATGTATGCATGCATGTGTATGTGTGTGTATGTCTCTCTATGTGTGTGTATGCATATATGTGTGTGTATATGTGTATGTGTGTGTGTATATGTGTCTGTATGTGTGTATGCATGTGTATGTGTGTGTATGCATCATTATGTGTGTATGTGTCTATGTGTGTATGTGTGTATGTGTGTATGTGTCTATGTGTGTATGTGTGTGTATATGTGTGTGTATGTGTGTGTGTGTCTGTGTGTGTGTCTATGAGTGTGTATGTGTTTATGTGTGTGTATGTGTCTATGTGTGTGTATGTGTCTATGTGTGTATGTGTATGCATGTATGTATGCATATGTGTGTGTATGCATGTGTATGTGTGTGTATGCATCATTATGTGTGTATGTGTCTATATGTGTATGCTTGTGTGTGTGTATGTGTATGTGTCTATGTGTATGTGTCGCTATGCATCTATGAGTGTGTATGTGTTTATGCCTGTATGTGTCTATGTGTGTGTATGTGTCTATGTGTGTATGTGTATGCATGTATGTATGCATATGTGTGTATGTGTGTGTATGCATTATGTATGCATATGTGTGTATGTGTGTGTATGCATTATGTATGCATATGTGTGTGTATGCATTATGTATGTGTATGTATGCATGTGCATTATGCATGCATGTGCATTATGTATGCATGTAAGTATGTATGTATGAATATGCAATATGCATGTATGTGTATGTGTGTGTATGTCTCTCTATGTGTGGGTGTATGCATATATGTGTGTGTATGTGTGTGTATATGTGTTTGTATGTGTGTATGCATGTGTATGTGTGTGTATGCATCATTATGTGTGTATGTGTCTATGTGTGTATGTGTGTGTGTATATGTGTGTGTATATGTGTGCGTGTCTATGTGTGTGTGTCTATGTGTATGTGTGTGTATCTATGAGTGTGTATGTGTTTATGTGTGTGTATGTGTCTACGTGTGTGTATGTGTCTATGTGTGTATGTGTATGCATGTATGTATGCATATGTATGTGTATGCATGTGTATGTGTGTGTATGCATCATTATGTGTGTATGTGTCTATGTGTGTATGTGTGTGAGTCTATGTGTATGTGTCGCTACGCGTCTATGAGTGTGCATGTGTTTATGTGTGTGTATGTGTCTATGTGTGTGTATGTGTGTATGTGTGTATGTGTGTATGTGTGTATGTGTGTATGTGTGTATGTGTGTATGTGTGTATGTGTGTATGTGTGTATGTGTGTATGTGTATGCATGTATGTATGCATATGTGTGTGTATGTGTGTGTATGTATTATGTATGCATATGTGTGTGTATGCATTATGTATGTGTATGTATGCATGTGCATTATGTATGCACATAAGTATGTATGTATGCATATGCATATGCATTATGTATGCATGTATGTGTATGTGTGTGTATGTATGTATGCATGTATATGTGTGTGAATGCATCATTATGTGTGTATGTGTCTATGTGTGTATGTGTGTGCGCGTCTATGTGTATGTGTGTGGGTCTATGAGTGTGTATCTGTTTATGTGTGTATGTGTCTATGTGTGTGTATGTGTGTATGTGTATATGTGTGTATGTGTATGCATGTATGTATGCATATATGTGTGTATGTGTGTGTATGAATTACGTATGCATATGTGTGTATGCATTATGTATGTGTATGTATGCATGTGCATTATGTATGTGTATGTATGCATGTGCATTATGTATGTGTATGTATGCATGTGCATTATGTATGCATATGTGTGTGTATGCATGTAAGTATGTATGTATGTATGCATATGCATATGCATTATGTATGCATGTATGTGTATGTGTGTGCATGTCTCTCTATGTGTGTGTGTACGCATATATGTGTGTGTATGTGTGTATGTGTGTGTATGTGTGTGTATGTGTGTGTGTATGTGTGTGTGTATGTGTGTGTATGTGTGTGTATGTGTGTGTATGTGTGTGTATGTGTATATGTGTGTGCATGTGTATGCATTATGTGTGCATGTGTGTATGCAACATTATGTGTGTATGTGTGTATATGTGTGTGTATTTGTGTGTGTATGTGTGTGTGTGTCTATGTGTATGTGTGTGTGTATGTGTGTGTGTCTATGTGTATGTGTGTGTGTATGTGTGTGTGTCTATGTGTATGTGTGTGTGTGTGTGTCTATGTGTATGTGTGTGTATGCATATGTATGTGTGTGTTAAGTGTGTGTGTGTGTGTGTGCACATACTTGGCTTCAACGAGATGCATCTCTCTCTCTCTCTCTCTCTCTCTCTCTCTCTCTCTCTCTCTCGCGTGTTAATCTCGGCACAAATGTGCCGGGAGAAATCTTTTTTTTTTTTTAACATTCTAGAGCGTCCCATATGCGACGCTATCCAGTTTGCCAACGTCGCAAATAACATTGCTAATTAGCGATGCACTCATTTAGTGTCGCATATAAGCGACACAAGCATCGCTTATGCGAGAAATGCCCGAAAAGAAATATCCAAAAATACAACCGTTGCTTATGTGACGCTAACGTCGCATAAGCGATGGTGCTCGTTTTTTTTTTCAATTCAGGGGCATCGCTACACCTCCCTATTTCTTGTAGTGAGTGACTCTTAGGGTCATAGAGTTTGTATGCCTTCTGACAGTCACTGTAACCGATGGAAATATATTGATTAAGCCTATCATCATTAGGGCCTTGCACATAGGCATCACTACCAGAGACTTTGAAATAGTTCACACTCGGCTTTAATGAAAGTAAGCCTCAAATGGAGTTTCATTCTTCAAAACATATGAGAACACTTTGCTAGGAATTTTCACTGCTATGTGTACTATTTCACCCCAATCTGTAATCCCTCTGTTGGCAAGAGAAGCTGCATCCAGACATAGCCTATAATTACTCATGCTTTGAATGTAGTTTGTAAGTCGATTCTTATCTCCCCATCTATATGTAGGACCACAAAATGACATAAGAGTCACTTCAGAGTTTGGAGGCACAAACAAATCCTCTACAATAAAGAGACCTCGACCAACACCAGTGACAGTGGAGGGAGCAATCATATAGCGATTACCCCAAAAGTTAAAAACCTCTCTATCCAAAGGAATTGGTCCTCTATTCCATCTTCTGTATCTTCTTCTATCATATGTTTGTACTAGAAGATGATCACAAGTTGGTAATGGATAATCTACAACCGTTTTAGTCTAAAAATCCAACTTTTGAATCGTGTCTGATTATGATTTTTGTGTTGATTTCTCAATATGTTCCATGATTCAAAAGCCTTAGTAGTATGTTGAATGAGATTCAAAACACTATTAGTAGTACTTGTAACTAGAGCATAGAGTGCATCTGCATTTCTACATTTCAAGAACATAGAAGATTAGAAGCAAGAGGAATCATTTGACCATGTTTATTTGGATCAAGTGTTTCTTGGGCCTCATAATCAATCCCAACAACACTCTCTAGAAGCTCATATGAATCAAGAATAGAAGTGATTTTAAAATTCCACAAGGTGTAATTCATAGCCTACCTTCCATGAAGGTTGATGGTCATATCTGCAACGTTCAGATGACCATCATCATTTTTGCTCTTGAGTGTGATCCACCTACTCTTGTTGATGAAGCACCTTGATTCCCAGATGTAGATGATGACACACCACTTGAAATCCTCTCTTTTGTCATAGAATCCTCTATAACGTTTACATTTTAGCTTCAACACCACAACACATCTTGAGCTCTGATTCCATGTAAGAAATAACAACACAATGGAATAGGCTAGTAGATAGAGTTGAGAAAAAATGTAGACAAAGAGAGATGCAAACTCACAGATAGAGAGCTCAAATTCTCAAATTTCAAAGAGCAATGCAACTACAAAGATGGTGATGTGCACCCATGTGCTCCCAATATGGAGATTAGATGGAAATCTAGATAGACTCTAGATGAATGGCTTACTTGTGTGCAATGTTATGTAGAGCTATACATGGGCCATGCTTATAGATAAACATAATCGAGAGAGACAAAATATTTGGCAAAATATATAATCCAATAATATCTCCACGATGAGAAGTATCACCATCTTGGCCCTATGGGCTAGGGGGGATATGCTCTTGAGACCCCACAAAAGGGCTCAAGCCCACCTTTGCACCCCCCCCCCCATTAACGTTCAATGGGGAAACTATGTGGTCCCATAATGCCTTAATTTTTGCCTTGAATGAGCCAAATGGCTCATAATTTAATAGCTTATCTAAGCTTATGGCTAGGATCACAAAGATCATCTATTACCATCAACGATCACACATAGACCTCATCTAACTTGGAAGTTAGGGTTCCACAAGTGTTTGGGCTCTCACAATGGCTTCTCCTTATAAAGGAGACACTACAACTTAGAGCACCATGGATCATTTGTGGTCACTTGTGGGTGGATCATTGAGTATATTTAACATTTGACTTAATGTGCTATCATTAATCAAAACCTTTTAAGGTCATCCTTAGTAATAATCATTTGTTATTGAATTCTGGTAATGCTTATGATTAATAATCGGCTTCAAGTTCTTCTCATATCAAATCATCATCCAACTAAAACTTAATTAAAGATGGTTCATTAATTGATTCCAATTCTACAAATTATCATAGTAAAAAATGCCTAAAGTATATCAATAGTTCTCATTCAAAAATTTATAATAATTGTTTGCTAATTAAGACCATAAATCCCATCTTGGAATTCATTGTACAATTGAGAACACTTATGTACATGGTAACAGAAGGGGATGCCTTACCATGGGATTAAGTTTGTATAAAATAAGATGATAATTCCTATTGTCAAGATTAAGCATAATTTTTTTGCTTGTGATAGGGAAAAAGTTTAGAATCACTACTACAACAAATACTTAAGACGGGGGAAACATATAGAATTCAAGAATGCATAAATTTGTTTATGTACATAATTCTCAGACTAGATATTAAGGGAAAACTTTCAATCATCTTGCGTGGACATAAAATAAGGAAGTATGAAAGCAATTCTAGTTCAATACATCGCAATAAATGATATACATATCATATTCTCTCTTATACAAAAACTATTTAGATGAACTCAATATCACCTTAAATAGTCAATAATAAATTATCAAGATTCCAACAAACATATCATATTCTCTCTTATACAAAAACTATTTAGATGAACTCAATATCACCTTAAATAGTCAATAATGAAACCATACGATCTTCTATGAAAGTGAGACATTATTAGGGTAATACCCAACAAAACTCATGTTATATTTTATGGAATAATGGAATGATATATGGATTTTAATGTCTTGAGGGTTTTAGTGTGATTTGTGTTTTGATTTAGCAGGTGAACACTCATGAGGGTGTGAATGCACATGGAATTATTCAGATATTTTTGAAGATATGTAGAAGAATATTTAGAAGATAGTATTTTAGTTATTTTTTGTAAAAATAATACATCTCTTTAGAAAGCAATGTCTTTGTAAATAATGTAGATCTCTTGAAAAGCAAAGATTTTGTAAATAAAGCAAGTTTGTAAACACACTCTTTTTGAAGATCCATCTGTATCTTCTATTTATGATGTAATGATTTTGTCTATTTCTATTCTGTTTATGCTTTTGTAAGATTTCATTTTTATACTATCCTCTACCTACATGTGTCTATGGGATCCGAAGATCAATAGTGGTATCAGGTCCAAGGCATGTTTGTGAGTTCGTTTCTTAGCATCCGATTGTGATTTTCATCATCCATTCCGTTCATGATTCGACATCCGACCCAACCATCTGTTCCAGTCCTAGGTTTTGGTTCTACATAAGGCCATGGAGTGTACGGGAATACTGAGGATTTTGGTACGTTACCCCTACCTGGGGTACCAATTGAGCAACAATTAGAGCTTTGGTGACACAAAATCCAATGTGCTCAAATGAGATTAAGGAATGTGATGCTACACGCCAACAACTGTAGAGTGACAATATTAACCTAGTTAGGGTGGTGAAGGCCATTATCACCACTCAAGCACAAGGCACATAGTCCAAGATTGGTGCAAAAAATTTCCAATTTTCGTGATTTGATGGGCGAAAGGATGGCCAATTTGTTGTTTCATGGCTATCCAAATTTGATAATTTTTATTCTAACGAATCATATTTTGAAATTGAAAAAGTGAAATTTGTTACTAATTATTTGGTGAGTAAGGCCCAATTATGGTGGAATGTTTTGCGGCATAGAACTAATCACCCCACCACATGGATGGCATTTCAAGAAAAGATCAAGGAATCCTTCCTTCCTCCTCAGTTCCACTTACATGCTTGTCGATCATGGAAAACTTTTGGATGGAAAGATGGAGATATTGTGTCTACCTATACTAAACATTTTTGGCAACAAATACTACTTATTCATTCACTAGAAAAGATTCCAGAAGATACCTTGCAATGAAAGTATGAAGATGGTTTGGAGATGGGAATCCAAGCCACACTCAACACACTATGTCCCATGACCTTCTACAAAGCTATTTATTTTGCATGCTGAGAAGGAGTTTCAATCCATCACCAAGTCCATTTTCTTACAACAAACGTGTCAATGACAACCCCTAATCAAGCCCAATTTTCCTTTCAAGCATCCTTTTTCTACTTTTTCTTCTCTTAGTTTTTAGCTCCCACCTACTTTTCAACACCCTCACTACAACATATCAGGAGTATATCGATGCTTCTACCAAGGCAAATCCATGGGTGCAATTTTGCCCTGACGTTGTTGTAAGGTTTGACATAGGCATCGGAAGAAACCTACCGATATGGGCACTGATATGGGCACCCATACCGGCACCTATACCGACATGCTACTGGGCATATTATCGACCATGCTGGGAGTACCGTTGTGCATATCGACGATCATATGTGCAATTTTTTTTTGGGAAGAATGTGTTGTCTCTTGCTGCAGCAACATTACCATGATGTTGTGTAGCAAAAGACAACACACTCTTCCCAAAAAAAATCGAGTACATGTGATGCATACTCTAATGGCAACCAAAACATGATTTCATAAAGCAAAATACTATAGGACACAAAAGAAATGAGTAAAATGAACCATGAACCATGTACATAAAAAGCTATATATTTCATAAATGAATCATGTACAAGAGTGCGGCAAACCACTGTCATATATGAGCCAAATACAAAATGTGGCAAAACACTCCCATATAAGAATCAAATACAAAATTTTGGTGCAACACTGCCATATATGAGTCAAATACAAAATTGTAGCATACCACTTCCATACACATGCACAGAAGGATCGAAACATCTATATCATCAGTCCTGCAACAAAGAACATTCATGGAATGAGATAAATTGACATGATATTTACAAGCAACAAGTAAAAACCAATTTTCTAAGTTCATCACCTCATTGCAGATGCTCCCATGAAATGACCGTATCGCATCCCTCCAAGTCCTCCAATAGTGCAACCAATCCATGATGATATCCATAAGCCTCCTCCGTTCATGTTGGAGGATGATCCACTGCGAGCTCCTACAATAAATATGCAGAATGTTTGATGAACATACATGACATGCTTAACACAAACAAATTCAATAAACCAAATGATACTTACAAATTCATGATGCATAGTATCAGTCAGAAATCTGCTACTGCTCATCACGAATCATATCCCACTCCCCAGCATCTAGCCATACAAGCTTTGGTAAGCCTGATCTAAAAGCATCATGAGCCTCGGATCGTTGATGGGACATAACTTCACGTGCAGTGTGTTGAATCCACTCAGAGCTAACAATAGGATGTCCATGTGCTGGTCAGATCTCTTTATAGATCATCTCTATGATATAATTTTTACTATCTTTATCTTGTTCACTCCATTTCAACATGACAAATTGTCCAAACTGTATGGAGCAAAGCTTTCGTATACGCTGATGCATGGCCTTTCTGATCGCATCCATCATTGGAGCTCCATCATGAATACTAACACCTTGGATTCATCATGGTCATGAGCACCCCAAGGTGCACGTGATGTTCCACGTGGTGTACCATGTGGCATACCTACATCTGAGTTACTCGCTCTAGGAGTAGAAGTGGGTGACACAACATCCATCACACTACCTCCACAACATCCAACTCCTCCATAGCTACATGTAGATCCACTCTTAAAACCTCCTCCTCTAGAGTGGGACCTCGAGCTACAAGATAGGCCAGCACCTATATTGTGCAAAGGTGTTGAATGCACATGTCTACTACTAGAGCCACTAGGGGATGGCTAAGAAGATGGTCGTGGTGGAGTCATAAAGCTAGGAGACATACCTCTGGTAGGAGTAGCACCACCCACAAGAGTGATGCCGATAGGAGTGACGCTCGTGGGACTGAGGCCGATAGGAGTGAGATCAGGGGGGGTGCTACCACGAGCGATCTAGTACTGTGATGTAGTAGCCATATATGCGGAAGGCACCTGAGATATAAACTCCAAGAACTGCTCCTCTGTCATGGAATGTGGAGTGACTAGAGGACTGCCTCCCATCGTGCTCTGTAACAAAAGAACTCAAGTAATTAGCATATGATTATAAAGACAATATAGAGAAATAGTAGTGTACAAAGGAACATAGCAAAAAAATAAACATGAATTAGTATGTACAAGTGTTTGATTAAAAAATCCTCTATTCTAGCATCCTCTTGGAGATCTGATGCATAGAGAATATCTATCTCTATATTCGCGACTTCTAAATCTCTTGGTATGCTAGCTTCTTCTTTATCATTATCTATTGCTTCATCGTGTATCTCATCTTCTTCAAAGACCTCTTCATCTCCGACAATGACCTCTTCCTCCTCGATAACCAAACGAATCTCAGAGTCCATTATAGATGGACTTTCTTCTACATCTATGTTCTCATAAATTTGTCTACTACGTGGGAAGACTTGTAAAACAAATAGCCACTCTGGGTCTTTTGAATCTTGTATAAAAACAACTTGTTCACAGTGTTTGAGAAGTACAAATGTATCTCTTTCATCCATCCATAGTTTTGTGGAGTCGACTTGAAGCAAACCACTCTTATCCCACCTCACTCTTATCATCTCTTGAACTAGCTCTAATTTTTTGGAAAAAGTTCACCATCACCCCACTATCAAAAGTAGAACTATTTTTCTCAATTCATGTGATCCAAAAGTGTCATCCATGAGACCATAGTGCACCATATTTAGAATACTCCCAATCACCCATTTGTGAGTTCTTCTTCTTCTTCAGAGATATCTTCACCCATTGCCTTTCCTTGTGAAACTGTTGTATCTAGCCATCTACTCATTGGAAAGGGTGGAAGAGGTCGAAGAATTTTCAGAAGGGGCAAAAATCGAGTGGAACAATTTTTTCGAAACTAAGCTCTTTCCCTTGGGTTTATCTCCTTGGCAAGCTCATACCTTTCTAACCACTTCTACATAGGCTCATAGTTAATGATGCAAAAATTTATTGCTTTCTCTCTAAAAGTTGTATCCATTTTTCTTTGCATCCCTTTACCTTGAGGTTCATCGCCTATGAGATGAACATCTTCATCATCGCTCCATAAGCGAGGCATTTCTGGGTCCGACATGCGTGGAAACTCAGTTATGAATATAGGACACTCTTGTACAGCCATCCCTCTGCCATGGTGCCCTCTGGACATGCTCTCTATCGAACAACCCTTTTAATGTCTTCATAAAGCGCTCTAAGAAGAACATCCATCAAATATGGACAATGCCTGCTATTGCAACTTCATCTACCACATGAACTAGTAAATGAAGCTGAATTATGAGAATACTTATGGGAAAGTATTTCTCTACCATACAAACAACCTCTATAACATTGAGTTTCGCATGCTCTATGCTATCTCTATTTATCTCCTTAGAAGAGATCCACTGTACTAAGGAACTTATTTTATAAATGGTTGTTCACACATCCTCCAAAAGACAATCTTTTAAAGCAAAACTATAAAAACTTGTGCCAATCATGAGACTTGAGCCCTCCAAGATCGTCGTTTTGTGTGAAGGCAATCTTCGCACACCTCATGCACCCAATAGGTGTTTGAAACTTAGAAATTATCTTCTTCACTCATTGCTCTTCCATCTTGCAAAGCACCCAAGGAGCTCTTGGTAACGATACTATTTTGTTGGGCTTAGTAATTGCCCACAACTCTTGCATATGACCTCGCTCTTCCAAGTCTTCCCTTTGTGCTTTGCTTTCTTTCTTTCCGATCAAAGTCTTCCAGAGAATCTCTCCCACATTCTTGAAAATATGCATCAGATCTACCAAATGATTGATCAATAACTCGCTACAATAAGGGAGTTCATGAAATATTGACAATTGTTTCATGCCAGTGATTGCTATTTTTGAATCCCACAGCTATTTCCTATTGCTAGCTTTCATTTGGCATTGCACTTGTCGACCAATTTTCCCTTCACTTAAAACATGTCCATCAGGCAAATATCTATGATGTCCTTCATAGATGGTTTTACGAAGTTCTTCGGAATAGCATGCTTCAAGTCATGGTCTGCATAAGGGACAAGCATAGTAACCCAAAATGGATAAACCTGAACATTCTCCATAACCAAGCCAATCATGCATCGTCCACATAAGTATGCCTTGCACTCGCACGTCTTGTCTTCTTATAGGTTGAGACATGTCATGCACAGTAATCCCATCCCATAAAGTGCACAACTCTTCCACAAGTGATGCAAGGTATACATCCATGCTTTTTACTTTATACTTACCTGGCACAATAAGAGATAATAATAAATGGCCCTTCTTTGTGGCCAGCCATGGTGGGATGTTATAATTGACCAAACATACAAGCCATGTGCTCCATGAAGAACTACGTAAACCAAATGGATTTACTCCATCCATAGCTAGGCCTAGATGTATGTTTTTGAAGCTCACTAGCGAAGTATGGCCACTTACTATCTATGTGTTTCCAAGCATCAGAGTCAGCAGGCACTCACATTATACCATCTGTACACTTGCTCTTTGCATGCCACGACATTAATTCAGCTATGGATTTGCATCTAAACATGCTCTTAATTCTTGGAATGATAGGAAAGTGGTGAAGAACTTTTACGGGGATTGCTTCGCCGACAAGGTCTTCTCTAAACCTATTTGCTCCACACTTTGGACATAGGTGGAGATGCTCATACTCGTTCTGAAAGAGGATGCAATCATTCGTACAAGCATGAATCTTAGTGCAGTCCATTCCAATGGATTGTAAAAGTGCTTTTGCATCTCCACATGTTGGAGGCATGTCATTGCCCTCTGGCAGAAATTGATCTTTAAGAAGCCTACAATAAGCAATTAGAATGATGTTAGTAAATAAAGTTCTTTAGATATATCAATGAGAGTTTATTTCAAATCCACTTACCTAGACAATTTAGAGACACTACTATCTGACCATCCATAAATGGATTGCAGATTGAGCATCACGAGTGGTGCACATAGTATAGATATCTTTGCCCCAGTTTCCAGAGGTAAACGAGCTAGTCTTCGCATGTTCTCATATTCTTCATCGGCTTATAATCATGGAAATTGTGTTATGTCCATGAAACTCATGATATCTTCTCCACCATCATGATCTTCGTCCATCTCATAAAATGCTTTGAGCATTTCTTCCATGTGTTCATTCTGTGTAATGCTATCAATACCTTGTACTTCTACCTCCCTTTTTGTTCTCTTCTATCCCCGAGAGGTTAGCGGTGCAATGTTGTTTGGGTCCACCTGCTCACGATGGGGACCATCCGAATGGTAGCATAGGTTTTGTAGTCAACTTTTATCAAAGGATCCATATTCTCTAACATGTGCAATACAAATATGTCGTTATTGATAAATTTGATACTTGCTTTGAGTGCAAGCACATGCCATTCTCTCCTCCGGATCCAAACTAGCCATTTGATACAATATGGATATTTTAGAACATTTGATTTTTCTTATTAAATATAAAAACCATAATCCTAAAGACCTAAACCTAAAATATGTATAGACCTAAACATATATATTCTAATTTTTTTATTTTC